>VWZT01013823.1:139534-323473 GCA_013397055.1 Pachycephala philippinensis | reverse complement strand
GGCGGCGACCGCGACGGGACGCTGCTGCTGGAGGGCGGCGGGAAGGAGGAGGGCGGCAAGCGGAGCCCGCCGGGACTGGGGCTGCTGGCGAAGACCCCCCTGAGCCGCCCGGTGAAGCGGAACCACGCCAGGTACCGCCGCATCCAAACTTTGATCTACGACGCCCTGGAACGACCCCGCGGCTGGGCGCTGCTCTATCACGCCTTCGTGTGAGTACGCGGAGCGCGGAGCGGGGCTCCCGAGGGCGCGTCCGGGGCTGCCCCGGGGGGCTGCGCCCGGGGACACCGTTTTGCTTTATCATTCTCGGCGTAAGGCGCTCCGGGGGCTCGCTCCGGCGCCGGCTGTGTGCGGAGCAAGGGTCTGATACGGGGTGTGCTGCTGAGCGCTTTATTTCTCTTATGTCGTCGGGTTTTCCGAAAGGAGCAGCTGCTTTAACTCTGTGTTTCTGTCTTGCCCGTACCTCCACGTTGCCTTGGAGTGGCATTCCCGAGCCTGTGTGTGTGTGTCTGAGGCACTGGAAAAGGGATGCCAGAAAGACCAAGCTCTGAGGGTTTTAAGGCTCGAAGTGCTTCAGGGGAACGCGGCCAGTTCAGCTCAGCTTGGAGCGTGTGGTTTAACTCGCTGTTATAGACCGCGAGTGAGCCGATTCCTTCCGTAGTTGAAAGTGTCGAATGAAAACCATCGGGTTTCGGTCCGATAAGCATCACCCCGCAGTGCATGAAACCCCAGCATTGCAGCGCTGTCAGCCAGAAAGTTATACTGACCACAAGTGAACGGAAAGGAAATAAACTCGTTTTATGGCCCAAAGGTGACAAGTCAAGAGAATGACGACTGCTTTGCATTCCTAAAAATTCTGTTGCCTTAAGTTTTCATAAGGAATACCGAAAAGATCACTCTGCGAGCAGCACAGAACGGAGCTGACAGAGTCCTATTAAAATAAATGTGTGTTTTAGTGTTGTGAATGTGTTTGAAAACCCAGGGGTTTATCAGTGATCACGGTGGTACTGTTTTTCTTTGGCACTGTAAAGTGTGCAGAGCTCCATGTGACAGAGGATTTAATCAGTGATTTCTGAAATTGGTTTATTTGCCAAAGCTCTCTAGACTGCATGGGTTGTGAGTCTGAAGCTGGATCTCAGGAAGTCCTGATCATTGGCATAGTCCTTGCACCTGCAAATAAATAACTTGAATGTAGGGCTGTGATTTTACCTTCAGGCACATTTTTGTTGATGTTCGCAGTGATTTAGCCCTGAGCAAGAATTAAAAGGCAATGTTCACCACTGGAGTGCTGCTTGTGTACCACTCATTCATTGCTGCAAACATTTTCAGTGTTTATTCATCAAGTACATCTTGGGACACAGGTCTTGCTTTCCAGCTTAATTTCTGTGAAGAGGTTGAAACTCGATCCTGTGACACTTTTTCAGTTCTTTCACTTCTTTCTGCCCCAGGAAAACTCATGCTAGCAGTCAGGGAGTGACAGCACTTGAAGCGTGTTGTGCTGGGAAGGCTCTTTGGTCTGGAGCTTGCTGTTCAGTTGTGTTCAGTATTGCATAATGCTGCTTCTGGCTGGGGAGAGTCACGTCTGGACAGAGGGGCACCCCTTTCATCCTGCCTTGGCCAACCCACACACATCAGGGAGGCTTTAGCACACAGCAGGGCACTGCGAGCAGTTTGCACCCCTCTGTGGCAGCTGGGTCAAATCTGTGCCCAGGCTCGTGTCTGGATATAAGCAATAGGATGTGTGGAGTGGATGTGTGGCGAGAGGCTCAGGTGAGATGAGAGATTCACAATTATTTGCAGTGGTATAAGAATTCTAAGTTACAGCATTCATTTTAGATAGCTCTCTAGATGTGTGGTTGACCTTAACGTACTTATACAATATGGATCACAGAATGGAAAAAAAATCATGATGTTTGTAAGATTTAATCCTTCTTAGGAGTGGACCTGACACTGTGTGGTCAACTTCTCTTTGATGACTACTCAGTCCTGCAAAACTGAAATGTCAGTCTGACTCACAAAAGTCAGTACCAGTCTTGTGAAAACCATCAATGCCAAATTCAATATTAATGAAAATGAAACAAAACACTTCTAGAAGTCCTTATCTTTAAAGGAAGTAAAATGCCCAAGTCTGTCAGCCCAGCACAGGCACTCCATCCCTTCCCAGGACATCCAGGGGATCTTGTTGTCCAAGCTGGCCCCAACTGTGTTTCTGTTCAGTCTCAGCTCCCTCTGAACTCAGTTGAAGCTGTGGGGTCTTACCTCACTGTAGGATCCAACCCTACAAAAGGAATCTGCTGAGTGATGGAAGAGTGTGCTGAGATCTTGCTGACAGGCTTCAGAGCTTGTTCCTGCCGCTGGAGAACGAAGACCTGCTCGAGAGCAGGAGCTGTGGGGAAGCAGCATCTAAGTTGATACCCAAAATCTTTTTTCTTGCTTTCAAATGAATTGTCTTTTAATCTTTTTTCCTTTTTTAAAGGAGTCTCTCTCATTTGGAGGTGCTGGTGTGACATGGTGTAGTTCCATCCCAGCATCTCCCTGTGCTTCTTTTCACAGTAGAACAGGTTACACTTTTCCTTGGGAAGGTGAGAGATTGTCAGTCTTCCCATAAAATCTACACTTTTGATCCTGCTTTAATTTTCAAGGAAAGACCCATTTATCTTATCTTAATGGCATGTTACACTTTGTCTCATCTTCTGAGTAACTTTGCAGTAAGTGCCATGCACCCAAAATTAACCAGTGAGGTTTTTTCTCTCATATACAAATAACCAGAGGATAAACAGCTGAGGGCCAAAAGGGATTGCAGCATGCCTGGATGTGATGAATTCCTTATAGATCCAAGCATTCAGAGGTGTTTAACGAAGAGATGATGCAAAGCACTGCAATATTGTATATATCCCAGGGTTTGGGAGGCAGGAAGCCGCTGATGGAAGAGGGTTGCAACTTTTCGAGACATGCTGAGGGTGTTGTGTCAGGGGCAGGAAGGGGCTTTGACAAGGTCTTTGCAAAAGCTTTGGATGCCACAACTTCTCAAAGGGTGGTACAGATGGGATCTCGTGAAATCCTACAGCGATGCACATATGGCTGCAAAGGGGTCAGGATCCTGTGTGAGTCTGCTGTAATGTGCACGTAAATACGGCTCGGGCGCTGCCTCTCGTAAACGCTCGCTTTAATTGGCCTTGGGTGTTCTCGAATGATTCAGTCTACTGAAGTAACTCAAGGAGAACTCATAAACGGGATCAGGCCCTGCCAAGCCCTAGGGACAGAGATGCAGGAGAGAAAGGGTAATTCCTTTAATTCCTGATGGCGATTTTAGCATTCAGCTTTCACTGGCAGTGATTAACAGAAAGTGGCGTGAGATGCTTTCCTTGTGATTCTTCCTTCTTCTTTGTTCTGCACAAGTGAGTTTGTCCAAGCCTACCCTTGGGGATTTGGTCCCTAAAGAAGCTGACTCTGTTTTCTTCACCATCTGAAGACATTTATTCTCTGGTATCTCTGCTAGGTAAAAGATTTATCTATCACATATGATATTCCCCTTTGCTGGGCCACCAGGTTTCATGGACTTCTTGGCAATATGGCAATGTCTTAGTGGCATAGTTGGTAAGAGAAATTTGTTTTTCCCATGAAAAATTTCCCCTCTGTAAAGCTAAACTCTAGCTGAACATTTTCAGAATAAAATAAAATAAAAAAATCTGATTTAACCTTTGAGATATTTCATTTGGAAATATCCCTTTGGGGTTGCAGGTCAGGCTACAGTCTATCCCTGTTCTTTTCTGAGCTCATGTCGCTGTAGGTACAGCTGATGTTCCCATGATGTTCTATATTTCCCTTTGTGTTAGGCAGTGCAATATATTGCAGGAAACCCCTGCAGTTGTGCCTCGTGGGATGTGTGCTGTGGCCAGGGAGACAGACTCGAGACCTGTCCGCCTCCACAAACCAGCCAAATGCTTTATTTATGCACAGAAGCACTAATGAGGAGAATGAAAAATTGAAACAAGTAAGATTTTTATTTTTCCAGTGTATTTTTACTTGCAAGCACAAAATATTTGGTGGATAAAGGACAGAGTCCAGAAAGGTAACATAATACAGATCATTTGGAATTTCAATTTGTGGAAAATTTTCGACCTGACTTAAAGAAAAGAGAGGATGAAGCAGAGGTAACTAGGAGATATTCGTATTTTCATACCACTTCTGAGACAACTGCAGCATTTACCCTTGTCGAAAAATAAGGCTAGGAAGAGGGTTTGGGTTATATATCTCTTTTTGGGGAAGTGTGCAATATCACCTGCACTCTGCTGGTGTAGTCAGCCCGATGTACCTGCTGATGAGAGGGGGAAGCCACGGGGAATGTTAGAGAACCCTTCTCTATTTGCCATGCAATCTTCTTTCCGTACTGCTTAATACCTGGAATAAAAAGAGGAGGCAGAGTCATGCGATCCATCAAATCAGCAACATTTCTGGGAAGCACCGGCGAGCACCTCTTGCATGACTGATTGTAGGTGGGTTGTTTGCAGAAAAGAGTGTCATGGGATTTGGGGAACAGGTTGAAGGTTTGGAGACTTTCCATTATTTTCCTCTTTGCCCTTCAGGAGATGCTCCATAAGATGTGCTCATCCCCCAGCCTCTGTGAGCCATCTGGAGGGAGACGGGAGAAGGTTTGGGGTAAAAAGGAGGACAAATATGAATCCTTTCTTGGCTTGTTTGGCATGGGCTTGTATCTAAGTGAGTCCCTAGAGCAGCAGAGCGAGCCTGGTCCATTAGCGAGTGCCCTTTGCTTATGTGTGTGCCAATATGAGTTCTGCTTTAATTATTTATGCTAATTCATCATAATGCACGCATAAATATTCTGCAGTATACTTTGTAAAAAATAATGAAGTCTTAGTCATTGGAGACCTTACCACACACCTCTGCTCTTGCAGCTCCATCGGGGCTTGGGGAGCCACCCTGGGACTGCGTGTGGTTTGGGGGGATGCGACTGCAGCTCAGCTGCTGAGATCAGCTGACAGGACAGGAAAAAGCTGGCATTTGCTGGTGGGAATGAGAAGGGGCAGCACAGCCTGGTGAAGCCACTGCCTGGGTAATGAGTGGTTTGTGATCCCCAGTCACAGCTCTGGAGTCCCTTCAGCAGCTCACAGTGCTTGCTTAAGCATCCAAACAGCCTCTGAAATTATGGACCAGGCCCTTTGGTGGGAATGGGTGTTCACCTGCAGCCTCAAATCTCTGTGCTTTGGCATCAGTGCTGAGAGCAAGACCCACTCCACAGTGGGTACCCTCAGGCTGGGTTGGTTTGCCCCGCATCCCACGTTGCCATGACTACGCTGCCTACTTGCCGAGTTTTGGTGCTGCTCATGCCTGCCCAATGGCTCGTGGGAGCTGCAGGCACACGGCTGCATGGTGCACAGGGTGTGCCTCAGTGTCCCCAACCTCCCGGGGCTGCAGGTCCCTGAGCATCCTTCTGCAAGTTCAGTCCCCAGCTCAGGCCAGCCTCATCTGGATGGGCATTGGGATCCAGGGTGACCAGTGATGCCCCAGGGAGGGCACAGCGTGAGGGTGGGCAGCAGCACTGCCAGGGCCAGCAAACACTCAGCATCTGGTCTTTCAGTGCTGCCAGCTCAGCCGAGGAACAGCCCCTCAAATAGAAGTCATAGTCCCTGGTGTAAGGTCTATAAAACTGAACAGTCCCAAATTAAATCAGTTTGATGAGCACTGATACAGCAAAGCCACCACAGCAGCCAGCAAATCAGCTTTTTCCTTCTCTTTTGAGAGACTTGGTGAGAGAAGCAGCAGCAGCTCTCAGTGCCACCCCAGCAGTTCTGGAGACACTGTCAGTGGTAAAGCCCAGGACGAGACCCATCTCAGTGTCTCCAGCCTGGACTCTGATCAGAGGTGTCACCCTTCATAAAAGCCATCTCAGCCTCTTCACTTGCCTCTGTTTGCACCTCACAGCAAACACTGGATCATGATGGGGCACAGCAGGGTCTGAGCACTTCTGGGACAGCTGCTGGGTGAAGAGGACACCTGGGTTTTCCTTCCTGTTTTAATCTGAGAGGGAGATTAGGGAAATGGTACAAAAATGAGCGGGGAGAGACCTTCTATGCCCGTTTTGCTAATTTCGCTGTAAAATGTAGGAACACTCAAATTTAATGGAAAAAAATAGTAACTAAAGACTATGTGTCTTAAAAGCTGGATTAAAACAATAATACATACATATAACACCAGTCATAAATCACTGTGTGCTTAAGTGTGTGCAGGTGAACATGAAGGTGCCCCAGTCATTCCTACTTCTTCCAAAGATCACCCCAGAATCTACTCACCCAGCGTATTTCTGTATTTTTTTGGTGCTCCCTGTCTTCAAATATCACTCGATTGAATCATTTTTATTTCTAGGTTACCCAACATACAAAGCTGTGCATGTATGTAGAACATAATTCTGTATCCCTTGACTGTCAAAAAGTCCTTTGTGGCACTGAGATGCCTGTGGAAGGTCAGCCAATGGCATGCATATTCAAGGACAAGGTCTGAACTTGAGGAATTTGATTTAATAGCTAGAAGAAACTTCCTGATCAAAATTGATCAAGTGAGCATTAAGACAATTTATATGTTGTTTACAAACATAAAAGGCTGGTGACCTTAGACATAGCCAGGTGGCTGGGTACTACCATGATCAGCCTTGCACGGTATAAATAAATGATAATGTTTATTCTTGTATTTAATAACATTATATTCCCTTTTTGTATTTAAGAATGCCATACTCTCTGGTGCATGGAACTTTACAGAAGGAATGGAGCCATGCATCTGCTATTGCTTCTGGCAGATACTGCATTAAATGGGATAACTTAAATATTAATAGCTTTGCAGGGAATATGGTCCACAAGAGCTGTTAAGTGTATGCTGCCTTCTGTCTTAGGGTAGCTGGGAAACTTAGCGTTTTCTGTGGAGAGAGGGACACGCCCCAGGATATTTAGGTTTTGGTAACCTACTTGGAAAAAGGCGCTTTGGGAGAACTTCCAGCCTGGAAATCTGTAAATTGCCTTCCCCAGTCTTAAGTGAGCAAATTGCATAAGAGTGTGTTTAATTTGGAGCAAGTGAAAGGTTCCACTGAAGTCAGGAGGAACCTATCCAAGGTGACACTGAGGTAATCCAAAGCAGAAGAGTGTAACTGGGATTTGGTGGAAAGCAGCACGAGGTATCATCATCTTCCTCTGCACAACCAACTCCTTGTTCTGCTCAGGCTTGGTGGGATCCTTCAAAGGTGAAGTTCTCCACAGGATCCATCACACATCTTCAGGCTTTCCATAGCTCAATAGCCACCTCTGGCTGTAGTCACCAGGATACCACCTTGTCCTCCTTGGTGGTGCAAACCATGCTAAATGAAGGTTTAATATCTCTAACTCTGCTAAATCTCAGTCTGGAGAGATGTTGAGACCCTGACATGAGAAGCATCTGGTGTCTCTTGAGATGGCATTTGCTCTCACTCCCTTCTCGCACGTGAGGTCTTTCCCACTTTAATTTTTCTCAGTTGCTGGTACATGGTGGTGGAGCTGTACAGGTCCGTTGTATGGCAGCTGCAGAGGAGCAATCCTCATCCTCTCTCAGTTGCTGTTGTATTTTACTTCCTTTGACTTTCCACACTTTATTTCATTTTATGGATACTTGGATCTCGCTTGTCCCCCTCTTTTCAGAGCTGTGGCTGAGAGCTGTATGAATGTGCTTTGCATTCCTTTGGCAACACATGTTAGTTTGTGATTGTCATGTTGACTCTTCAGTGGTGGGTTTTTTTTTAATCTCAAATGCTTTTTATATTTATTTTCTTCTGCCCTCACTAGTGTTTTGATTACCTTCTAGATTAGTACCTTGTAATTTTGCTAATACTCAATTTAGTTCTTTTTCTAGATCATTAAGGAAACACTTAGTAAGGCCAGAACTAACAAACACCATTCAGCATCTCACTAAATAACAACTTCCCTGCTTCCTGGTTAATACAATACCATTTGTTAGGGCTTTATTTATATCTCCGAATCCAGTTTTCAGTGTCATGTAGTTTCTCCCAGTCATCTGAATTAATACTGAACAAAAGACTTTATGAACTATTGCACCTCTGTCAAAACTGCAAATATTTTCTAATTTCTTCTTGTTCAAACCTGAGTTTCAGGCTGTTTATCTGTTTAGTTTTGTGATGTGCATTTAATTGTTATCTTCCCATCACAGATTTTTTCATGCTTTTGGCATGGTGCATATCTCATACAACAAAACAATTAATTGTTCCTGGTGCCATCCACCACCAGAGTAGAGACAAAGCAACGCAGAAAGCTTAAATATCCCAATCCATCCAGGTCCTAGTTCTTCTATGTTTTATAGGAGCCATTAGAGTTGGGCTATACCTAACTTTAGGTCAACTGCAGAGATGCTAAACTTAAACCAAAAGACTCTTTACAGGACATTCCCCACTGACTGTAAATTCAGAGTGTAAAATTTTCTGCTTTCAGTGGGGATGGAGGAGAAGCAAGTGCAGCTGTTGAGGGACTGATAGTGAAATCCCCAAAGCACCCGGTGGGGAGCTGCCCACCAGTTCCCAGCAGTGCAGCATCAGCTCTGCTTATCTTTGCTCCCCTCATGCCTCTCCATGTAGGCTCAGAGTGTTTGTGAGGAGGGATTACACCCTGAGGAGGGAATGTCAAGAGCAGCTGATTGAAATTGCAGGGGAATTAGTTTAGGAAGGTAATTACACGAACTGGAATTTGCTCTTCTACCTTTGCTAACACTGCTGCTCCTGTGAGATGTGCTGGGAGAATTTCAGTGCACACAGCTGAGGCTCCCTCATCACACCTCAGACACCATCTGAGGGTGTCATCTGGTGGCACCAGATGCACAGGGCCGTGGCCCAGGACCAGCCTTGCTCTGCAGCTGTGACAGCAGCTTTGCTCACGCCCAGAAAAGTCATTAACCATGTCTTGGCTAATTGTCAAAGCCGTGACAGGGATGTTCCCGAGCAGTGACACACACTGGCTGACAGCACCACACTTCTGGGTGGTGGCTTTGTTCTGAGGTGACTGAGTGACTGAGCACAGATCAAGGGCTGCCACAGACCTGGGACCACTCCCAGTAGGAGTCTGAGTGGGGCTCCCTGCTCAGGAGGCAAGTGAGGTCAGTGATGTGGACACTGGTCATGCCAGCTGGCCCCAGAGAGCTGGGATGAGCATCTTTGGGTTACTAGAACAGACATAATTCTTGTATGTGAGATCTTACCACTTTGAGGATATCCTCCTGGGTCTATGCAAAAAGCCACTTTTTGGGATGGAATCTTAGAATAATTTGAGTTGGAAGAGACCTTTAAAGGTCTAGTCCAACCCCGCTGCTGTGGGCAGGTACACCTTCAGTTTCAGCAGGTTGCTCAGAACCCCATCCAATGTGGCCTTGAATGTTTCTGGGGATTGGCCGTCCACCACTGTTGAGGCCAACAGCTAGTCTGAAGGCTTCACAGATCTTAACTCGGAGATGGTTAGCTTCTGTTAATGAGAAAAGCCCATGAGAAAAAAAACAATTAGTTTTTACCCACGAAAATGTAGTATCAACAGCAGCAAGAAAGTGAAACAATAGGAGAAAAACAGCAACATAGCTGCACCTGGTATTTTTCCGCATGCTTGAATGCTTATGCCATTGTTGACCAATGGTAGTATATTGTAGCTAAATAATAGCCAACGAATTCATTGTTGTAATTTAGCAGCCAATGAATATGTAACACGAATGATAACATACAAAAGTCTATAAAGCAAGACTGCTTTTGGAATAAATGGCTTTTTGGCCCTTAATCGAGGCACTGTCCCTGTGTACGTGTGTTGTTATGGCCGCCCCAACAGTGACACACCACCTCTCTGGGCAACCAGTGTTTTATCACCCCTACTGTAACAAAAATCTTCCTTATATTTAATCTAAATTGATGCTCTTTGTTTGAAAACATTAGCCCTGGGATAAGACATTTCACTTAGGCCCAAGAAATCCTACCCCACTGAAATATTACCGGTTTCACCCTAGGTGTGTGTTCAGTAACACATTTTACATTCTACATCTTTTCTCCTTCCTGTTCATAAGACTTTGCCATGGCTTTTGCCTTTTCTGTTTCAACACTGCTTGTGCTGATCAAACTCTCATGGAGGTTTCAACACTTCACCCCCACATCTTGGCATATTAACAGAAAAATACATTTTTGTGATACAAATCCAGGAGGAAGAGCCCGCTGATCATTCATTACTGAACTTCTTGTGTAAAATGTGAAGAAGATATTTCTAGTTGTGTTGCTGCTGATATTTGGCTATTTCTTCTGATTGTGTCTCACTCATCATTGTAGATGTTGCTCCATCACCTTGTCAGGTCCTGAGTGCAGAGGTGGGATCTGGCAGAGGCAGGCTCATGACGGTTTGTGCTCTCAGAATTTGGTGCTATCACAGAGTACAGTGTCAAAGACACCACTCTCTTCAGTGTTAAATTACTTCCACAAACTGCATTTCCTTGCTCTTCCTCAAGGCTTGAGTGTCAGTCTTTCCACAATGGGATCCATCCATCTAGCACATTATCTGAGGTAGCTGTCTGGAATTCTTTTATAGCTGCTGAAGAAATACAGGAAATGGAACTTTCTGGAGTGCAATTAATCTCATTCTAAAGACAATTTTAAAATGGGTGAGATTAATCACCTCTTGCTGCACCTGAAACATTTCACTGACTGCAAAGGAGACCTCATGGAACTAATTCAAATTTGGGTATTTGCACTGAAAACACCTGAGGAATGGGAAACTTTCTGCCTGACCTGAGGGGCAAGGATCAAAGCCACATTAGGACAGTTAAATGTAGATATGTTCATGTACAGTTTGTTGTGTGCAGTAGGTATTTAGCTTCTCTTTGTAGTCAGTGGAGATTTAGTCAATACAATCAATAGATTTTAGGGTGGAATTCATCCAACCAGATGTGAGGGTCTGCTTCACATGGAGATAAATCACAGCTGCAGCACCACTGAGCAGCTCTCCCTTGTCTATAGCAGGAGCTGATCTCTGGTAAATGTCTGCAGTAAAAGCCATGCTCAGACAGATGAGTTGTACCTCTAAAGGCAAGAGGAATATGATTCTTATTATTACATAGGCTTTTATTAATATGAGGCTCAATTCTAATTCTCTTTCCTCAAGAGCTTTATATATGTGACTACTTAGTATCCCAGGCCATGACAAGCCTACAGTGATCCCTGACATTATGCCAAAGAAAATAACATTTCACTAGCTTTAAGATCTTTCTCTAGCTGGGATTCTTGAGTTTAGCTTTCCACCTTCCTTTTGTTCTCTGTTTTGCCTTGGGCTTTATCTCCCTGAGCCCTCCCATAAATTTGATTTTGATATGTGATCATAATTGCAATTGATCTTGAGGTCACATTCAAACCCAGACATAACTACGTGTTGTACTGGGCTTCAAATCTAAGGCTGTGATTGACTCTGTTTTCCCTTTGTCTTTTGTATTTACTTGGGCACAGGAGCTGCTGTGCTGGGAATTTGCCAGCATCAGTCCTGCTTCTTCCTGTTCCTGAATTTCTGTTCATTTTCATTGCTCCTCTTGACACCACCACTCAAAATAACCTCCCAAAAATCAATGAACAGACAACATTGTTTTCTAGGTGTCTTTTAGGGATGAGAAAACATTTTGAGGGTAGCTTGAACATTGTCCTTTTAAAGCCCGGAACAAGTGTAGAAGATCAATTTGAATGACCTGGTGTGAATGAGGGTGATCATGAGGGTCATTCATAGGCCCAGACAGTTTTTTAAGTGCTACAGTTTTCTGTACAAAATTGGGGACTTTGCAGAGATGTAAGCACCACTCAGTATTTTCAAGGGCATGCTCACTTTCATACATTAGCTGACGCAGGAAACCAGCGTAATTGAACGTAATGCTGAAAATCATCGGAAAACTGTATGAAATCTGGATGCATGCAAATACCCTGACGTAAAGAAGTGTATTTGGGTGGTGGTGTATTCCTTTAACAGCTGCTAGTTTGTGTTTTGTTTGTTTTTTTTGCAGAAATACTGAGCCAGCAACCTCTTTTAGTCATGTCAGTGCAAATGTAGAGTAAATCTATTACAGCCAGAAGAACAATTGGATTTGGCTGCCGCATCACAAGCTTGTTCTGGACTAAATACAAAATCTTTTTATTTTTATGGATATTCTGCTAGTGCCAGAGGCTAGGATCAAGGCCCTGCACCTCTGGTGAGGTACTTACTGGCACAACACACTTTTCCTCCTAGTAGGGTAAGACAGCTTGAGAAGTGGCGTAAATAGGAGAGATGGAGATTCCCTGGCAAAGTAACAAGTGAGCACCAACCTATCCCAGAGCTGCTGGTATTCACACCATGGTGGTCATGGCCTGTTTCCTTCATGTTAGGAGCTGTTTTTTTCAAATGTGGAGGCTTTCCTTCCCTCCCTGCTCCTCAAAGACCAGAGAGGATTTTTTTCCTCCCTCATAAATGCAGTTAATTGGGTAACAAATCCAGTGCAGGTAAGCTGGGGAAGTTATGCAAGCGAAGGGCTGTCTTTCTGCACATTTCTTGGTGCAGGTCGTATCTAATACTGGGGCTGTAGAAGGTGGCTGACAACTGCAACCGTAAAACCATTTAGTTTGGATGGTTTTAGATGTCTCCAGTCCACGGAGCAAGGTTAACTTCAAACTCAAACCAGGTTGCTTTGGGCTGTATCCAGCTGAGTTTTGTGCATCTCCAAGATCTGAACTCTGTTATATTGTGGAGAGCAATAAATTTGGTTGCTCTTCACAAAATATGTGTGTTACGCATAATGTGCAGACTTCTAAGCCTGGAGTCATGGAGAGAGTTCTTCCTCCCCACTCCACTCAATCCTAAATGTGCATGGATAGAAGTGAGGTGTAACATCTAGGCAGAGATGCTGGGCAGGTCAGCCCACTGTAGAGGAAACAGTGTTCATAGTTAGCTACAAAGGAAGTTGTGTGTCTCTAGGCTGACTCAAACCAGTGTCGTCTGTGTTTGGAGTACTGACACTGGGAAATGCTAGGTATAGTTTTCATTAATCAGTGGAGTTCACTGAAGATAGGAAACCTTCCCAATCACTTTTATTTTTTTTTAACAGATGTTGTAATTTTCTATTTCCACCAATTTTTCATCATTCAGAAGAATCATTCAGTCTCAACTCTACAACTCCTTCTCACTTTCCCACCTCTTTCTCCCTGTCTCTCACTCAATCCCATCTTCCCTCTTTCCCTGGGTGGCATCCATCACCTCACTGCTGAAGAACAGCACCAATCATTGGATTGTCCAGCTCTGCTTTGTGTGTGATCCCTCAGCCTTTCCTACTTGATGTGACTGGGACAGCAGAGTTCAGTCTGACTGAAAATCCCTTGACCTAAGATCTGATAGCAGGTTGATGGAGCTGGCATGACAAGTCATCTCTTACTCATACATAGCTGTATTTAGTTTTTGGTCTTTTTTTACCCTTTTTTTAAAACTTATTGGATTTTGACATCGAGTTCACCTATGCCAGGATTAAAACTGTGCCTCTAATTCCCTCAGAGTAAGGACTCGTCAAGAATTACTTTATCCATATGGAACAAGGTAGTTTAGATGCAGGAATTATCTCTGAATCCCCTTGTGTTCCAACGTCATTAGTGTTTCTTTTTTGGTTGCTCAGCTCCCTGATGCCAGGGAATGTGGCATCCAGGGGTAAGGTCCTTCCACTGGGCCACTTGCAACTTCTGGGCAGGGCTTTTTGAGTCCCTATGCAAACAAATCCTTGTAGGAGAAGCTCATAGAGCTGTTGGGATTCAGGCCCACACACCTGTGAGTCACAGTTCCTGATCACTCTTTGCCCAGGGGTGCTGATGGTATTGGGAAAGAGTGATTTATTGATGACCTGCAGAGGGAACAGCTTCCTTGTGGTGACTCAGCTGTTCTCTCAAGAAAGAGGGAATAAGAAGTGGAGGTGGACATCCATTTCTCTTCCCAGAAAGGATACAAATGGAACTAATATCTGTCCCTGGTCTCAGTGGTAGAAGGAGGTGGCTTAGGAGCAGAGCACAGTCCGTGACCTGCATGTTACCTCATGCGCAGCCTGAATCACATCTGCAGCTGTTGCTCCCAGAGTCAAGATGATAATACCACGTCCTGGTTTGCAACTCCATTTGCTGCCAGTGTTGATAACCAAGAAATTAAAGATGGGAACTCTTGGTGTGAAAATAAATGGACAGCAACTTTCTCTAGCAATTGAGCACACAGCCAGGGCTGAATTCCTGAGTCACCACATTCCCCAGCAAATGGGATGAGAAAGAACATTGTTCCCAGAGACCAAAGAAGGACATAATCACCTCCAAGGCAACATTTTGTTGGACACCGTAGGGAAAATCTGCTGTTGCAGAGTAATACCTTATAGTTTTCTGGAAACAGTAACTCTAAAGAAAACATCATTAGGATGAGTGAAGAAAAGAGATTTCGAGCAGATGGAAATCTGTCTTCATTGGCAATGCTTGTTTTCACTTACTCTACCATGAGTTAATTTTCCATCAACTTAAAGTAGATAATGTGTTTATTAGCATTAATCTGAGATCTCCATCAGTGTTTGTTCCAGGCTGTGAAAATGGAGTTTCTGTTTTCCTAGGGGGCTTTTTATTGCAAAAATGATGATATAGCATGATTGGAAGATGATGCAAGATAAATTCAGGCTATACATAAGGTCTAACAGCAGATCAGATATCTGCTGGAAGAATTAGCACAAGGAATTAACAATTTTCCACTTGTCATTTTTAAACCAAACTTGGAGAATTTTCTATAAGACAGCTGTAGGCTGCAGATTAGCTGCAAAATATGGGCTAAATCAATAATTTTATATATCCTTGGCTGTTGATTAAGCAGGACTTCAAGTTATAGCCAGGAATATGTTGGGTTTGGGGGTTGGTGTTTTCTTGGTTTTTGTTTTTTTTTGTGTTTTAATTTAGCAACAGATAAACAAATGAGCAATGAAATAACTCAGGAAAATGAGTTTTACTTGTATCTTAACTGTATAGTTAGCATCATAATGTAACATAACAGAAGTAGTAGCAGTTACAGTAATTGTGCTGGGATGCTTAAGACTAAATGTAGATGTCTTCCCTGTAAATGTCTAAATGTGTCATTTCAATGTCCTCAGATGCTGGTATAAACCACTGCTACAGGACCATTGTTGAACTTGAGCTTGTCCTGAAGTAAATGAGACAGCAATTTATCACAGCCTGATTACCAGTGATTGTGCCAAATAAATAGATATCCCTTGATTGTAACAGGAGCTAAGGAATACATGGCTTAGATGTAGAAATCTACATTACAAACACTGAGGTGAATCTTATCCTAATCACATCGTTGAAGGCCTTGTGGGGATAATAACTTTGTGAAGTACTCTGGACATGAGGATAGAACAGAGCCATCCTTTTTGGACTTGAGATGACTATGCCAAATGCTAAAATCTCATACAGTCTAAAGTCTGAAACACCCTTCTCAAAGCATGTAAACACATGAACCAAGATCACCAAATTTCTGCAGTGCTGAATTCTGATTTGGTCTTGTACCTAAATCTTCTTGTGATGCCTTTTATTTCACCTTGTGGTGACCTCTGCTGATGTCCCCTGGGCTTCACATGCCTTCAGAAGGTACATCTCATTTAACAGGTTTGCAGGACTGGGCTCAGAAATTGTTACAGGTCTTTCTGGTCACTGTAATCCCTACATGGATAGCCAAATAATGATTGACAGAATGTGGTGTTTTGGTTTTGTTTTTTTTCTTACTGGAAATGTCTCCAAGTCAATGTTATTCTATTCAGAACACAAACACCTAGCTGTATCTCTTCAGTTATTTAAAAAAGCAATTGCAATATGGTCATTTCTTCAGCTGTCAGCTCTGTTGAAGAGTGGGATGTAATTTTTAGGTGTCCATGCAGTCTCTTTGCCACTGATCCTGTAAGGAGAACAGATGGACCTGTCTGATGTCTGCCTCGTCCAGAGGGAAAAAAGAATGATTTTCAGCCCACTTGGTTAAAAAAGAAAAAAAGAGAAGGGAGAGGAAAAATAAGCAATAAAGCCCATGTTTTTAGAGTGAGGTAAGACAGCAATAGCTCAGGGAAGAAGCCAGCACCTTTGAAAGCAGTTCCAGTGATGGTGACAAAACAGCAGCTGAGCTGGAGAAGGAGGAAAGGGAGATGTTGGAAACAGACTTGCAAAAAGGAGAGGAAAGAGGAATAACCTCATTGTGAGACATAGAAGGAGGAGGGGAATTAAGATTGCTCTTGTAGGTGAATGTTTTAGAAGCGCTTGGTGACAGTGCTGCTTGTATAGAGAAAACGACTTAATTGCCCTCCTGGTGCTTTGGTGGCTGTTTCAGGCAAGTTGCCTGTTTTCCTCTAATTGCAAAGTGTCTACAGTGTGAAACCTGGTGTTGTTGGTCTGCAGGGAGACCCTGTGTGCTCTGGGTGGGCTGAGAACAGCCCAAGACCCGGTCAGTAGTGAGGAGTCTTGCCCAGGTAGTGGTGGAAAGCAGCTGTTTGTTGACTGAACTATTCCTGCTCTGCAGAGAGCCCAGGGACTGTGATTTCTGGGGTGTATCCGTTGTCTTTGTACATGCCATGGTTGTCATCTCTTGGCAGCACAGAGCTGTGAGTTTCATCCTGACACCTAAACAGCAGGAGATTGAAGCTTCTTTTGTTATTCCAGTGCAGAGGAGAGCCCTCAGAGCTGAAATCTTAGGATAGTGTGTTTTGTGGCAATTTGGGGCTGTCCTGGAACAGTGAACCTCCCTCTCTCCCCTACATGCTCATGGATCAGCTGCAAAACCTGAAGAAAATCTAAAGAACAGAGAGACCAAAGAAGCAGCATTTCCCAGGCATGTTAAATATAAGAGAAAAGAGGAATAGCTTAGAATCAGAGTCATTATGGTTGGAAAAGACCTTCAAGATCGTCAAGTCCAGCTTTTGACTGAATACCACCATGCCCAATAAACCGTATCACGAAGTGCCACGTCTGTGTGTTTTTTGAACATTTTCAGGTGTGGTGACTCCACTACTTCATTCTCAAACTCAAACCTAAGCATCGTTCTCAAACCTGAGAGTTCACAGGACTGGGAGAAGCACATAATGAGGTGATGATTTTAGCTGTTCTCTCTGCTCTCATGACCTGACAGCACTTCTCTTCAATAAGTTTCAGTGTCTTTACTTCTGTATCTCATAAAATGCCCTACCCTGCAACACGGTATCAAGGTGCAAGACCTTTTGTAATTCTCTGTTATTGGTTTTGTGTAATTTACAGAATGTTCCCTGCAGGTTGGTGGTTTTTTTTGTTTGTTTGTTTTTTTGTTTTTGTTTTTGTTTTGTGTTGGGGGGGAGTTGTGTTTTTGGTTTTTCTTGTTTTTTGTTTTGTTTTGGTTTTGGTGTTTTGGTTTTGGTTTTGGTTTTTTGGTTGGTTTTTTTTCTTTTTGTTTTTTTAAGATGAGGTAGAGGAAAGTCGCTGGCCTTTCTCTGAGTCAGCAAATCTAGCATAAAATCAGGGTTTTAGTTGGAGATAAGTCTTCATGTCATGGCACCCTTTTTAAGCCCCCAAATAATTTTTAATGGCGATAAGGTCATTATTAGCAGTGTGCAGTTGTGTGATAAGCTAAAATGAATAGGAGGTGAGTGTGATGGCAAAGGTTACATCTGACATACCCATGAATGTGTGTATGAAATCGTGCAACACCACAGAGTCACTGCAGCCCCTGTTCCTGTTTGGACGTAGCAAATGCTTTTTTTACTAACCCAGAAATTATTTGTGGTGTATTTATACATACCATAGAAACACCTTCAGGGACAAGCAGAGATGAAAGCCCTTTGGGCTGTGCATCCTTGTACTCCCAGAGTATTCCAGACTTCCTCCAGCACTTCTAGGTCCCACCACAGTGCTTCCATAAAACCTCTAGCCTTCTTTTGAGAAGCTGATGAGGCACGGACACACCTCCCCTCCTCAGAGAGATGCAGTGCACCCTGCCCAGCCATCCCTAGGGCTCTGCACTGCCCAGACAGACCAAAGAGGTTCCTTGCCCCAAGCTGGGGCCAAATTCATACATAACAAGACACAGAAAAATCCATGATTTCCAGCTGGGGCAAGTAAAATTTAACAAGGAAGCAGTTGTGCTTACTGTAATAATCAGTAGTTTCAGTGCTCCAGTATTAGTGTTTTGAATGTATAGCACAGAGACAAACCTCCTGCAAGGGAAGATGGGAAGGAGCATAGTGCTGGATTTTTTGGTTCCCACAGGCTGCTCCTTCCTTGATCAAGGGACAGAGAGTGAAAAGGAGAGTGTGAAAAAAGTGGGGCAGTAAATAGGAGAAGATGGTATCACTGGTGGAAAAGACAGTGGTGTCACTCCAGAACCACCAATGGTTCAATATTGATTAATGCTCTTTGATAACTGGGGATTAAGCCCTTCATGGTTGTTTTGGGAAGACATTGGGGATTAAAGGTCAGGTTCATCTTGAGAGACTGTCCCCTCTAACTGGCCTTTAAATGATGTTCAAAAGCCATCTGCAAGGCTGGCATCCTAACTGACAGTGTCTTCACTTATGCCACAGATTAAATGACATTCTTAGGGTACCTCTGCTTTGTCACTGTTCCTGAGAGGGTGGACTCCAAGCCCAGGTAGGGCTCAGTGGGAGTGCAAGTTGTGGACACACAAACTGTTGTTAATTGTGCAATTTTCACTCCCAGGGAGAGAAGACAAACCAACCAAAGGCTGTCATGTTTCAGGGCTAATTCAGCTTCTTTTATATCAACTCAGCTCACCAGGGATGAAGGAGCTACTGACTTTGGGACCTGGGGACTGCTCTGCTCATAGTGCTGGAGAGAGTGGAGTAAAAATTTGATGACATTAATTCAAGAACATATATTGTTCTGTGGCTGGTGTGTCACACATGGTCAGTCCACCAGCTGTATTTGTATACAGCTGGCTGCTCACACACAGCCTGTGATGGGGTGGGATATTTGTGTCCAATACTCCCCTTTGCTGGGGCTCGTTGGGTTTGTGGTTTTGGAGGTCCCATGCATTTTATTCTCAAACCATGTTTTTCAGCCACATCTCACTCAGATTCTTATGCAGGCTCCTGGTAGATTAGATGGATTTGTTTGATTCACTCCACCTGAACTCTGTGGTTCTTTCTCATCTTCCCTGGCCTACCGACACTGGGGAACTGGAGAGCTTAAAAATGCAGCCTATGTGCCTCCTCTGCCCCCACCTGTGGTCTGTCTCATCTCTGCCTTCCTGCAGTGGCCCATCTCTGATGGAAATGCAGAGGATTTAGGGAGGCAATCGACAGTAGAGAATCATGAAACACTGAGGTTTTCTTCCTTTTCTGGGCCACCATGAGCTGTTGAGCAATAGCATTTCATGGCAGCTGCTGCTGGATTTTGGAGATATATGGGCTAAATCTGATGCACAAACCTCGAGGTGGGTTGTGATCCTTCAGCTGGCAAGTGCTCATGTATGTTGTTTTTGTTGTTGATTTATGCAGACAGACTGAGGTTGGCTTTGTTTCTGGCAACTCTGGAAAACAAAGCCTGTTTTTGTGTCTCTGGATCCCGTAAGTGGTGCTGCTGCAAGCAGGGAATGGGGGCAGAATTGTCAGAGGTGCTGGATGCTACTGGCCTGTCCAGCTCTCCCAGTCTGCATCGTCTCAACGAGTGGCTTTTCTTGCAAGGTGCCTGGTTTAACTGGTGTCTTGGTTTGAGGAAAAAAGCGACTGAGGAGAGATGGGGTGGAAGGGCTGGAAAGGAAAATGAGGTTTTGTCACTCGAATCTCAAAACTTGTTACAGTGAGATGACACTGATAACTGCAGCTTGGGGGGTCAATGGCTGGTCTTTGCTAATTGCTCATTTATTAGGGAAGGAGGAGCAAGCAAGGGAAACGGAAGGCCTGTTCATGGGAAGTAGGACTTTACATAAAATGTTTGTGTGGCAGCAGCAGCAAGAACCTAGTTAGAGTCTGTGATCTCATGAAAATGCAAATAACAAACTGGTCTTTGCTCAAAGACCTTACAATTTTAGTGTAATAGGGGAATTTACAAGTGGATCCAGAAGAAGAGCTCCATGTCAGCTGTTCAGTCTTAGCTGGAAATACCAGGAGATAGATCCTGGATGCAGCTTGCAGGGTCCAAAGAGCTTCCTTCAGTAGCGAACAAATGGGCACTTCCTGCTGGAAGGTATTTTTTGTGTCTCAGGAAAACAACCCTATGAGCCCCAGTAGCTCTTTTGAGTCAGCTGCAGAAGGATTTTCCAGAAGGATCCTTGTCTCGACTGAAAAAACATTGGAGGTTATCCCTGACAACAGGAACAGAAAGAAAAATGAGTGAGCAGCTCTGAATAGTGCACTGGAGGCTCTCAGAGAAACAGTGTGATTTCCATGTAGCACAAACTGAGCTGGAACTTGGCTGGATATTCTGGTGAAGATGAAGTGAACTAAAAGATAAACTGGCTGCAGAGAGGCCTGTGGTACATAAATGCCAAAAATATGTTCCTGGCAGAGCCATAGGACATTCTGCCTATCTTTGTCATTCAGTTTTGTGTCCTTTGGCTCTGTAGCCTGAATTCTCCAGGGAAGAGCAGAGGTGGGAAATCAGAATTATAAGTGTGCAACTAATTTTAGAAATGCCACTATGGCACACCACTGCTCACTGATTTATTTAAATCTCTGGCTAGAAAATTGCTGGTTGTGGAGGAATGAGCTTATTCTGGAGACAACAATTGAAAAACATTAAAAATGAGACAGATAAAATGTCTTTCGGATTTCCGTCATTTCTCATAGTAGTCAGCTATTAAAAACCCAAACAGCTTCCCTCAAAAAACCCCAAAAGATTTCCAAGGTACAGACAGCTTTTATGCTACAATTCTGAGTTGGAGAACTCAAGAGGTACCAGAAGAAGCTGCGCAGTGTCTACATACAACTTCAGCTTGGAAGTGTAACCATTTTAAATATCACCATTGATTTCACAAATGACTCTATTGATGTTGAACAGTGTGGCTGGATAACACACATTATAAACAGGAAAACTCTGGTTTTTTCTCCATTTTGATGTTTTAAGACAATGTCATTAAAGCAGCCATTATCTTCCACTACTCTAAACGTGCTGTAGGTAGAAGTTTCCAGGATTATAGTACAATGCTGATATCTCTCAAAGACAGTAGCTATCAAACTCACCTCCAGTGCACTTGTGCAGGCACTGTCACTGATAGAAACAGGGACACTCCTGTAAACTCACAGACCTGCAAGGCACAGACTCAGCCCTTCACAGCTCAAACGGAGAAGTGTTTCCAAGTTGTAGCAGTTCATATTTCTGCATTACAGTCACCTCCCAGGCGCCTCTCTGGCTGTGCAGGGGCTGGAGATGTGATGGCTGAGCCAAAGCAGGGACCTCTCAGAGGTGCCACATCCTTGGAGTCTGTCCCTGTGGCTCCTGTGCCTGCAGCTCTGGGCCTCCAGTGGACCCAGGGAAGAGCTTCCTTTTGAGCCTCTGCTGTGTGACAGGACAGAGAATTTAATGGCATTGTTGCCATGGCAGGAAGAGGTGAATGGGTGGTTATGGGAGTGGTTAGGGTTTGCTACCTCTTTCCACCTTAGGTAATCCAAGTCTCTAGTGCAAACTATATTTTACCCAGAATTTTTATTTTCTGCTTAAAGTTGTCAGTGCTTTTTCAAACAGAACATTTTCTATAAATTAATTTTTTTCTGGATACAATGGGTTTTTGGACATGAGGGTTTTGTTTGTGAGGGAGCTTTTCTTATTTTAGACAGCACAAATCCTTTGATATATGAGCACCTAAATTAGTTGTTAGGTAGTATATTGTTAGCAAAAGAGATTGATATTCCAGATTTTCTGGACTACCTGGGGAACAGTAGTGAGTAAAATGTAGTTCCAGAGAAGGAGAGGAGAGCCTGTAATGGAGCAAACATCTTTCACTGTTGTCAGCTGAGTGATAACCAAGGCAGGTAGATGCTGGAAACAATCAAGTGTAATTGGTCTGTTGGCATTTTAATAAAACCTTTGAAGCAATAAAAATGCTTTTATGAAAAACAGGTTTGGGCATCTTTTCTGAGGAGGTCTAAACTCTTAACAGCTGGTTTAAATGTTAATTATGGTTTTGTGAACCATCTCTTCACAGCAGGTGATAAGCAGCAGAGAGGAGGCCTGGTGTAGTTAGCCCTGTGCCCGTGAGATCACAGCCCTTTGGAGCACAGGGTTCCACTGTGGGTTCTCCTTGTTTACCTCCATGTCCTTCCTGACATTTGGCCAGCTCAGGGAAGATTTATAGACCCCTCCTGCAGAATTCTTGGGGTACCTACAGTGTGTAGAGAGGCGAGGAATCTGTGGGTTTGCTGTGTCATGCGAGTGAGGGCTATTTATAGCCAGGGAAGCTGAAAAGGTAGGTATTGAAAATAAGCAGATTATGTAAAGATCAGTCAAATATTCATTTTCCGTCAGGTTATAAAACAGCCTTTGTTAAAATAGAAAAGCACAATCTTTAAGATATATCTATTTTTTTTTCTGGTATTTCGTGTATCGTAGTGTTTGAAGAAAGTACAGGGTTCCTTCTACATATATAAGTTTCATAGCTGTTGTTGCTAGCACCTATTTGTAAAGAGTTGTAAAGCCATTTACAAAGAAAGCTTTCTTTCTGTGTCTGCTCCTAATTAGGAAAAAAAACCCCAAAACCAACCAACAAAAACCCCTGTAGACCTATATTGTCTCTATTTTATCACCATTAGGCAAAAACACTGTAAAAAGAAACTTATTGTAATATTTGTTTATTGACTTTTGAATTACTGGTGACCTGGCTATCTCTTAAAAAAGGTCTCTTAGTGGTGCTGCCTCCCATTTTGAGTACAGATCCCAAGATACTTGCAGAGTTTCTTGTAATCTTAACCACAAGAGGCCTTTTGTGATAATTATAGCAGCTTTTTACATATATGTTAATCTTCTTTATTTATTCCTTTTGCCTTTGGAAGGTTTACGTTACCAGGCAGTCACAGAGATGTAAGTGTATGTATAAGCTTTCCAAAATACTTGGAAGTGAATACTTCCAGCTCTCTCAAATTCACTTTTTTAAAAGAAAACTTTGGTAATATAGAAATCACAATCTTCTCATTTCTCCTGGGGGCTCAGTTCTGATTTTGCCTGTGAATGTCTGCTGCTATTGTGTCTTTCCAGAAGAGCAGAAATGCAGTTTTTTGAAACGTAACAGATTCATAGTCTAAAAAACATATAATGGTGTGGGTGAGATTTAGAGGGCAAAAGAAGAAATAGCTGATACAGTAAAGTGGAGAAAGTGACAAGTCTGTTCAGTAGGTATTGTGCGAGACAATATCCCATTTACTTGTGTGGTATCACAAGTGCACCTGGTCAGTGAGGGCTGCAGTGGGCTGCTCATTGCACAGCCAGGAGGTAAAATTGGTCCTTCCCTCATGTGCTCAGGTATCTCTGCCTGAACATCAGGAGACACTTTATAGCCCTCAGACTCCCTTGGCAAGCTAATGACAGAAGTATTTGGAGGAAGGAGGTTTTCATCCGTTTCTCTGAAAAGAAGTAAGCACCTATAGAAGAATCCAGGACAGGAAGGAAATCTTTGCAGGCTTTGAGTTCTGTTCTCTTCTGTGTGAGGCAGGAACATAATGTGGTCTTTTCCTTAAGTGAATAAAGCCTTTGTGAAGGCTAATTAGAGTCTGTCCATACTGGGCTCAGAACAGGACTGCAGTGCACTACTGGACTGGCACCAGTGTTGAATGATGAGCTCAGGTGTCAGGAGCAGCTGAGAATGGAGCTCCACAGGGGCCACGAAGGAGGCTGAGAAGGAAGCAAAAAGGCTGGAATACTCAGCAAATTAACCCAAACTGGGGCCCATGTTTCTGTAGCCAGGCAGTTCCCAAGAGTGAGCAGTGCTCAGAGAGCCTGGGCACATCTGCACATCACTGCCGGCTACACGGATCCTGCTGCTTTGCTCCCACGGCTGCTATTTGAAGACTGTTCAAGGCTTTTGCTATTTTCGTGGCTCAAAATCTTTCAAATCCATATCTATATTTATGCACAGCCTGTGTATATTCATTTCTTTTGCCAATGCTGGTTTTCAGTTCAAACAGCTCTTCTGCTTCCCCCATTCCTCACTTTCCCAGCATAATTAAAGGGAATAGTCATCTTCTATCTTAACAGCTTACTGAAAAGATAACGTTTGTGGATCTAAGAGGAAAAATACCCTAAAAACAACCTTGTGATATTTTTTGGGATTTCTTCACAATTTTTGCCACCTTGTTTTATAATATTTTGTAATATTTATAAGCATGAGAGACCTTGATCTGGATCTACTTCTCTTAAAGATTTCTTGAAAATATTTAAGTTTAAACTTGGGTTCTTTTTGTACCCTTATGGTTTATTATAGGAAAAAAATATAGAGAAGAAGAGTGCCTAAAAATATACATATTGCTTTTTTTTTT
This sequence comes from Pachycephala philippinensis, assembly GCA_013397055.1. NCBI lineage: Eukaryota > Metazoa > Chordata > Aves > Passeriformes > Pachycephala > Pachycephala philippinensis. The sequence continues at coordinate 298,954 of VWZT01013823.1, read as the reverse complement.
TTACTCTATATTTTAGAATATTGGAAATGTCAAAGCTAATCTTTGTTATTATGGAGGAGGCTCTGGCATGTGTTGGAGGCCAGCTGCTGGAAGCTCCTGAGATCTCAATCTGGCTCTGTTCCCTGAGTACTGGGGAGCAGAGCCAGTGGCAGGAGAGAGTCCCTTGGTGGCCAGTGCCTCACTGACACCTCACCTGCATCTGCAGCAAAGCCCACAGGTCTTGGCTCAGCTGCTCTGCAAAAACAGGCTGCAGCCTTGATCCCCTGAGGCGGTGTCAGTGACTTTTCCTCTCTGATTAGCAGATCCCTTTGAGCTCCTTATGAATTCCCATAATTTCCCTTATGAATTTCTCCAAACTGTTTAAAGATGCTCCAGGTATAATTCTGGTGATGTTTTGGTCTTTGCTTAATCAGTTTGTTTTAACATCTCCTCTTAGGTACGTCTATCCTTGATTTCCACTTTTCCATATTCCTCAGAACAGATTAGTATTTCCTCTAAGTGATAACCTTAATGGGACAAAATAACTTCTTTATTTTGATTTACCTTCACATCTGAAGGATTCAATGCATGGGATTGTTTAGTGAAGCTAAGCCCCAGCACTAGGAAGGGATCAGTCAAACAGAGTATCTTTGTACAGATGTCACATTTATAGTCTTCCTTTACCATAAACTAAATTAACCACAGACACGGGCTCAGGTGTGACTGAGCTGAGCTTGTGATTCATGGTCAGAGCAATCCAGGTTGCAGCTGAGCTGCTCTGTCAGGAGAGAGAGAGTCACTGGATGTTTGTGACAGGGCTGGGCACTGGTTTTACAGCATTGGTTTCAGACGGTGGAAATGCATTAATTGCAGCTTCCTCTGTGGTTTCTGGTTCTTGTCACAAGGTAGCTGCAGAGGTGGGGAAAATGCATAAATTATTTTGCAGGAATGCTGAAGGCTCCCATCAAAGATTTAACAAGAGCAGTGCGACAGGTGATGGGAGCAGTGCACAAAGGGGAAGCATCTGATGCTGTCTCTTACAGCTTTTGTTTTTAAAGCTGTGCAGATAAATGGTGACAGAGAGAGCAGATAAAAATGGTTGTGATTGACTGGCCCCTTTGTGTTAAGTTTGGGGCCAATGATTTACTGGAGAAGGAGGAGGGAAAAACCCCAAGTAACTAATAGGCATCCAGGATATTTAATTTTTTACTTTAATTTTTTTTATTAATAGCTTCTAAAATTTCATTAGAATCCAGTGGATGATTATCCTGTGTTACTAATGAGCTTCACTAGATGTCATGTGGAGTTTGGGAGCATTTAAAAGCCACTGCAGTGACATAGGGCTGGGAAAAACATATAAAAAGTAACCTTTTATCTCCTCTGGAGTCCAGTTTTATTAAACTAGGTTGGAGGGTAATTTTTCTACTTTGCAAGGGAGGAGGGAGGACTTTGTGAGAAAGACTTTTTGAAACCTCTGAGTGTTTTACATTTTTAAAGCACTTTCTTGAACTCCTCCCATTCCTTTCATGTTCTTCTGAACACCAGTAGTAGATATATAGATATATGCTGCCAAATTCCGTATAACCTCAAAATGCAAGATTGGGTGGGACCTTAGCTGGTCATCTTGTCTACTGCTAAAATAGAAACCAAAGCACATCCGCATATCTGAGTCTTTTGTGAAAGGTATTTGTCCAATCTCTTCCTAAAAGTCAGAAATCATGTTGAGTGAATAATGCTTTATACCATCTACCACCATTCCATTACCTTTTCTGCTGGACAATTTTCCTCCATATGTATTTAGAACCCATTTCTTCTCACATTTGTCTCTCTACTCACTTTTGTTTGATATCTCTCTAATAAATCACACAGCCCTGTTTTACTGCTGCAGCTAGAATTCATGTCATGACCATAATCCATGAAAAATTTCCATCTGAATCACCTTTTTTGGTTCATGGTTGATTTTTTAGCTGTGGTAGATGATGTATTTTGTAGTAGTGACTTATTCTCCTTACTTTCTCCCTCGTGCCCTGTGCATCACTTCAGGCTTCCCTGATAAAATCAATCTGTCAGTGACCAAAGTGCTAAACCAAGGGGCAGTTCTTGGGAACAGCTTTTAAAAGATATCTCTCATTGACATCTGTCTGCTGAGTTCTGTCAGTAAGCCACTGGTAACCCATCCACTGTGTGTTACTGAAAGACTTTAAAGTCAAAATGCTACGGGGTACTAATTCACATGTTTTTAAATACAAACACTATAATTAATTGATCAATTGTTCTTTAATCCAAAAAAGGGACGGTTTTAAAAACCCACTTTCTCAAGTGACGTCATGCTGGAGGTCTTAATTACATTTTTTCCTCAAAGTTTTGGTAGTATAGTCTAGAATTCAGTTTTATGTTATTTACCCAGGATCAGCATCAGTTTGGTTGGTTTGCAATTCTCTAGTTCATCCCTTCTTACTTTTGAGTATTCAAATTATGTTGATAATCCTGCAGTCATTTGAAATTTTGTTGCCCAAGTTTTGTTGAAATTAACTTTACCAGGAGTTCCTCATCCCTTAAAGGCTCTTGGTGCAAGATATGTGTCTGTTGTTTTTAAAAAATGTTTAATTTTAGCAAATGCTACCTCACATCCCCTTTTCATCACAGATGGCAATCTTTCTGTTCCACCCTCGGTATAAAATTCCTGCTCAGTTTGATATACAGACAAAAATATCTATCCTCTGAAAATTTTTACTTTTTCTACTTGTCTAGGAACAGTTTTTCTCTGTGCCTATAGCAATAGCTCATGCTGAAAAAAATTGCTATAATTATTTCTATCTGTATTGGTCATTTCATTGTTCCTTTCATTTCCTTATTATCAGTCAAATGTTTTGTAAATTATAATTACCGTTTCCTTTCCATTTTCTTCCTGACTCTACAAATAAATAAAAATTAATGTCTTACTGCCATTTCCACATCCTCTTTCAATATTTAAGAAGATTTTTTTTTTCCCCAAGAGAGCACTGACATCATTGGAGGTTTCTGGCTTTTGGAGGCTCCAACAGGAAATTTGAGAACAGTTCCCAATACAGTCTTCTTTTAGGATTTGTTCCTTTAAATTTCTGTCCCTGTCAGTGATGCTGACAATCTAAATAGTTTGGCCAAAATTAGCCCTTTCAAAAATTCCTTTACTGCTGGTCACTGGTGTTTTCTGCTTGTACACAATAAATGTAAACAGATTGTCACCATAATATTCAGTACCTAAGCAACCACTCATTTTTAGGTCATAGTTGACCTTTCTTTGTCCATCAAAATGAGGTCTAGTATTAAGTTACACTATGCTAGGTAGAAAATTTTCTCTTCCAAGAAATTACCTGTTGTTTTTAGAATGTCCGGGGAGGTTTAATTGTTGCTTGCACTTGTTCAAAAAGGGGATCTCGAGTGAGGTCACCTATAATGAATATGAAGCCCATGGATCAAGTCTCTTAATTCTCCAGTGAGATATAGAAACTGAAAACAGGTAGTATCCAGTTCTCCTGAGTCAGTGATATTATGATCCTAAGTGTCTTGTTTGTTGTCACTCAGAAAGTTGGTGGCATTTTTAGGAGAGTTTCCTCCTACCCTGTTACCGTGCTACACCTGGGAAATACCAGAGCACTGAAGTCAGAGGCTGCGGCTGGATTCAGTGGGGTAACAACCTTCACCCATACCCCCAGGTGAGGCTCAGGAGGCTGAAAGACTTTACCCCAGGTCTCAAAAGATTTGAGGTGCCTATTTCTCATGGCAGCACATGGCTCTTTAGCTCTTTTCAGTGCCTGGGAAATCCTGAGAAGATGAACCCCATAAACTTCTAATCTGAAAGTCTTTTTTTCAGCCTCCTGAACATCAGACACCTCTTTCAGGCACCACAGCAGCATTGTGGTGGTGCTTGTTTCCTTTGCTGGGGGTTCCTGCAGCAGCAAATTGGAGCTACTGTGGGCACTGGAGGGCCTGCTGAGCTATTTCACTCTTGGTAGCCTGTGTGACTTCACATTTGATGTAATTTCTCACATGTTAGGTGAATATTCATTAATTTGAAGATGACACACTTCCTTGTGAGGCAACAGCGAACCGCTAAAGGATTGAACATCGTGAGCTTTTGAGGCCTGAAGTACAAAGATAAAATCTGGCACACGACGTAAGATTAAGCTTCAGACCTGTTTCCTGAAACATCTTGAGACTTTAGGGGAAACAGGAGAGATGGAGCTCCAGACTTGGTTTCTTGTTGGCAGCGTCAGGAGCATGTGTCAGGAGAGAGACTGACACCTCAGAGCAGCAGCTCATCACATGCAGGGGATGCTGGGCTGGATGAGGCTGGTGAAGCATCAGCTCTCTGCTGACAGCCCAAGCACCCCTGCTGCTGTTCCCCTCTGCTTTGGGGCTGTGACTTGAGGAGTTGTCTGATGAATCCCAGCCTGCAGGTCAGGAGACATGTCCAGGGTCACATAGAAATTCACCCCAGGGTTTCCAGTCATCCCCAGGTCTCTTGTTCCACATTGGCACAATTTAACCCTGGCACAATTGGCACAATTTAACAATTTCTGCTCTTGTGCAACACTTGCTTTGCCCTGTCTGTGGTACACAGCTCATACAACTGCCTTTGTGTGTGTATTGGGACATGCCACTCTGTCTTATCCCTTGCACACCAGGGGTGGAAAAGCAGTTCTGCTCCTGAAACTACAAATGAATGTTCAAACACACATATTTATTTGTAGATGCTAATTAATCTTATGGATAAGGGATTCTAGGGGATTTGGGGAGGGAAATAATTTCAAGTAAGCAAATTATTTAATTTAGAAGTACACTCACTATACATAATAATGGACAGCTTTCTTATGGTGCTTTGCAACTTCAAAGTACTTTGCAACTATTAATTAATTAACATGTGTGCTCTTTTGGAGGTAGGAAACTAATTATTAACAGCCCAGTCTTTCACACAGGGAACTAAATGATAAACATTCATGTTATTTAAACAATTTAGCCATTGTATTGCATGCTCAATTTGTCTCTGCAAGTACCACTTCTCCATACATAATGTGGATTAATGCATATGCAAATGAATAACTTAAACAGCTGCATTCATACAACACACGATGATCATCATGAATAATGATGTGCCCAGTGCTTTATATCTTAGGACTCCCTTAAAATGAAAATTAGTCATCCTTGTTTGTGTTCTCTGAAGGTCATTTGAGATTGATATTTGTCTCCAAATGGAAGCTGGAAGATGATATGGGCCAAGTGTTGTCTGGGAAGCTGGTCCCTGAAGTAGAAAGTTCTGGAGAGAATCCTGTAACATGGTGGGAAAACAAGCTTAGACTGTCTGAAGCTAGTACTGCACATAGCTACACACACTCGTGTGCCAAAAACCCAACTCAGTCCCAGTTAAGAGAAAGGGGAAAAGATCAGTAAAAGATTCAGACTCATTTTGCTGTTGGCAGAGCAGAGACACAGTGGCTCGGTCAATGTGTTGTACCCAAGCTCTCACTGCCTGCACCTTGTGCTGCTGTTTCTATAGGCAGCCTAAGCTAACCCTCATTTTAGCCTGTGCCCAAATCCTAGCAACCCTACGGCAGAGAAATCTCTGAGTAATTTAGGGAGCCTTTGTCTCTGCCAAAAATCAGTCAAGGGACGATGCTGTAAAGATGGATGGGACAGATGATTCTGCTGGAACCAGCCTTGTGCCTCAGCCAGGAAACTGTGCTGCTGTGGATCATTTGAGGAGGGGGAACTTAACATTTCATCCTCCAGGAGCACCAGGTGATCACGCTGCAGTATGTGCAACGTGTGGACAGGCAGCAAATCCAGACTGAGATTACTGCTGCAGAGCAACACTGGCAAAGCTGAAGAGATGAAGTGACCTCCTCAGGGTCCAGCACTTACACACTTTAACAAGTTATTTAAGGCAGGTTGATAATTTTTCTTCCTCAATGTCCATTTGGGGTTTGAGATGCTGGTGATGAGAGGCGATTTTCACCACAGGCACAAGCAGACACACAGCTTATCCTGCAGTTCTGCCAGGAGCAGAAGGCAACATGTAACTTGTGATGAACTTCCCACCTCTCAGTGGTGAGGAGAGAAGCTGCGTAAGAGAGATTTAAGACTCCCTGAAGAAAACAGAAAGGACATAAGGAAAGCTGAGGAAAGCACCCTTGGGAAGGCACAAAAGGAGTGTGACAGCTGAGGGAGGAAAAGCAACTGCTAAGTAAGCAGAAGTGTTACCAGGCTCAGACACTTGGAGAGCTTAGAAAAGGCAACAGCAATGAAGCACCTGGGAGTGTGTGAGAGCCTGGGGGATCTGAACAGAAGTGAATCTGTGCAGACCCTCCTCAGGCTCCCAGGACACCCAGTCCGTGGGCTGGTGAGAAGTTGCCAACATGGACCTCTGATCTCTGCATGGCTGTGTGTGTTCTCTGTGCTGGAACGTGGACTGTCCTTATCACAGCTCCTGACTGTTCCACTAACAGTTTGCTTCAATTTTCCTATTTGCCAGTAATTCTATTTCCTTTCTCCTGGTCTTTTCTAACTCAGGATTGCATCTCTATGCTTTGGGCTCCCCTTTGCCTTCCCAGTAACTTCCACACCCTCTGTTTAACCCACCCCATAGAGAAACACAGACACAGACAATTCATGACCCCTGGATGACACTTGAATCTCTCCTTGCAGCTCTCCTGCTACCTGCTGTTCCTTCCCTTATTTTTATGCTTCTTCTGATATTCTCAGCTTGTGCTGGTGTACACTGCCCTGTCCTCTTTATACAGCTCCTGGCATACTTGTTTCTGTTCCTAGCTGATGTCTCTAGACATTGCCTTCATGCTATTAACAATAATGACCACATGGCTTTTTAATTTCTTGATGCATTTTTAAGAAAACCTATGTTTAGCTCTTAATCCTGGCGTAGACAGCGTGTTCTTATCAATAATTGGCCTATTAGGTTATGGGTACAGCTGAGTAAATTCCATTCTTATAAAACTGCTTGAGCAGGCAATGCATTTAGCTGACTGCAGACTGGTATTTATGTAGTTCCAGGAGAGTAAATAAAGCCTATTGGCCATCATTATAGCATTATTTTACCTCCCTCCTTCCTGTGCTCTCAATTTCATGCAAAAACCCAATCTCATGCACAGTCTCTTGCCTCCAAGAGGGTATCAAATTTCTTGAGCTGCTATGGAAATGAATGGCACTGGGAACATTCCCTGCCCTCCAAGACCAGGCTCCAATTCCCAAAGAATAAACAGTTATGAGGCTGTTTCTAATGTCCATTCCCACCACGACTGGTGATGTTCAGTGCAGGGCTGGTAGTACCTTTGCCCATTGATCTCCTGCTGTGGACTGTACTGATCACAGCCATTATCTGATAACTAAATTAACATAAATGCCATGTAGAGGAGTGTTTTTAAATGCTGGGCAAAGTCGAGATTCCACATTTTTTCCTTCTAATATTTATGCTTGGAATAACTTTTCTGTTTCTTCTTGCATTATATTGTAAGTCATTTGCAAAACAACCTTCTACAGGAAATGTTTATTTTGAATTCGTTGAAAAGATGGCTACAGCCCCCTGTATCCCCCAGGAGAAGTCTATGTGCTTACTGCTATTAGTGTTTGAATGCCAGCTCTGTAAAACATTCCACACATGCATTGCTGTCTTTCAGTTTTAACAGTTTAAGAGCATCAAATAATGAAATCACAGAATGGTTTGGGTTGGAAGGGACCTTAAAGATCACCTGGTTCCAGCCTCCCTGCCACGGGCAGGGACACCTTCCACTAGACCAGGTTTCCCCAAGCCCCATCCTGTCTATTGACACTTTCTCCTCAGCTATGTGGGCGACTGCTCATACTGGAGAGACAGGGCGCGATGTCATCACCCATTGGAAATTGGCTTTCTCGATCTTGGGCGTGCCTTCCTCTGTGAAAACTGATAATGGCCCTGCCTACATTTCACAGAAGACACGGCAATTTTTGCAGCTATGGGGTGTGGACCATACTCTGGGTATTCCGCATTCTCCTACTGGCCAAGCCATTGTAGAACGTGCTCATGGTACCTTGAAGCGTGTTTTGGAAAAACAAAAAGGGGGAATGCAAGGGGAATCCCCACAGAGTCAACTGGAAAAAGCTCTATATACAATTAATCATCTTACAGTGCCACCAAATTCAGATAATCCTGTCATTTTGAACCATTTCCTTTCATTGCAGTCTTCAGGCGAGACGCACCTACCTCGAGCGAAAGTCTGTTTACCGAAAACCTTATGTTTTGCATAGTTTCGCATGAGAAAGAACAGAGCTCTCACAAACTGCTGCTGAGAGCTGAAAACTTCTCTGCTAAGGCTTTTTAGCATCCATACCATCCAACCTGGCTTTGCACACTTCCAAGGATGGGACAGCCACAGCTTCTCTGGGCAAGCTGTGCCGGGGCCTCACTACCCTCACAGTAAAGAATTCCTTCCTAATATCTGTGATCTAAACCTACTTTCTTTCAGTTTGAGGTCATTCCCCCTTGTCGTACCATTACCTGCTCTTTTAAACAATTCATCTCCGGATAATGTTCCTTTCCAGATGACCTCTCTTAGGATGCATGAGTGGACCTCTTCAAACTTATATGTAGGTTTAAAATTAAGCACAGCCTTGTAATCAATGTGTTCTAGGTTTGGGTCTCCAAAATGTTGTCCTAGGCAAAAAGTGATTGAGACATGGTTCCCAAAATAATTAAATCTTTCTATCTGTTTAATAGAAACCTACGTTTTTTGTTGTTTAGGACTTACCTGTCTTGATGCTCAAAATAAGCTGATATAGGCAGAAATGAAAGACCATAAATGTACTAAAATTCATTAAAAGCAGATTAGTAATGGCAGTCAATAGGTTAATTATAAGAGACTGACTCGGAGATGTGGAGTGTTTCTGAAGGTAATGAGACCCTGGCAGCTGCCAGCACTTTGGAACGAGCCTTTGCATGTTCCCAACAGACACCAATAACTTACTGCTGATACCAAAACAATTGCCCAGTTTAGAGCTGCCAAGTACCAAACTGCAGACATACCATTTGCTTGGACAAATAAACTGAAATTAGGTTGTTGTGTCACGTAAGATGCTTGTAAAAGAGTGTGTGGAGCCTGAGGAAAAATGAGAGTCAATCAGTCCCTCTGGAAAGAGAAGCACAGCTGGAAGGAGAGTGAGCCTACAGAAATAGCCAAGAAACCGGATAAATACATGACAGCATGAGCAGCATCTTTCCTGTAGATTACAGACACTTGATTTTATGGCCCCAATGTTTCCCAGCCCATCACATCCTTTTATGAGGATTTCCTCTGTCTTTTACCATGTTGCATTAAAAGTGGAAGGTTTTTGGTTTTTTGCATGTTTGTTTTTTTGTTTTTTTTGTTTTCTTTGTTTTGCTTGGTTTGGTTTGTCTTTGGTTTTTGGTTTGGTTTGTTTGTTTGTTTTTTTGCTTGAAGATTTTTCTTCTGCCTTTCAACAGCAGGTGCCATCTCCCCCAATCAGGGGAGAAGAACTGTGCTGCAATAAAACTGGGATGGATGTGAGGAATGAGGCCCTTGAACACAGGGACAGGCAAAGTCATTTCAAAACAGTTTGGACTGAAGGAAAAGGCTGTGTATGCAAAGTGTGAGTGATTAGCTATTAGGACAGATGAACCAAGGAGGTGTGCCCAAATGCTGCCTGCCAGCAAGTCTTTTTGCTTCAAATATCTCTTTCACTTAACCAAAAATAACTGACTGGATTCCAGAAAATGTGTGTGTTAATTTCTGCGTTACACCACAAAATCAGGGCAGATAATCCTAATAGTCCCCTACAGATTTTCTTGTGTTCCTCCCACTGTGATCAATCAGCCTGGCCTCTAATGTCATGTGGATCAGGGATTTCTCTGTGGAGATTTTCCAGCACCAACCCTGTCCTTTCTGATCTCCAAATTGATGCTTCTCACTCTCCCAGGCTGACACATGGAGACAGTTGGTGCTTGGAACAGAGTAATCCAGATCTCCTCACTCCCACAGCCCTGCTGTGGTGCCGCCTTTGCCGTCCTTCAGATAGACCAGAGCCACAGGCAGCAGAGCAAACACACGGATCAGCTCTTCTGGCTCCAGAGAGCTGGTGGTTCCTCTTGGCTGCACAGGCTTAGAAAAGACAGGCAGAATTTTTCACAATGAATTATTTAAAATGAGCCTTTTTGACCTCATTTTCTATATGCATCTCCTAGCAGAAAGTTGAAGCTAAAGTCATTTGTCACGGCTGAGTGTAAACCCAAGGGGAGCAGATGGGGGTTTCCCTGCCACGTAGCCATGCAGACAATGTGTGCATGAAAATGGACTGCCTGGGATGAGGCAGGCAAAACCTCCACAAAGGAAAATGGAGCTGCAGCTAAATGTTTCAAAATCAACCCCCTGAGTTTACTGGTGGGATTTTGTTCTCCTGTGAACCTCATCCAGGTTTCAGTCAGCTTGGAGGCAATGTCTTCATCGATTAATTCAACATCTTCACTTTTTTTTTTAGCTTTGAAAAAAATTGCTGTCCAATAAACTGTTTTTCTTTCTGGGATCTGCTGGTAATGGCTTTGTGGCATACCATGGAAAGGGCTGAGGAATTTTCTGGGGCTTAGTGAGGATGTGGAAGATTCTCTGTCATTTGAAATCTTCACACGCAATTTAATGCCTTCTTGTGTTGTCATGCATTTACGGACTTGGTGAAGAAATTATTATCATATAATCAGTGGGCTCCTAATGGTGATAGAATAGCTTTCCATCTTCCAGGGAAGCCCCTTTTAGCTTTCATTACTGTGCATAACTGCGGAGCCTGCCAAAGAGCAGTATCGATTCCTGCGCATTGAGCAGATCAGGGCTGGGTTTGTTGTGCAAATAACAACCCAGCAGCAGCACTGCAGACAGCAGGAGCAAAATGAGACAACGGTCTGTGTCAGGCATTCGAATTTATTCATTCTGCCTGGTGTTTGTGGCGCAGTGTGAAGAGCTGCCTCAGTCTCCATGCACATTTTCCATACGAGCTTGATGCACTGTGGGGACTTCTGGCTGTCAGCTCCCGATGGAGCATGCCCTTGGAAAGGCTGGCATGAGCTCTTAAAGATGAATTATTTAGACAGCTTCACAAACATCTTTGAGCCAAAGCTAGAGATACATCTGCTTGTCATGGGCAGCCATGAACCTGCGATGAGAGCAGAGGGGTTTCCCCGTGACGCAGCCCAGCCTGTTGCTCAGTGCTGCAATGCTGCGCAGCAGAGAGAGCAGGAACAGTAGGAAAGGGAATGCTCTCCCCACAGGAGGGGTTTGCTTTTACCATAGGCTGTATCACAACACGAGCTTCAGCTGCATCAAAATCACACAGTCACACCTGGGTTTTCCTGAGCTGATGGCTGGTCAAGTGCAGGACTGGTCTGGGGTGGTTGGTACTGGGAGCTGTCACTTGTGCCACCCCTAAGGCAGTTTGCACGTACAGATGATGTCTTTTAATCTGAAAATAGACTCTAGTGGGGTTTGCAGCAGTTTAAGCCCTTCCTCGAGCCAATGCAGATGACTGCATTATGGATTTTTCACTGATGTGGTCACATTGTAGGGAGTTTCCTCAATGCAAACATGGCCCTAATGCCTTAGGCAAATAATTTAGCATCCCGTTCTCCTTTAGCTGTCAGAATGACAAGGTGCTGCCTGTCTGCCTTGGGTGATGAACATTGCCTTATCATTCTAGTTTTAGCTTCCAAATAACGTGAGGTTAGAAAAAGAATTTCCTTTAGGTAGGATTCCTCTGTTCTGGGTAGCTGTGAGGTTTCTGATACCTTCCTCTGAACTCTCCTGAGGGGGAAGAGATGCTGTAACTGCGGAGACCTAAGGCTGAGCTGAACTGACAGTTCCTCCCCTCCTGCTGGTGTGGGAATTAATTAATATTTTTATGCAGCGTGCAATCATGCAATGGTAAAGCAAAATGTGACGATTAAGTGATTCATCACTAAGCTTATTTTAAAGGTATTTCTTGGTGCAAAATCTCTTTTTGACTGCTCAGTGCTGTATTGTGCACTGCTATGAAGCCTGTCTGGAGGAATTGTAGTAGTACTAGTAATAATAATGATGATAATAATTTCTAGCTCTTGTATAACCCTCCTTTGCAAGGTTTCTGGAAGTGCTTTTCCAAGGAGAATAATGTGTTAACAGAAAGAGAAAATTATTCTCCTTGGGTCCTTTGAAGCTCATGTGATGCAGGTAGGAGTGGAGGTGGATTTGTTAGGCTTTGTATTCTGGCAGGCACCACCTCTGAGGACACCAGCTATTGTAGCTCACTCCTAGAAATTGAAATGAGGTGTCTGAATTGCTGGTACAGTGGGTTTGGGCTGTTTGTGCAGGCTGCAGTTGGAAACTGGGGAAAAGGATTACAGATGCCTCACCTGCAGCTTTTGGGAAAAGAGCAACAGCCTCATCTGCACATCTCAGTCTCTCCGCCCCAGTTTTCTTCTCTTTTGCATGGGTTCTTCCATAGCTTGAGTAATTAACATCCTGGGTGGGAGGCATTAAGTAGAGCAATGATGACTCTGATGCCTGACTCAGTTTGACATTGAGTGTCAGGAAATGGTGTATTTTCATTGGGAAACAAAGAAATCTAAATCAAAATTAGTCTTAGGTAGGAAACTTTAGGCATACATCTCCACCAGTGCAAGGACTCAGGGTTTAGCCCTGCCAGTGCTCCTGGACTGAAAAGGGCAGTAGATTTCAGGAATATTTGCAGACTAGCAAAATACCAGAGGAAGAATCAGGCCTAATCCTCACTCCAGGGATAAAAGCTTTATCCCAGAGACAAGTACTTTCAAAGCAGAGACCCTAAGTGAAAATAGCTTGAGGCTGAAAAAGGGGCTTTGCCCAAAACCATCGGGAGCCTTGAAACTACAATTGTGAGTGAGGTGGCAAAATTCCCTATATCATGTCTAGAAATGCCCAACTGTGAGGTTCCAAAAAGCACCCCATTTTGTTTTACTTTTAAAAGAGAAATCATCTGACTTATTTGGGGACATGACTGTTTTTCATTCATCATGGCCCAACAGAGATACATTGCAGGTGTGGGTTACAGGAAAAGAGGGTTCCTTGTAGGTGGGAAGATGGGCATCAGGCAAGGGAACAGGGGGCACATGTGGACAAACACAAGAGGAGTGCTTGGCACAGTCTGGTGGCCCACACCTCACTGGGACTGTGGCAATGGCTCGGTGTCTGGCCCAAAGGAGGCTTACCTGAGCTGATGGCTCCCTGAGGGAGAATCAGGACCTTCTGGACATGAATCAAAGTTAATCCAGAGGTTAATCTCCTGGAGAAATGTAATGCTGAAAAGAAAGAAGACTGAATTTCCCATGCTGGGACTAAGACACAGAAATTCTTCCAGGGGATATTATTCTGGGTGCAATTTGAGAAGAACGTCTGAATTCGACTTTCAGTCAGATTTTCCATTTTTCACTTTTATTCAGTGCTCACTTTCGTACTTTGAATGTTGCATATTAAATGCTACGTACAGTCTTGGAAATACATCATGAGTCAGCATTACCAACAGGTATGTTGCAGAATTCATGTGGAGTTCTCATGATATTTTTTAAGAGCTGTTGCTTCTTGCATGAGTAGCACATTCTGGCGAGATACATTTCCTGGCTGTTCACAGAGGAAAAGAAGAGGAGTAGATTTGAGGATTCTAATTTATTGGGAAGATAATCAGTTTATGGCTACTATCTTAGAGCTGCTTTCCTATTCAATAGCAAAACACATAAGCCAATTCTTGCTTTTGAGAACAAAAGATGAAATAGTTGCTGGGAAGATTGAATACGTTATTTTCAAAACCGTTTGGTTTTGATGTTTGAGGAACGGGGAGTGTACATTTGAGAATGGTTTAATTTTGTTAGAGAATATTTTTGTTTGTTTGATCTTGCTTTTTATATTAGGTTATTACCAATCTTTTGTTATGCATTATTAAAACAGATAAGAAGATACAATTCTTGCTCTAGGGTGTTTTCTGTCCTCGCAACGAAAGGCTTTACAGCCAAAGAAACTACAACTAACAAGACAGACAAATGGTGGAAGGAAAACATTGTTGTCTCCACTCCTGAGGTGGGTAGAAAATTACAAGGAGATTAAAGCTTTAGATTAGCAAAACTCTTAAAGGCATATAATATGCCTAGATCCAGCCCACAAAGGAAATGAGGATGTCTTTAAAAGAGCCATGGAATCCAAATAGCACAAACAGTCAGGCATGAATTTGTTAGTTAAAGATATGCTTTTGGACATTTGAACTTTAATATGCAGCCTGGGCTTAAACACATACTTCAGATGGGACTGGATTGGGTTAAAGAGCTTTGGGCAAGGATTAGATGTAAATTGATGGAAGATTTCAAGTTCTGATGCTATTTTAGATAGTGACAGTGTGAGTGCTTCCTCTAGGACCTCCTATTTTCCTGGCTCATCTGCCAATAAAACTGACAGTTGTCTATCTCAGTAATGTTTTTATCCTGATCTAACACTTCCTGTTACTCTGTTGTAGATGGAAGGATGTAGTTTCATACTTTTGAGATTTGATTCAATGTGACTTTAAAATCATTATTGATACAGATAGTTCCCTTTTCAGAATAAAATAATCCCTTGCAGTTTCTTGTCCAAGCAGCCGAAGTGTAGGTCAGGCTTACTGATCTTTTCAGGTTGTCAGTCCTAGATATGTGTTCTATCTACTCTCCTCTTCCAAAGCCTTTAAATCTCTCTGAACATGGTTTAAAAAAGGGTGGATTATTATCTTTTTGCATCCATCAAATGACAAAATTTTTTCTGGATGCTTTCTGCTTTTGCAGTCAGAGTCTGCATTGAATTTTGCCTTTGTCATTAGGTCTGTAGACTTATTTTCTAAGCTCTTATCTTCTGTGCAAAAGATATATCAGCTGCACAGTCTCTGTTGTGGCACTGGCTGAGTCATTCCTGCATTCACAAATAGTCTCAGTCCTGCTGTGCATTGATAATATCGGTCGGTGCTCATTGATGACCACTGCTGGGGCTCCTGATCTATCTCCTGCTGGTGTTCTCCCACTTCCCTTTCAGGCCCTGCACAATATGTCTGAATTTGCCTCTCCCTGTGCACTTTGGGGTCTGACCTCTGGTGGATTTTCTTCTGCAGGGGATGGTGCTGCAGTGGTCCCTGGGTGACACCTGTCCCTAGACAGATGATGGGGGGAGGTGTCAACAGCACTCAGATGTCTCGGGGTGGTGATGCTGAGTGGGGGAAATGGTGCACCTTGGAGGCATCTCCTGGACATCTTCTCATGTGCCATGGTTCTCTCCTGCCTCAGCACCACTTCTCTTGGGGGCCTTTCCCTGGTGTGCTGGGGGCAGCTGGCAGATTGGCAAAGCTCTTCTGCTTGTTCTGTGGTATCTGGGGACACAAGAGAGGTCACACCCATGCACTGCAGGGGTGTGAGGTGCAGGCATCCTTTGGAGAGGAGGAAGCAGTTGTGTGAGCCCTGTGCTGTGTGTTTGACCTGTAAAGGTCTGGGAGTGCTGTGGGACAGAAGTGTTTCATTTTCTGTTCGACCCCTCAGACCTGAGGCACAGATGAGACCTGTCTCAGCATGGCAATGCCCTGCTGGTGCACATCCCCCTCACAGCCCCTGCTGGGCTCAGTTTGAGTCATGCAGCTCTTGCTTGAGTTCCACACTAGCACACCTCTTGCTGTTGCTACCTCTGCTACTGTTGGTTAAGCTTCTGCTGCCAGTGACAGTTCCCAAATTGCCCTGTTAGCCCAGAGAAATACGATCCTGGGCATATCCGCTACAATATTGCCTCAGGAGACACAGTCCAGCAGTCTTCCTAGCTTTGTCTTTTGAATATCTACCCTTCACCTTGATTTTTTACCCTACCATGCAACTCCCATCATAGTATGTGGCTTGGGCTTGTGGCCACTCTTTTAATATCATCTATACTTTTCACAGCTTTTATCTCCTTTCCAGAACTATAATCAATTCCTGAAGATGGAGTAAGTAAGTGAAGAAAGTTAATTTCGATGTGTCCTTCCCAATAACCTCATTTGCAAGAAAATAGCTCAAATATTGTCATTAATCATTCTTTTATGCAATCACTTAGCCAGCTGACTTTCTTCTGTTTTCCCGGTCAACAATTTTATAACAGGGCTGCTCAGCTGAGCAAAGGGTTGTTTTACTGCAGGCTGCAGTCTGGGGCAGGATGAGGAGGGGAGAGGTGGGGAGGGGGTGTTGCTG
Organism: Pachycephala philippinensis; assembly: GCA_013397055.1. NCBI lineage: Eukaryota > Metazoa > Chordata > Aves > Passeriformes > Pachycephala > Pachycephala philippinensis. Next base: position 282,714 of record VWZT01013823.1, on the reverse strand, counting down.
AATCACAGCTAATTTGTCTTGCTGCATGAAGGGCAGGATGGTGAAGGGGGTGGTTAAAGCTTCTCCATCCTGTGGTGCTCCAGTGAATGCTCTTTGCTTGATAATGAGCCTTTCCTACCTGCAGATCAGACACCTGAGCAAATATTTAACAACCTTGGAGGGTTTAATGGAATCAAAGAATAATTTGGGTTGGAAGTGACCTTAAAGATCACCTGGTTCCAGCCCCTTTGCCATAGACAGGGACACCTTCCACTGTGGAATACTGTGGGTGGGAAGAGACTCAGAAAGGTCATCAAAACCAACTCCTGACTCCACACAGGTAAACGTAAAAGTTAAACAAAATATCTAAGAGTGTTTTCCAAATGCTTTTTGAACACTGACAGGCTTGGGGCCATGACCACCTTCAAAGGGAGCTTGTTCAGTGCTTGACTGTCTTCTCAGTCCAGCTCATGCTTCAGAAGAGCTGTGTGAGTCTAAGCAGATGTTGTTTTGAATTGTACATTGTTAGCCACAGTGGTAAAAAGATTTCGTAGATCTGGGTTGGGAGAAAACACACAGAGAAACACACAAACACGGCTGCTTCGTTTTTTCATGTGCTCTTAAAATGCCATCCAAGAGCCAACTAAGATTACTAGATGCTGTCTGCTTTTTCATAGTGAAGCTTTTTGGTAATAGGATCTTTCTTCCAGAAATAAAGACCTTTGGTTTGTTAAGGTATCCCGCTTTAGGTAAGTACAGTTGCTGATGTCACCCACAATTAAATTGTGTTGACAACAGAGCATCTTACAGTTACTCTGCAAAGGACAAGACTTTATATCCAAATTTGTCCTATTCCTTGTCCTACACCAGGATTTCACTTCTTTGCTATTTGAGGTGCCTTTACCTGCTCGGCCACTTCCTTCCCTACCCATGTTTCAACAATAGCCAGCCCAAATTCAGATCAGGTTGCTCAAAACCCTGTCCATCCTGGCCTTGAACACTTCCAGGGATGGGATTTGCCTCTCCAGCTGGAGGGACATCATTGCAGCTAGGGATATTAAGCTTGGGTAAACTGGGTGCAAAGTGTGAAGAGAGCTGTGCCAGCAGCAGTCCTTGCACAGAGCATCTGAGGCCAGGGGAGCTGGCTGTAAATAGGCAGCTTTTTGTTTTTTCCCTGAGTGCAAGCACAGGGGTTTATTTTCTCTCATTTATTTGCATAATTCCAGCACATATTTTGACAAATGTCTTTCCCTCTTCTCATTTAAATTAGATTATTTGTGGGAAATGCACAAGATTTCCCAGGCTGTTGCCATATGACGTATGAACGGGATAACCTCTGTATCTCCGTTCTCCTGCTGGCATTTGAAGCTCCTTCCTGGTTTCCATTCAGCCACAGACACAATTAATTTTTAGCGTCTGGCTGTAAATAGCATTTTGTCTGGCTGTGACAGGGAGACAGGGAGCCCAATTAACACAGCCTTGAATATCTGTTAGTTTACTTTCCAGACCCATTTCTATTTTGTGTTAGAAGTGTTAAAGCTTAGAGCAAAAAGAGAAAAATAAATTCTAGATGCAGTATTGTCTTATTTAATATTAATTTAGTGAATACAATATGATAAATACTGTTGAATGCATTAAACAACTCTCTCCCTCCCAGTCATACGATGGTGGTAATTACATGTGCAGAATGCAGTGAAATACTTCCTCCAGTGAATTGCTTTCAGTCATTTGGTGGGAATTCTTAGTCAATCAATAGATAACAGGGAGAATAGGATTCTGACCGCAGGAGTAGGAGAATATTCAGGGGGTAGCTTAATTTGGTGGACACTGTACTGTGTTCAACTCTAAAAGAGGTTGTTGAAAAAATTAGAGAGGTTTTGGTAAAGTATTGCAAGACATATTTGAGGTTCTCAGAACGTCTTTTGGAGAAACACGCCTCAGAAGATGGAAATATTTAATTTATCCAGGGAAAGATTTTTGTTAAGCTCCTAAGTTTATTTAAGGGTAGTTTGTGGAAAACTGCATGTGGAAGACAGTGCTGAGAGTTGGTTGCTGTGGCAGAAAAAGCTAAAATGAGACAGTGGTTAGAAATTGAGGCAAATGCTATGAAAAAAAGACACAGAGAAGATATCTTGTACTGAAAAAACTTAGTGGATGTGATACTGGTACGTTGTCCACTGGTTTTAAAGTGTTTCTTCCACAACAACATGCACAATGTCAGATAGAAGTTGGTGTTTTAAGCAAGCTCTGTGGGGAGGAGACTGCATAACCTTGAGGTTCCCTCAAGGCTTAAAAACTCCATGTGTCTAAAATATTGTTTCTCCCAGAATGTGTTTTAACAGACCGATACAGAATTTTTGGTTGTGGTGCCCTCAAGAGAACATCTGTGGAAAGAGAAACTTCCCTTTTCCTTCTTTGTATGTTTTCCTGAATGAATCACATGAGTTTTGGACTATAGTGTGTCCACTTCAACCACTTAAAGCTGTGGGTCTTCATCAAAAAGCCTGGGGTTGGAAAGGGCATTCCAGTACTCTGACTTTTCCTCTCAGGCCCCAAAATTTTTCAGGATCCATGACAGGAGAACACAGGTTGTCTATTTTTCAGCCTTTCTCAAATATTATGCAAATATTCAAATAGATTCAATTATCATAAACAAGATTGTTATTTCTATAGGCCCACTGGCTCTTCTGAGGATGCTTTTCAGGATCTGGATCCAAAGAGCTCCAAGAAAATTCCTGTCCCTTGAAATGAGATCCCAGCACAGTAAATTGTGTCAGGACCATCATAAGGGCTCAGAAGGAACACCTCAGGCTTTGAGGAGTCAGGTTCCAAGTGTAAAAACATCACAAGATTTCCAAAAGTCAGGAGATAGAAAAATGTGCGGCTGTTCTTGACCAGTGTTTGAGCCATCAGGCTGCTCTGGCTTTTGAAGAAGCTGTGACAAAAGCAGCACAGGGCAGATTAATCTCAGAACAAGGTTCATCCCCAGATGTTTTCATTGCCATCAGAAATTACAAAGTGTCATGGAAGGTGCTAAAGTCACCTCTTTGGCATGGATAGGAAACTGCCTGTGCTTCAGGATCAGACTCTTTAATTGCAATTTTAAGTCACAGAGAAATTTTTCCATTTTGGACATATATTTGGAGATTTACAGCATGACCCTGAATACTCAGTTAAATTTTGTGACACTGATAGGCCTAGTGGAGATATTTCTGAAATGAGCAATTTTCATGCAGCAGAAGGAATGTTTCATGGAGCATTTCATATTGAAGGTCATTCTAGGAATAAAATGGTTTGAACCTCTCTCAGCTGTGGGTGAAAACAGCAGCTTCCTGCAAGCTGGTTGCAGAGAGGTGGTTAGTGCAGGAATAAAATAGACTTACTGCAACCTCTGCCCCACTTCCCACTCACTGCTTGAAAACTTTTAATCAGAGACTGAAAGCTGAGTCTTTTCTAGGTGACACTTGTTGGGAGAGGGGATAAATGCATTCCTAAACACAACTGTCAACAGTAGTGTTATAAGAAAAATATAAAAAATCCAAAATAACAAATTATATGTTCTCAGATTATTAAATTCTCCATCACCTACTTCTCTGCCAATTGCTAATTCTTTTTCTGGGCTCGTTAACTATTCCTTGGTCAATTAATGAAGTACATTTATCTGAGCAAAAAAACATATATTATGCTCATTGGTTTTATACCAAGGGATATCAATAACTGAGCTGAGACAAAAAACAACCCAAAACTTGTTGACTATGACAAGTTTCAATGTTTTTTTGTATTTATCTATAACTGGAACTCAGAGTTAAAATTATGCTCTCAGGGGTTTTTTGGTTGTGGTTTGGGTTTTTTTTTTTGGTTGGGGTTTTGGCTTTTGTTTTTGTTTTAATTATTGAAAGTGCTCAGGAACATTTTGAATGGGAAGCATCAAAACAGGAAGTATCAAGTTCTTGGACCAAACAAAAAAATATTATTGACTCATCACTGAGCATTTCAGATACTGATTTGCTAATGACTTTTAGTTGAAACTGATGTTCTTGAATTTAAATTTCTTTGGATAACTTGAGGGAAGCACATTTGAGGGAAACATAAAATGCTACCATATCAGTTTTATTTTGCTTGTGTCAGTGTTCCCAAAGCGAAGGGTTGTGTCTTAAATTTCCTCTTAAGACCTTAAAAGCAGATTGTGCAGAATCCCACCAGTCCCTAGCCGAGGTGTCCCAAAGATAAGCAAACCACAGCTGAAGGTAAAGTTGCCAGCTGATACATCACCATTGTTATTGGGTTTCAAGCTGTGGTCAAAAGCTCTAAAATCTGATCTTTGGTTGAAAAAAGCAATTCACAGAAAATAACTGAAACACCTTGACTCTGCTTTTTTTTCTGGCAGGAGAGAAACTTTCCCAGTGTGAGCCACTTCACTGATGCTTTATTAAGTCCATGTGGCTTCAGAGAACCTGACAGAGATGCGTAGGATGGAATGATTGCATTTATGTCTGAGTTTTTGCTCACATACACTGTCATATTGATTACCTATGTCAATCTTTAATATACAGCATCTAATATTTTATTTTGGCATCTCCAACTTACTGCAGCTGAGGGAATTGTATTAAATACTGTTTTTTGAGAGAAGAAGGAGGTCACAGACAGGATGTGGAAGATCTGGCCTGGAGAAGCAAATCCCTAACAGCTCCTCAGAAATCAAAGTTGAGCCAAACTTAAGGGCCACATCCACACTGGTGTTCCAGGTAGTGCTCACCAGGACACGAAGTGTGATACCAAGCTGTCTGACAACATAAATGTACTGAAAGTGGCCAGTTGAACAAGAACATTGAATTTTTTGGCAGTATAAGCTTTTTGTACGTCAGTTGGGTGAAAGTAATGCCCACCCTCCCCCTCCAGTGCCTACCTTCCTGCTCCGTTCAGTCACGAACAGGGCATTGAGCAGATGCAAACAACTGCCTACACACACATCCTGTTCAGGATTTACACTATAAAGCATTAACATATTTTAATAAATCAGCAGGTTAGATTTTCTTCCCACCTCTTCCCAATAACTGACTCTTAGATCTAACTGTTAGCTCTGAGATGGTGGAGATAAAAACCTCAGTTTACAAAATGCAGGACTAAGTCTGGGATGTTGCACAGGCACCTTTTCCCCCTTTCTGTTTGGGTACCCTACTCTCTTTACTGGCTGTGAAAATGTCTAAATCTAAATAAAAATAGAGAAGATAAGAGTAAACAGAAGGTTCTTGCTGATATCGACTAGAGTACAGTGGAGGCCCATAGACATCAAATAAACCCCAAAACTCTATTTTAAATGAGTCTCTTTCCACTGTATTATTTCTTCCTTCATACTAGGGAATGTTGTTCCCCTGAATATTCTCCCATCCTTTGCTAGAGGATGCCATCTGCCTCCCCATGTGAAAAATGGATGCACAAGTGGAGAGGCATTGAAACATTGACATTCAGAAAGTTATAGTGCAAAGGAATAAGCATAAGAATGACTTTTAATTCATGAAAGGTGAGAAGGATGTTCTTTGAAGATTGGGCACTGCACAAATTTGGCACGGGTTCATTCTTACTGGGATATTCTGTACAATTGAATGTTCATGTTTAAGCACTCATACAGAGTAGCCCTTAATGCAAACCCAGAGGTCCTCAGGCTCATTAACGAAAAAGACCATGGTAAAAAATATTGCCAGCCAAGTGCTGCAGCTGTACATCACAGTCCAGTGCTCCTGACTTCAGCCTGGAAGAGCAGCTTTCAGTGTTCAGCTCTGCCAGTGCCCTGCCAGCTTGCCCAGAGTGTGTCTTGGCTCCCCCAGTGTTGGTGGGAGATTGAGCTTGTTTTATGAATGCTTCAGATGTGCTGATGGCAAGAGCTCTGTGAGAGCCCACAGAGGAAGCCTTGCCTGCTGCAGGAAGGTGGGAGTTGTTTGCTCAGCCCAAGCTGGCTGTGCAGCAGCCCTTGCTCATGCTCCCATGCCAGCAGCTGCTCAGCTCACGTCTGGTGCAGTGCTGCTGTTACTCAGCTCCTGTTTGGCTCAGGGTGAGCAGAACAGTGTCACACCCAGCTGGGAAAGTACTGACAAACCCACGCTGCTTTGGGCCATAGTCCTCTGCATGGTGCCTTTGCTTAGCATGTTATGAACATACAGCAGCCTGCAAACAACCACACACAAGGTTATCTAAAGTTTTCACTGAAAAGGTGGTCAAGCATGGGAACAGGCTGCCCAGGGAAGGAGTGGAATCACCATGCCTGGAAGGGTTCCAAAGACATGTAGAGGTGGCACTCCAGGAACATGGTTTGATGGTGGATTCGGCAGTGCTGGGTTAATATCTGGGCTTGATCTTACAGGTCTTTTTCAACCCTAATGTTTCCAGGATTCTCAGAACAGGTAACTTCCTTGGGTTGCCTGACACTTCTAAACCCTCAAACAGATAACATTTTTTCATGTATGTTACTGTTAACTCTTTTGCAGTTCTGTTTTCTAGTGGTTTTAAGGTGGTTGAGAACTTGTCCTTCCTCATCCCATTCCCCTTTCCCTGCTAGACTTGGGAGAGACTCGCCTTTGACTGAAGTGGCAGCTGGAAGTGATGCTAGAGTTGTTAATTAATGAGTCCTGACTGCCTGAAGAGGAAGTCACACACTGTGTTTTGGGGTGACTGCAGCAGCAGGAGCAGCATCAGCCAGCAGTGTCTGTGCCCAGGAGCCGGGATGCTGCGAGGCAGGAGCCAGCAGTGGGAACACGGAGCTCACACAGCCCTCTCAGTCCTGCTGCAAAATCCTCCTTAAGTTTCTGATACCTTGAAACTCCAGATCTCAGCTGTTCCCCTGCCTCTTGGCAGGTAGTAGGAGAAAAAAGAGACTCAATGAATAGAAGAATCTGGTTTTTTTGAAAAGAAAATAAGAAATTGCTGCACTCGTGTATTCCGTAGTGACAGTAAGTAGGCAGCTCCTTCTGTATCAGATACAGGCAGGGCTGATACTGATGTCTGTCATTAACAATAATTAGACAGTACTGGCAAAATTTTGACCCTATCTGAAAATGTGATACTAGACTTTTTAAAATTTTCAACAAAAACAACAAGCTATTTCAGAAAATGAAATCAGGAAATATTTTTGTGTGTGCTAAAAAGGGATGCTACAGTGAAATTTATCATATCTTTATGACTGTGGGTTTAGCACTGGTAAGAAACATTGCCTTTATGTCTGGGATATTTTATTTGATGTTCCTGTAGAAGTTTCCTTATGTGAAGAAACTGCATACTTTGGAAAATTCTGGTCTCTTACAAGAAACTCATTGAAATTTGGCAGCTGACTTCTTCCCAGATTCTCCCAGCTCTGATTCTGCTTGAGGTGAAGGGTCTTGGCTGGACTTCCCTAGAGACAATTTCTTCCCAAGGAATGTCACGAGGCTGGAAGAGGAGAGTTGCCTTACTTTCCTCCTTGATGCTCCATGGAGGAGGAGGAGGAGGAGGAGGAGTGGGTATGTATGTGGGAGGAAATGGGACAGCACTTCTGCAAGTCAGATGTGCTCATCACTTCTAGCTGCAGACAAAGCCAAGGAGAGCCGTGCTGTGGACTGATAAAAACCTTGAGAATAGAGAAATGAAATATGGTGTCCTTATTCTGAGATGTCAAGAATTAAATTGTTCTTTTGATCCAGTCCTCCTGGCCTCGGTTCCTCCCTCAATAAAATAAATCCAGGACCTCTCTGATGTCACAGCAGATTTATGAAAAGGAATTTGTGTGTGTCTGTGAAGTGTGCAGGGGTTTGTCACATTGGGAGTGAGGAAACCAATAGTCTTATTTTCCCAGCAGGGTTTTGAAGTGTGCAGCAAGGTTGTACTCAGTGCAGATACAGGGTGCAGCTAGGAGGAAATATATTCAGAGGTTTGCCCAGCGTGCCTCATTCTCTCTGTGCATTGAGTTGTGAAACCTGTAAAAATAATAATATATGTTCACTTATAATTAAAGGCTTCATCATAATGCATGAGCACAGGGGACGCAAATGAAGGTTTGTGCATGTGCAATTATTGAATAACTTTCTAAATTACAGCATCTTGCTAAAGCAGCAGAGGTTCAGGCTAATTTAGGGAGTCATGGAAGAGGTCTGTAATACTGTTCTGTGCAGAAGTTACCCCCTGTAACACAATTTTATTTTCTTTACCAAGACGTGGTGTATTTACTTCGATTTTTATTTTCCGGATTCAGGAAAGGGAAGGGGGGAAATAATTCTTAGAGGTTTTTGCAGGGCAGAGACCACTTGCTGCTTTGCAATTGTACATTACATGGCACCATGCTTGGTGGCTGTTTGGTCCTACCCTATGAAACATAAGAAATAATGTTTTGAGCTCCAGGTTGCAGTGGGATTTTATGTTTATGCATATATATTATGTTTATGCATATATACAAACTCATATATATTAACTACTTTAAAGAGCTCTGTACTTTAATTTATTGTTATGTTTTCATTTAATGGCCACAGTTAAATGGAAAAATTCTAATTTTTTTTCTATGGAATTTTCTAACAAACCTTTTCTCAGGACGTGTGTACAAAATTTGATAGTGAGGCCTTTCCAGAATCTCAAAAGCTGAGATGCCTTTACCTCAAATAATGACTATTTGGATTTGATTTCTATTTTTGTGTGAAGACATTGGAGAAATGAAATAGGGGTGAAATCTTGACTACACATAAAATTAATTTCTCCACAGCTTTCTGTAACATTGGAATTTTGTCTTATGTGTAGGAAAGAGCATCTATCTGTAAACATTAGGCCTTTGTTTGCTGCATTTCATTCTCTTCAGAAGGTTCATAGAGATATTTCCTATCTCCTAAACCTGTAAATTTTTATCTATGGCTTCTGAAGTTGATGCTCTTATGCAGAAGCAGTACCTGCCTCCCATTTTTCATGCACAGAGACCTCTACAAGGCTGAGATATGCCTGAAAGGATAAACCAAGAAAGTGCAGTCACAGTGGAGGGAGCTGGGCACTTGACTCCCTCTGATGCCTTAAGTTTTAACTTTTATATTTTTCAAATTCTGTATTCCCAGTGTGTAACTCTGCAGTGTCCTGCAGCCTGTGAGCTGCTGCTCTCTCATGCTGAGACAGACAGAACAAAGCCTCTCCAGGCTGCTCTCCAAGGACACCCAGCCTCTCCCAGGCCCAAAATGTGTAACCCAGCATCTTGAGAAGGGGGGCAAGCTGAGGGGAAATTACATCATTAGCTAAAGTTTAATTGGAGAATTAACCCTGATATGCAAATGGACCGAACCTATAAAAGTGTGAAGAACTCGTGACTCGGGGTCCATCTTGGGTGTAGCCTTTGGCCTGCCCAGGGTGTACCTCTGAAGGCCTTTCTAATAAATATCCACCTTTATTCCCTTACTCCTGTCGAGTCTCTCTTTCTAGGTAGCCACTCAGGGCATCATCTCTAACTCTTTATAATCCCCATCTGTACAGAGCACACTATAAAATCAGTTACTACATTCCTGGACTTTCAGTGGACATTGGAGAAGTCAGACTCTGCTTCCAATCAAAGTATGGAACACTAATGGTTTTTTAGGCCGTTTAAGAGCCCTGGGCAAGGTTGTGGCAGCATAAAATAGTTTTGTGTTTATCTGCAGTGACCTTTCTTGAGCTCTAAGAGGAAATCACTGTGCTGAAATCTCCATTTTAGTGCAGGTGAATGGCGTGCAAGTTCTGTAACCACACAAAAACATTTATTGGCTGCTGCAGCAACCCAAGTGCCCCATCCCTGGAAGTGTTTAAGGCCAGGTTGGATGGGCATTTGAGCAACCTGGTTTAGTGAAAGGCAGGAGCTTGGAACTAGATGGTCTTTAAAATCCTTTCCAACCCAAACCGTTCTGTGATTCTATGAAATCTATCGTGGGTAACTTTCCACAATGCTTTTAATCTCTGGCATCCACCTGTCGAGTTCTTTTCCAAATCAGCTGAGACAGAAACCTCAGAAAACCCTTCTGGGAAAGGGCAGTCATGTGGGCAAACTCTGGTGTACCACAAAGACAGTTTGCCATCTCCAATATGGGAACAAGGCCAACATGAAAAAATACCAAAATATGGAATTGACTTACTTCAGTCCTTGTAAGGCACATAAGATGTTTCATACAGGCAATTTAATTACATTACCCTCTGTTCCTATTTTCAAATTACAGACAGGAAGAGCAGCCTATGGCAGAGAGGAAAATGACATTAGGATGCCTGGCAGTGCTGCTTGGATTCATTGCAGTAGTGCCCAGTGACCTTTCTCAAGGATAAAACCTTATCCACTGGTCAGTGTGAAAACAGGGTAAAATACATAACTCAAGCCAAACAGGACCAATAGTCAGAGCAAGGAGGTGGAGAGAAAATGAGAATTTAAGTTAAGCAGAACTTTTCCCTGACAGCTGTCCTGGATTATGGAGGTAGGCAGCTCCATTGAGGTAATTTTAAGAGTATTTATGTTATATTGCTGGATGCTTGGTTTTCGTTTGTTGCAGGACATGTCTAAACATGAAGAGAAGTTTGTTCCAAAGTATTCCTTTGCTTGTCTTAATAAACCATTAGAAAGATAAGAAATGTAATAATAACATAATTTTATTTTTTGAGTTCCAGAGGCCCAAAATCTAATAAGAGAGGAACACTGCATTTCATGTTATTTATTTATGTTGGACCTTTGCTCCAAAGAAACTTCAACAAATAAAACCAGACCAGCATAAAAGCAGAAGAAACATCCTGTAGAAAAATAAATTGATCATCTGGGCACAAATCATATTTATTAGAATGATTAGGGTTATGGACTTTGACAAAATACAGTATCAAAAGCAAGTTTTCAGACTGTGCAACTGTGGATGGTGGTCTCATTAGAGAGAGCCTGACCTCAAATCGTGCAAATGGACTTGCTACAGATAAGAGTTACTTTTCAGAAGCTAATTAAGAGTATTAGTGTTCCAACCATGGGATTATATTATAATGTCAGTTTAGACAGCAGGATCTTCAAATGCCCACACATTCATAGCCCTGCTATGCTTATTAGGGAATCATCTGGAAGATTAGGACATAAGTGATCTGGAAAAGAACTGGAATCAAAAAACCTGGCTCCATTATTGAGTCGTTCATTGATTTGTTGGGTATAACTTATTTTTTACCTTTTTGGGCCCCCGTCAGGATGTGGGGACTCATGAGTATAATTGTGGTACAAAGAAGATGACACTGTCCCCAGAATCTCCTGAGTGGCTCAGAGCTCTCTCTATTGTATGGATACTGGAAGTATAATAACTTCTACCAACCAAATGAAACTCTTTTTCTCCAAACCTGAAATTTTTTCAGTCCCAAAGTGACAGAAACTGGGAACAAATGGGAACAAATGGCTCTTTGGTAGATTGAAATCCAGTTTGACATCAAAATGAGATGTTGGCAGAAAACTTCCTAGCAGCTGCACCTCAGTCTCTTTGGAAGAAGCAGGTCGTTCTCGTGAGCAGATGTAGGTGGCAGAAAACAGTAAGTAGGAGACAATCATCTGTGGACTTCTTCTGCTGTGCTGTCTCAAGGAATTCCTGCCAACTCTGTGCTCTTCTCCTGGCTAGCACAAATATCCTGAGGCATGTACATGTACACTGAGACCAGAGAGAAATATTACTTCTGAGGTAGCAGACTTTCACAGGTTCTGTTGAGCTCACTCTCTGTAGTTTAAAAAAAGATCTGATGAAATTGAAGCATTATTTGTATTATGGTATTATACTCTTTTTCATTAGTAAATTCAAGGAGTTCTTAAGTTGTATGCATGGCTGAGAATGTTTTATTGGTTGTTTTATTTCCATGAATAAGATCCACTTTAACAGCTGCACAATATTTATTTTCTCACAGAGGGATTAATATGGCATAATACAGTGCAGGTTTTGTCACATTGCTGTATTCACTGCCAACTATAACCTGATTTGGGATAACATACAGAAGTACATCAGGGAACATCTGATTTTATAGCTTTTAAATTCAGTGTAATATAAACTCAGATCTCTTACCGAGAATTAAAGTCATTGCAGGACAGAGGATCTTTGAACAAACAACAAATCCATTATTCATTATACAGAGTTCCAGACACAGTGTTTTTCCTTTAGATTCATTGCCTTTGTCTAATAGTGCCTTTATTTGAGAAAGTTTGGGTTTTTCTCATAATATGAAAGTAACTTCTCTGAGCAGTGATTTTAATCTTGGGTTTTTTTTTTTTTGTTTTTGGTTTGTTTTTGTTTTTTTTTTTTTTCTTTTTTAAAACCAAAATGTTTCAAAGAGATTTATTGGCCATGTAATGTGATACTGAGAAATCAGAGGGAGGAACATGAGATCTGAGTCCCAAACTCTTTGCATGTTTGAGACAAATCAAAAATTATGGATGTGATTTCCAGTGTCAAAGTCAGTTTCACCGTTTGCTATAGAAACCCTGTATGTTTTAACCAGGGACTGTCCATTGAGTAGATTGCTCCCAAATAATGAGCAGTAAATACTAATAACCTAATTAGTGAATTAAGTGATTCCTGAAAGAAGTGGATGCCAAACACAATTTAAGCCTGACTAAATAGAAGTTTTTCAAAACACGTCAGAAGAACTAAACATTTAGGAGTCAATGCTAAGTGCAGTCAGACCAACAAAGCCACTCCTGTTTGTAGGACAGGATTTCTTGGAGCTTGGGGAAAGAAATAGACACAGATTCTGGAAACTTCAGCATGCATTATATAAGAAATGTTTCTGCAAATTAATTGCTTTTTTTCCTGTCTAGATCTGAATTAAAAAATGTTGATAATTATTCTCCCAGTTTTGTTTTTCTCTCTGGACCAAGGCCATGCCCCCCAAGAAGAAGCTATGGGCCTTGTTCTCCACTCCTCAGCTTAGCAGTAGCCCTCTTGTCAGCCAAGAGATGTTAATTTCTCCCCTTCACCTAGCCTCATCGTAAATCCTGACCGCTTGTTTTTGAATGGAACACAATGTTTTTCAGTCTGCCTCATCATTCATTTTGTTGCAAAGAGAAAACTAATGTCTCTGCGGAGAAACCTTCGTGAGGGGATGTGGCATAAAATTTTTCTGAACTAACAAATAGCCAACAACTTTATTTATATATTTCTTTTCATGGCTTGTGCTTCTTGCTAATGGGATGCAGCATCAGAGTTTGTTTTGCCTTTTGCTGGCACTCCCACATTCATTTTACATTAGGTCTCTGTTGCTTGTACATATTGCACCTAGTGAGTTTCAGGGTATATTGAGGTATCTTCCCCTTTTAAGTGACTAATTAAGTGCATAGTGACCTCTGATCAGATGCCTTTGTAGAGAGGCTGGAAACAGAGACCAAGTTCCAAGACTCCAGGTTCTGTTATCAGAGGTCACTGAGAAACCACAGCATGTGGCAGCAGGTCCTTAACCTCCCTCACATCCCATCCATGTTCCCTCAGATCAGAGAGCAGGCATGCAACCTGCAATGCAATGAGCATTTGCAGCACAAAAACGTGGGAGTATGGAAGCTTACATGTGACAAAGTAGTAGAAAATGAAGTTTGCAACAAAAATGTAAACATCCTGCCTTTGGATACCTGCACAGTAGCTTGATACTGTTTTGGTGCTTGCCAGTTGGTGGAAAGCTTCAACAATTGTTGAAAAATAATTTTCTTTGCTATTATTATTATTATTAAGTACTTTTAAATGAGCTTCACTTACTGATGTCTTTGTGATATATTCAAGGACATGTTTTTTCCTTGAAGATACCAAAGGGAGGGAGAGAAATCTTGTTACTAAACTGGAAAAAGTAGCCTGGTACAGCTCATCGACTATAAAGTCATGAGTGCTTTTTGGACCAGTGGCTGACAAGTTACAAATGGCATCTGTGCTGCCATGACTGTGAAACTCATTATTTGGGAACTGCCTGTTTAATGGACAGTCTCTGTCTGGTTTGTTGCAATATCCATAAATAATAGTTGTAACCAAAAGGACTTCTGTAGCAAAAGGTGGAGCTGTCTTTGACACTGGAAATCAAATTTAGATGGTTGGTAGAAATCAGTTTGTCTGAATGTTGTTTTAGCTGCACCTTAAAGTAGCTGAAAGTTTATTTAAAAAATTATTTTCACAAAGCAAGCAGACAGTTGAAATCACTGCTGTGAATTCAGTGGGCTCTGGAAGGAAACTTTTGTTGTTGTGATCTGAAGGGTTTAGAAAAGCATTTGCTTTCCAGAGTTTTCCCCCCTCATTTTTTCAGGAGCTCTGTGCTTTCTCCTGTGATCCCAGCATCTGTTTCCTGTTCTTTTTGGTTCCTTTTCATCACTGAAAAAGAAAGGGCTAGACAAAGAGAAGAGACATGATGAGGAAAAAGAGATGTTATTAGTTTAACATTTTTTTGGAAACCTTTTTGATTTCTAATGAAGGTAATTTTTTTTTAACACCCAAAGGAAATAGTTCATTTTTACCAACCTGTAGTGCACAGACTAGTGCTTTCAACTTCTCCTGTGGAGAATAAATTAAGTGAGGCTCATCTACCTTCTTTATATGCAAATACATGTAACTAAATTCACAGTGCCTAATATAAAAACATGAAAGGACTCAAATCCCTCAAACAGAAAATTTAGGAATAGCTCTGCAACTGGCTTTAGTGTTGAGTTCACTGACCAAACATGCTGAGGGCACCATTCATGTCTCTGAGCCTTCTGAGCTACTTTGGGGTATGAGGCCCAGCCTCCAGCTGCCTGTCCAGAAGGATGTGGCTTGCTGAAAGGTCCTCAGACACTTCAGAGCATCTAGATGGCACTAGCAGCCTATATTTAAGCACATGAACTGAGCCCCAGGGGTATGATTCAGCTTCAGAAGTAGACATTTGGATGTCTACAGTGTGCTCTAGATGTCTCATACTGAACACACTCTCATACTGAACAGAGACCCAGGTCTGAATCTCTCTACACACAAACCTCTAAAGGTCTGTGAAATGCCCAGGAGCATGTCTGTGGGGCTGGCAGATCCCAGAGTGGGTGAGCTGAACCCCTTCCAGCCTCCCTCAGCTGTGCTGGGTTTCTGCATGTTGCTCACAGCCAGACACCTCTGCTGGAGATGTTTCCATCGAGGAATCTCAGGCTGGAGCTGGCAGCCCCGGGTGGCACCTGAGCTCTGACAGCCCGCAGCCTCAGCCAGGAACAGATGGGGGAAGCACTGCAAAGCAGCCCTGACTGTCCAGGGCAGCTCCATAAAATGACAGCCTTGTCCCCTTGTTTGACAGGCTTTCCTGAGAAATCAAGGAGGAGAGCCAGGATGGCTCAGCGAGGGTGGAAGGAAAGAGCATCACCGTTCCCTTTAACCTGAGAGCTGGTCACAGCCATGACCAAGTGACTCCCTCTAGCTCTGAACACCTTCTACTCCTGCTGCTGATCTCAGTTTGGCAGGCAAACTGTTCATAAAATTGATTTATAAAGGAAGAGGTCACAGGAAATCCTTTTACAACACAGTTCCTCTTGTACATAACTAGGAGGCCAGGGCAAATTTTTGACACATGCTCCTGGCCTACTTTTTAGAGTGGTGAGTGGGTAAATCTGCATCATTCTCTGAATTGCACGGAATTAACGCTGCACTGAAAAATGATCTACTTGTAGAGATTCTTACCTGACCCCCTGAACTGTATCAAGGCTAATAGTTTCAGGACCACTCTTCTGAGATGTAGGAATCCCTTTAGTTGAAAAATAGAGAAAGTTTGAATTTTAAGTCTCAGAAAGTTATTATTATATTTACAAGGGAAAAAAAATTACCTAGATATTCAGGTGACAGAAAACCTTGAGAAGTTATGCAATGAACCCTAGACCACAATCTTTTGTCTGTATTTTCTCATATAACAGGTAGGGAAATTGAGGCATAGTAGAATTGCAAGTTTTCCATAGAATCCCTCAACAAAAAGGCTGATGTGAGCCTCACGTGTATCTTTAAATTGGTCTCTTCTGCCCAGGAGTCAGATTGAAGTAAAGTGTGTTATGATTCTCTTCTCTAGTAAACCCCAAAATGCACCAGGAGAGTGTGTGCAGTTAATTACCGAGTTTCAGTTTAAACTTCTCTAACTAAATCTCCACAGCGAGAGTGCAGGAACACTCCAGACTAGGAGTCCTAATGAAAGGAAATGCATTCCTTGTCTCAGTGAAATGAAGTGGACACTTCCTCATCTCTTCACTAAATTCTTGATGAAGAAGACTCAAGACTAATTTTCTAAGTTCCCGACTGTGAAATATTACACACTTAATATTTTAATAACATTGTAACCCTCCCACACAGGGGAGGAATAGATTATGACTCCCCTCTTCACAGTATTCCTGATTTATACCCATCTGAGAAGAGAGACTCTGGAGGTTCATCATAAAAGTGATGACCCAGCAACTTGTGGGGCTGTGATAAATATTGCAGGAGATATCCACACATGAAAAAAATCTTTTATAGAACATTAATCACTGCTAAGTTAATGCTGTGGGATGTTTTACTATTTTGTAAGTACTAAATGATTCATTAAAAAATCTGATTTACTTTGAACTTTGACCCGAACCTTTGGAAGGATGAGAACACAGAGATTCAGGAACAGCCAAACTTCACTTTGCATGCGAGTTTCCTGTGTTTTTTCCTGTCCTTTTTCCCTTTCCATAAGCTTTCTCTGGATTTCCCACCCTAAAGAGTGTGGGTGAGCTCATGTACCAATTAGAACTACAGAGTGTGAACAGTCACCCTTTTTATTTATAATGCTGGACCTCAGACACTCCAGCAGCACTTCTTGTTTTCCCTCACAAATCTTTATTCCTCTTGATACTTTTTTCCTGCCCTGAGCTTAGCCCGAGCCTTAGGCAATATTCATCTGAGTGGATGCAAAGGCATGATTCATCTTTGCGAAGGCAAGCATCTCCTCTGACAAGTGTGACATCCTGAACTTGTGGCTCCATAAGCCTTTCTTCAGCTAGAAGGGGAACATAGACAGGAGCCTTCACCTTTATAGCCATCCCTGGAAAAAACTGCTTGGATGACGTTACGTTCTTGCAGTTGAGAAATTCCAATTTTAGCTAGGCTACCCCACATCTGAGCTTCCCATCTAATCAATGAAGAGAAACAGGTCTTTTGGGGAATATTTCTCTCACCCTAAAATAGGGCAGAGGAGCTGTGAAAGCTGTGATCTACATGCACCTGCTTCTCTTCACAGTCTTTAAAAAAAAAAGCCAAGGCAGTTTGCTCATATACAGACATTTATAGATAGATGAGGTGATCTCATCCCTCAGCATCAGTTTCAGCCATATGGACCATGTGAGATGCTTTAGGGCATTGTGGCTACCCCCAGCTGCCCCCTTTGGAAGACCCTGATCCTGTCCCTTAGTCAGCCAGTCCTGCAGATCTCTGGATCTTGTGATCTCCCTTGGACATCTCCAGTGGCACCTGACACCCACATGCGGGTAAATGAGATGAGTCCTTGGTATCATTTATTTGTACTCCTCCGCACACCTTGCATGGCTTCTATTTGAAATAGGAAAATAATCCCACTTGTCCACATTTTAAGAAAGACCCTATTTTTACAAGAGCCTGCTGCAAATGCAGCAAATTAGAGTCAAAGCTGAACTTCTGAATTGTGGTCTCCAAAAACAGGACTCCTTTTTACCACTGATGGGCAAGCAGATCAGCAGCTCGTGCAACCCAGTTGCAGACCAGGGGTGTCCAGGCTAGAAGGGGTTTGGCTGACTCTACAGGTTACAGATATTTTCAGCACCCTGTGGACCATGGCTGACCTTCACGTGCTTGTTTCTTTCCTTGGCTGACCCAGTTTATTCGCTTCACTCAGTTTGATTGCCTTGGCAAATGTGGAAAGTTTCTCCTTCCTTTTACTACTGCCCCAGCAAGAAACATCTGATGAGCTGTGGGCATCTGCCAGCCGTAGCTGCTGGCACAGGTCTCCTCCACGCAGGTGTCTTATTGCACTCTCATGTTACAGCTGATCACCTCTGTGGCATAAGACATTCAAGGATTTATGGAAAGCAAGACAGTATCTGTATGGAAAAAGCTTCTGGTTTCAGAATTCTTTTTAATTTTTGATGGGAGAGCTTGAAACAGAGAATTTGGTTGTCTGCTGTAGATTGTTCAGCAGGGCTTTTCTTTTGTTCCAGAACATCCTTGCTAGCAAACTGCGTAACTAAAACAACAGGAATTTATGACTGCACCAGATTAGGAAACACACAGACAAGTAGGATGAACAGAACAGATAGAACATCTTGTATCCTTTTATAAAATGATCAGTGTATATCACAATTTAGGCTTGATTCTTCATACTGAGTATAACTGGGCCACAGCAAACCTTCAACACAGACCAGAATGCACTGATGTCCTCTTATTTGATGCTGGGTAAACTTAGTTTTAAGATAACAATCACTCCAGTTAATTGAGAGATAAAAATATAGAAAACCTTTGCTGCATTTTAGCAATGCTGGAAACTCTTTCTTGCAGTCTTCCATTTTCCTGTCAATGTCTGTATTTTTGAATTATCGCAATATCCAACCACACAGAAAAACTCATACATTAGGCTGGCTTAAAAGAAAAGCAACCTTGTAAACATTTTGCTGGAGGTTTTAAATGTTAATGAGCCAGAGTGAAGTTCTTGCTGTGGGCAGCCCACGCATCCCTGAGAAGTGTAAACAGCAAAAAGGAAGGGGAATTACAGAGGATGGTATAAGGTGGTATAATTATCTGTAATGGGCTGGAATTACTGAAGGGAAGGTTTAAGCACATTTTAGGGAAATGTCAGTGAGGATTGGTGTGATGGGGCTGTTCTTGGTTTGCTTGGACCAGGGTTGTTGCAATGGACAACAGAGAACCTTGTTAAAGGGCAGGGAAGTGTTCCATAAGAAAAAGTAGTGCAGCAGCAAAGTACTGTATTTATAGAGAGGTTCTCTACATCCAGCCTGCTTTTTTGGTCCCATCCCTGCCATGTGATAATTTTATATCTGGCAACATGAGAAAAGGGAAGTGAGGAGCTGGTTACCACCACTGAAACTGTTAATTTCTCTGTCTGCTCTCTGCCTCACTCCAGAACACTCTGGAGGACAAGGTTAACCAACCACTTTTTGCTCCTGAGGTCAAAACAGAACTACTGTTGCATGTGTAATAAAAACAATGTGCCTTGGATGTCCAGTAAATTCAGCTTTTCTAGGAAACCTCAGATTTACTGAATAGATCCCGTGTGCTGTCCATACACCAGAGACCTAAGCTACTCAGAGGAGGAGTCATAGCTCAGAGCCCTTTCGTGCCAATGCATCTTGATGAGCAGCCCTTCCCAGACAAAAAACTGTAGCACCGTTGGTCAAAAATAGAAGTTTTTTAAAGAAAATTCTTGTTCTTTGAGATGTTTTGCTGTCATGAGGAGAAAAGAAATCAAGAAACTGTCTAAATTTCATGCCATTTTTTAAATAAAGAGAAATTGTGGCTATTACCAGAGTAGAACAGGTGGTTATGTTCATGCAAAGTTATAAAATGTTGGAAAGGACATCTTGATTCTGAAGTCAGACTGCACTGAAATCTAATTGCTAATGTAATTCTAGAGGAAACTAAAGCTATTGCAGAAGTGATTTCCACTTGGAAAAGTCTGTGGGAAGCCAGACTTCCCTGCCTCTTATCACAACTAAAGGAACATTTTAGAGAGGGAGTCTTCTCAGGTGATGGGACAATGATATGAGATGGGACTTGAAATTCTCCTTCCTGCTCTGTCTGGTTCAAATCATGGACTCGACCTTGAAGCTTTACTTTCTTAGATGGAAAAGAACCACAAAGGGAGGGTGAAAATTACCCTAATCTAGATGAGGGAACTGTAGAACCATGCCACAGGTGGTGTGACAGCACCTGGGGTTAATGGGGAACAAAAGAGGCCCTGGTAGCAAATGCACAGCGTGTCCCTCCCTCACTTCTCTAGGTTAGCAGTGATTAGGTATGCAAAGTGGAGCAATTCCCACAGGAAGCTGGAGAGGCCAAGGAGAGCCTGGCTGCTGGAGGGGGCTTATAATCCAATCTCTTTGTGCTGTCTCTCTCTGCCTTTTTTTATTTTAATCAAATGTTTTGTTTCTGTTGAAATTGGTACAGGCATCCCTTAAAAATGGCTCCATTGTGAAAGATTCTCATTTTCCTGCCAAAAGTCATTTTAGTGGGACATGCTGGAAAATCCTTTTGTTTGCTGGCAATCTCTCCTTGTGGAAGACCAGCTGCTCGTTTCTGGTAGCAGAGCAGGTATTAATTCCTCAAGGGCAATTCACGGTCGGGGCCAAGCCTGCCCAAAGACAAGTGCAAAAGCCTAGGGAAGCCACTGGGAAGGGTGGCACAGATTTAAAGACAAAGAATTTTGGCTGCAGCAGTGTCTGGCTTTGCCTAGGAAATGACTCATGACCTTGTGGCAGCGTGCAGGGCAATGCCTCCTCCTGTTGAGAACATTTTTAAGAACATTTTCCATGGCCCATGCTGGGCCCCATCACATCAGCCTGTGGTGCTTCTTTGGGCTATTGCCATTTCTCCTCCAAGTCAGGAGCTTCTGACTGACATCCAATTCAGCCAGCTCTCTAGAAGGGGCTGTGAGAAACACACCTGGGCAGACTGGCCTCACGGGGACAGAGGTGGTTGATGTCATCTGTCAGGAAATCAGTCAGTAATGTACAAAACTCTGAGGACTGCAGACTTACTGGCAGGAGTTTCAGATACAGACATCATACAGGCACCAATAAGCCTATGACACCTAATGAGGCTGTTTTCTCACCAGGGGCTGCTTCATTCCTTTCATCTAGTGTCTCTGTTCCTGGCTGCTCTTCACTTCCCTCTTCCCTCCCCTCTCTTTAGTCAAAATAAGCAGAATTAATTTCTTTCCTTTAATATAGACATTGGTTGTCTTGGGAAAAACCTGCTTCATCTGTCTAGGTAATGAGCCCTCTGTTAGGAGCTATGGTATTTTTAGGAGTTGCTTGCATACATAATCATGCTTTGCATTGCCAGGTATTTTATAACACACCAGATTTTCCAACGTTGTCAGACTCTCTTTATTTCTTTACTGATAAATAGGCATATATCTCACTGGCAGTGATGATAAGCTTAGCTGCAGGAGCTACAAGAGTAGAAATCAGAGACCAAACATGACACTTTTTTTGTACCAGCAATCCTATTCTCCATCATCCTGCTAATGCTGGTAGAGAGGCTCTAGACTTACACAGGGGAATTCGAAGAATATAGATTTCTGGGAAACTAAATGTGTCACAGACAGTGGCAGCAGCTACCCTACGCTTAACTCAGTGAATGCTGGACTGCTTTGTGTCTGAGGAGAAATAGCTGAATTAATAAACAGCTGTCTGCCCCTCCGAAAATAAGCTCTAATATGCAATTAAATTGAAAGATTTCCCTTCTGAGGGTGTGGGGAGCTGTTACATAAAATTATAGGAGGACCAGATGTGAAAAGTAGTGTTATTTAACATATTTAATAATGAGGATAATTAAAAGAAGTGAAACATACAGAGTCCGTCTTTAAAGTGGAATGTATTTGTAAGCTCCCCTGCTAACATCTGTATCACTAGGGAGAGTGTAAGGACTATGGAAGCTATGCTCCATGGCAGAGAGATGACTGATTACAGAACACACACACACTTGGATTTCCTTAATATAATAATGAGAATTTATTCAGCAGTGCAGGGAACAGCAAGCTCAGTGCTGCAATATTATTATTATTTATTTCTATTCCAGTGCTGCACATAGGAAGGAATGGAAATGGGACTCTCCATCGTGCTGGGTGCTGCATGAGCACAAATTGGGTGATTGACTCCTGCAGCTTAAAAACTGCTCTCTGTAGCCATTTCCTGTGGGGATTAGAGTCCAGCTCTGAGGATGTTGGAGCAGGTAGCTTTTTCCCTTTAACTTGTGGGAATTAATTTTCCATTAGGTGTGTCAAAGGTTTGACCAGCTGAGCACTAGCAGAGGGATCATGTAGAGCTGAGGATGTACATGAAAGGGTACAAATGGAAGTTGCATTGGACAAGGAGGGTGGTAGCACAGGCATATAAATGAAACTATTCATAATCCCTGGATGAGGAGGTTGGATTATTTTAAGAACGATTTATTTCAGGAAAACTTAGAAATTCAAAATTCCTGTGGCTTCCTATGTCTCAGAGAATATGAAACACCTAGCAACGTGTCTCCATGATGTAACCAGTTCATAATCCTCTCGCTTTTGTAGGGACAGGATTTGTTTATCCTTCTGGAAAAGAAATGGATTTGAATAAAAATGAGCCACGGACCAGCCTAATCCCAGGTGATGGGCAGGAGACCCAAAAGCTTTTCCCCATCTCTGTCCTCTGCTTTGGGAGCACAGTTCCATGCGCTCCCTGCTCTGGGGACAGCCCTGCAGCTGGCTGACAGCAGAAGACATTTCAGAGGAGCCCCACTGGTTGAGGCTCATTCCCAGCTGCAGCCTTGTTCCATAATCCTTCTACTGTCACCTGTGAGATGAGACAATGTGTAGAATCTCACCTGTGAGGTCACAGAAATACCAAGAAGTTTGCCTACAACTGAGACACTGTCAAGGGGAAAAATTTTGGTTTGGATGGTATTTCCTTACACTAGGAAGTCTTAGGTCTTTTGCAGTCCTACTGATTTGCAGTCTATGATGTAGATTGTGTAGAGTGATAATTGAGAAAGGAAATCAAGACACATTTAGGTCATTATTGCCACCAGTATTTCTTTGTTTCCAGTGCATTCTTGCAGCATTTATTAAAATTGCACTTTGCTAATGTAGGAGTCTTTATTATCAGAAAATATTTACAAGCTCAGGGTCCTCTTCCCAATCCTTACCTGCACTGGATGCAAAGAAAGAGATTAAGACTAGGATAACTATATCCTGATCTTTTCCCAGGATATTTTCCCAGTTTTCTAAGACTTTAGACTCAGTAATTTCTGGATTCTTTTTTTTTGTAAAGCCCATCTGTTTTCTCTCCCATTATATAATTGATTCTATCTACAGTCACTTATAAACATGGCATGTAATGAATGATCTCATTTTTTTCTTTATCTTTTTTAACTTGCTGGTTTTATGTTTTTCCTTCTATTTTGCTGGAAAAGGCAGCTGGAAGTTGTTCAATCTTTCACTGTCTCCATTCAACTTATGACATCACAGAGCTTTTTCATATCAGTTATTTCATTTCCAGGCAAGTAAATGAAGTAGTTCCTCAAATGGAGACTATAAGTGTAGTTTGGGAGGTATAACACTATCCTGGAATGAACCATGTTTGTTGGGGACATTATAGATTTCCTTTGTCGCTAATTGGAATGTACATGTAATTGCGTTTACTTTGGAAAGTCTGCAGTAATCAATATCTTTGGTCAGGAGCCAATACTGACTCCCTAAAATTCTGGAGTTATCAGCATTGCCTGAGCATGCAGTGCTGCTTGACGGAAATGATTCAGTTGCCTAAACACAGGTGTGTAGTATGAGAAGTCCTGAGTTATCCAAGATAATTGTGCAGGAAAAATGAGATGGGGTCTGAAGGGGACCTGAGAGTCTGGAATCTGCTCTGGGTTTCCTGAAGGCCAGATGAGATAACCCAGGAAATTTCAGGTGACATATTCTGTCTCCTTTTAGCCAAGTGATTCTTCTCTATACTATGGAAAGCAAACCCTTCTTTATGAAGGTACACATGTAAGAAATTAGGGGCTTGCTTTCAGATAGTTCAGTTTAAGAAAGTTGTTGCCATGATTTTCACTTACAGACAATGACAATTTTTATCCTAATCTATATGAATAGAGAGGGAGCTTCAGCTGTGCTGTAAGCAACTGTATAATGAATCCACATTTGGTTTGCATTGCTGTCATTTCTCTGGATGTTCTTGCGTGGCTTTATTTGTATGTTCTAATTAAAAGAACGTAGAAGCTCTTGGATATCTTCTTTATTTATGCATCTTTTAATTAGAAAATTCAATAGTTAAGAATTGGGGCATGTGAAGATACAGCCATTTCATCTCCTGCTGTGATCTTGTTATGTGTCCCAAATTAATTGATACCCAGCCAAGTTAGAACTCGGATAAAAATGCCGTTAGGGATTAATCCTGGGTGTATTTGCAGGTCAGGCTGATGATTTAACACATGTCAGCTGTACAAGACTGCTGAGTCTTGCATTTGTTCTTGTCTTGTGGTGACAGACATCCTTGTCCTGGAGATACACACTCACTAAGTACCCTGTGGTGCATTTTCCAGAAGAGGAGGTTTTGGTTCAGATGGTCCAGTCCACTTCCAAAGGCCTTGTGACATCCGCAGTTGCTGTCACACCTGTGTCAGTGGGGCACGCTCTCTTTTGTCACTGCTGAGGCCAAATCCTCTGGGGCCAGGGGAACTCTCCCAGCTGAAATGGACACACGACCCTCTGGTCCAGTTGGGTTCCACAGATCGCTTCACAAGGGCCATACTC
Organism: Pachycephala philippinensis; assembly: GCA_013397055.1. Classification (NCBI taxonomy): domain Eukaryota; kingdom Metazoa; phylum Chordata; class Aves; order Passeriformes; genus Pachycephala; species Pachycephala philippinensis. The sequence continues at coordinate 258,279 of VWZT01013823.1, read as the reverse complement.
AACTCCCTACAGATAAATAATCACTTAAATCAACGCGATCCTTGAGAAAAGTTCTTTTTAAAAGCACACATATGATAATGTCATTTCCTTAGAGAAGATCACTGTGCCCCAATTTGTGGCTGTAGGAAGGAGAAGCTGCTTACAGCGGTGTTTTGGACACTTTTATCTTTCTGTTGCCATGGATGAGTGAAAAGAACAGATATCTCCCTGCTACTGCTTGCCTGTAAAGAACAAAGACGTGGACAAAAGACTCAGCTGGTTGAATACCCATTTGCTCCTGGAAGTAAACGGATATTCAGCCAGCTGTTTGGATGGCTGGAAGAGTAAAAAGGGTCAAAGGGCTGGGGACTCCCACAGGTTTCCAGCCTGTTCAGTTTCTCAACCTTTTCCTTCACTTGCAGCCTGTGAGAAGGAAACATACTGACAAATATCATGAAAGACAGCATAACTCCACAGCAGCTTTCCTGCAGAGAGCTGAAATGAAGTTTTTCACCTTTTTTCTTGTGCTACCTCTGAAAAAAAGGACAAAAGAGCCATTGTTTCTGGCAAAGCTAAGATTTTCACCTGCATTCTCCTGACAGTGATTCTGTGTAGCACAAATCAGAAATTATGCAAGAAGAATGCTTTGATACTCTGCTATTTATATATACGCAATACTAAATGAATTAGAAGCTATACGTAGATGATTATAATGTGTCAGCATCTTGGAAATGATAGAAGTAAATGACACCCTTTCTCACAGACACAATACTGAGGAAAAGGCTTGAACGTGCAAAAAAAAAAGTGGAATCCCTATTTTCCCCAAAGGAGAGAAGGCTCAGAGTAAAGCCCATTGGGGCAAATCCTGCATTAGGTTTACTCCTGCTGTATCTCTCTGTTATAGAGCCACGGAGTTATGGGGAGGAGGACTTGGTTGCAAATATTGTTTACTGTCAGGTCCATTTCCCTGGTATTCTTCTGCTTAGTGTATTCTTCTGAGTTCTGCCTTTGGTCAGCTCCTCATGTCATTAAATAAACAGTAGATCCAAGTTATCTGCCCCTCTCTCACTCAAATACCTGTAAAAATGACAACTGAAATTGATCAGAAATTCATGGTTGGAGTCTCACCACCAATTTGCACCAGCTGAGAATCCGATCCTAGTGCTGGTTTTTTGTTTTTTTTTTTTCTACCTATGTTTGATTAGAAATCCCTTTCTTAAAGCCTCTGTAAACACGTGTTCTTTAATTCTATTTTAAATTCTCAGTGGACTAAGAATGTGTCTAATTTGTCCCTGCATAACGTGTCTAGAAGAATGCTTTTCAGTGCTAAAATGCTTTATAGAGCATTTTTAAAACTCTTTATTGAGACACTAATGGAATTTTCCTCCTTTCTACCCAGCATTCCCCTTTCTAAAACTTAAAAAAAATACCAAACAGCATAACGTAGAACATGAATTGTTTAAAATCAGGCATCTTTCCTCTCCTTCCTTCCCCCATGTAAAGCAATTTTCTTTTTAAATGTTTCAAAATTTGCAGCTGTGCAACTCCAACAGGATGTCCTTAGCTATGGGAAACATGTGAGCATCTGTATGCTTTCTGACTCAAATTGTTTTAATTCAATTTTAGTGTACACTTGATGTGATGAATTCAAGTCATGTAACTATTGAATAAGCATTGGGGAAGATGGATGGAGATGGGGAAAAGCAATGTGTCATCAAATGACACATTTTCTTCCACCCTATCTCAATGTCAAGGACACGAAAGGGAATGAATTAGTTTGAACAAATATAATTAGAGGCTTGTATTCTGTTATCTGTTGCATTGGTCCTGGTTTGAATTCAGACTGTCAAGGATGCATGTGGGTACTGAACTGAAGATTTACAGGGAAGAGGCAGCAGCTAGGGGAGAAGTATGAATAATGGGGCTCTTGGTGACCTGTAATGTTTTATATTCACTGGAGTTGCCAGTGTTGCCTCTGTCCAGGTTTCCTTTGAGACGATGAAGGATGATCCCAAGATGAGAATGCTGTCACCAGCCAGGGAAGCCCTGCTGCCTGTTCTTTTTACTGTCACAAACTTTCCATGTGATCTTGGGCTAACCACACAACCAGGCTTGAGGGGCACAGCCTTGGGAGATGTGGGGACTGAATTAGTGCAGCTGAATGTGTACTGTGTTGGGTGGTCACGTTTGTGCTTTGGGCTGCCCCCAGTGTGAATGTGTCAGCTCCTGCCCCAGGAGGGGGCTGGTAGAAGCAGAGTCCATGTTTTGTGCACTGTCATCACTGAAGAGTCATCTGTAATGCCATGGTAAACAATAGCTGTGAGTAATAATCTGACAGTACAGTTTATAATATATTGTCAAAATTATTATCCATTGGTTTTAAAACAAAACTGACAGAAATACAGTTAAATTCATCCTGACTTATTAGTGATTCAACAGCACACTTCAGTTCCAGTAAGCGAGGGGAAAAAACACATATTTCATCTTTTGAGGGACTGGGGTCTAAATTCTTATTCAGGGAAGAGTTTGGTTGTTTAATATTCATCTTTAGAACCTAGTGCTGCTGTAAATCCTTCCTATGTTGGTTAGTTAACTGGTGTTTTGTATTCCTGATGTATTGATTAAGAGACAAAATTAAATAGCTTCTGTTAGATTAGCAGCTGGTTAGAGCATGGTGTAAATAATGCCATGGTTGTGGGATTGATCTCTGTAAGAGCTGGACTCGATGATCCTTGTGGGTCCCTTCCAACTCAGAATATTCTGTGATTCTGGAAGCAGTGCAGCACTGAAGGCTGTGTGACCTCATCTGGAGATGCTGAGGAGCCTCCATCATTCTGCAAAGGCAGACCTGGGGTTGTGATGGATGAGCAGTGAATGCAAGAGCCTTCCATGTGTGCCTCACAAGGTTTGTATGGAAAAGCTTCATAGGAGGGGAAACATGGTAGGGTTAGAGCATGAATCTTCACAGTTTCTACTTTCAAAGAGTTAAGAAACCAGTCATGATATAGCAGAGAACTGCTGAGTGATGGTAATGTGTGACCACTACCAAAAAGCTCCATATCTCAACAGCTTTTTCCCCTATGAATTGCACTGATTGCCTTTCTGAATGTGATGGGGATGTGTGCTGAATCTGTGCTTTGCAAAGCGCTTTGCAGGTCTTCTCTGAGATGTACAAAATGCCTGATATTTGCATGACACACTGTTGCTTGGTAAGGATCTGACCTTCTGCTACCAAAAGCTTTCATTCAAGGCCTCTGTTCACTGACAGCAGAAGCGACCTGGTTCCAATCCATGCTTGGCTCAGACCAGGCTTTCTCAGGGATTTTTTTCCATACCACGTCCAGTGATTGTTTTGAATGAGACACCTGGTGCCTCTCTGAACCGGCTGGGCTTTTTGTTTGGTTCTATTTTGTTTCATCAGCAGTGACAGAGGGGCTGAACAAAGCTTGAACAAAGCTGCTCACAGCAAACGTGTCAAGTTTGCCTGTTCCTCAGCACTCAGCCAGGAGACATTGCTGGGAAGGCACCTCTGCCAAGATGCACTTGGACATGCAAACAATATCCAGAGAAAGGGGTGGCCCCAAACAGAGCTTTCAATGTAGCTTTCAGGAATTTTTTTTTTTTAATGCATGTGAATAAAGGAGGCTCAGGGGGGACCTTATTGCTCTCTACAGCTCCCTGACAGAAGGGTGTAGCCAGCTGGGGGTCGGTCTCTTCTCCAAGGTAACAAGTGACAGGATATGGAAATGGCCTCAGATTGTCCCAGTGGAGGTTTAGATTTGGTATTAGGAAAAATTTCTTCACTGAAAGGGAGGTTACACATTGGAACAGGCTGCCCGGGAAAGTGGTGTAATTACAGTCCCTGGAAGAGCTAAAAGCATGTGGATGTGGTGCTTGGAGACAGGGTGGATTGGGCAGGGTGGGAGTGTAGGATTAGTGCCTGGACTCAATGATTTTAGAGATCTTTTCCATCCTTAACGATTCTACAATTCTATGAATTGGGATATTACCAGGACTCAACATGGCAAAAATTTCCTCTCCCTTTTCTCTATCTCAAGCCTTATCCCATAAGCCAAATCTGTCACTCCACACAATTCTTTTAAGTATTCCATGGGAAAACCCAAACCAAATTGCTCCCTGTACAAAACCAATTGTTTTTCTTTTAAAAAAGATAAACATCTAATATCTCAGTGTATCTTGTGTACTAAGGAGATAACCACAGTTATAAGAAAATCTGATTTTTGTCCAGAAGAAAATTACAGACTTATAACTGTGAAACACCACACTCCTGACCAAAAATAATAATAATAAAAAAAAGCTGAGATCTCCAAAGTGGAATCAGATTTTAGATATACATTATATTCAATGGACAAGTATCTGATTGTTTGAGATTGCTTTGAAAGATAATAATAGTAAAAAAGATTATAATAATAAAAAAAAGGCATAGAGCTCTTCAAAAGTTCACCATTAAGATGCAAATGTGTAGGCAAGAGGGCTTGGTTTGTAATTATCTGCTAAGTCAAATAAAAGGGACAAAGTATACCTGAGGAGAATTTGGGTTAGTTGAAAGTCATGTTTTGTCAAGTCAAAATGATTAAAAATTTTTTATACATTTAAAATTTTTTCCAGTGTCTGGAAGGTAAAGACTGAAAAATGACATGTATTCACCCAGGAAAACCCTATCCTCTGCAAAGGCTGCATTTAACAGCTTACAAAGTGATTACTTCATTCTTTCTCCTTCTCTCTCTGGGCTCATTGTGCCATCAGACACTTTTCTGTGCCTCCCATGATGGTGTCAGCATCTCCTACAGAGGGAAGCAGTTTTGTCGAGATAAAATATGTGGTATTTTAACAGCATTATTGTGTTCTAAAGAAGTTCATAGCACTGTCTGGGTTCTCCCCACCATGCACTGCTTCAGCAGCAGCTGTGGAGTAAAATGGATGAATTTGCTGCTGTGGAGAAAACTACTCAAGCAGACAGCTGGGATTGCCTCTTCACTGAGGTCCCATTCCCCTACTTCAGGCTCCCTTCCACCTTTGACACCCAGAAATCTGCTCTTGCTACTCCCCATAACACCCCTCACACCTCTATATCCCCTTCAACTCACTGCACCTGCAAAAATTTATTTCCTTCTTTTTGCTGAGGTTCACTCTTCAGGCAAACAGCTCAGCATTTGCAAACTTTCATAGATGCTTTCACTGGGGTGAGGTGCACTGAGGCATTCCCTTCTTTGCCCCATTATAATTTTCTGTGTTGGGAGAGGCAATAATTCAAAGTCTGTATTTCAGCATTTTTTTTCTCTCTTGAGTTCTGTGTTATTCTGAGGACTGTCCCAAGACATTTGAGAAAGCAATTTACCTGTGTGTAGTTTTTATTGTGATGAATTGTCCCATGTGTTTTGTGTCAGCTATTATGCCAGATCAGGTCTCTGGGGACTTTGCTGTTCCTGTTAGTGGCAAACGCTGAAAACTTACCTCAGAGACATAACTTGATTTGCTGAGGAAGCTGGTAAGAATTGGAGTCATGTCTATTACTGAGACCATCCATCCTTTTTAATTTTGTGGGCAGTAGCATTTTCTTGTTATGTAAAAGTTTGCATGCCGAGGAGGTCAGCTTGGTACAGACTACAATAGGGGATTTGAAGACCTCTTGAATTTTGTGGAAATAGAAGCCATACTTCTGGGATGGCATAGAGCTTCAAGTGAAAGCTGGGGACTTTGGAGGTTTTAGCCTTTCAGAGCTCTTTCTTTGTAAGGATGTTTTGTTGTTTTTCTGCTGATTAGCAGAGGAAATTAATCATAAAGAATATCAGGAAATTATGGGAAAGCCTGCTTTCATGGCATAGCATTAACAGGCATGAAGGTTCATCCCACAATGAGTGAAAAATCCCTAGAGGGTGAAGTTTAATTTCTAACAGTAACTAAACTCAAAAGAAAGTGAAGAGCACCCTCTGAGGCTGAGCTGGTTGGTGAAGAGGACCCAACGAGTCACAACAAATACCAGATAAAAGCCTTGGGGTTGTTCTCACACTGTCTGTAAGGAGTCTGATTTTCAGAGTTAGTGATCTGAGCATCTGCCTGTAGCTTTTGGCACCTGCAACCTGTCTGATGGCTGAGCACTGACAGGTTAGAGGATTTTGGCATTGTGCAACACAATTTCAGCAGGTGAATTCCCACCACAGGTTTTCCTCACTGGAGAAACTAATTCAGTTCTCCTTCCTCTTCCTGGACACCAGCAATCAGGAAGCTTGTGGGAATTTCTGTCTTTAAGGTTTTCTCTCCCATCTCTAAAGTGTTGGAAGAAGGATGAAATGCAGTAGGAGAAAAGGGCAGAGGGGATCACACTAACCTGGGGGAATGTGACAATGACAGCAAAGAGGCTGATTTAACTGTAAAAAATATAAATATTAAAAATAGAAATAGATTAAAAAAGATAATTGTCTAAGCAATAGTATGTTTTTCTTATATATGCTTGTAGACATCACATTTTTATACTTATTTGGTTTTGCTTTGTTCCTTGCCTCTAGCCCATTTACTTTTGAAGCCTAGCATGTTCCTGGTGTCTCAGCTTTGCAGCAGTTGCATTATTCCTTTATTTTATTAGAAAACAGGCATACAACTGCAGAGATGGGAACAAACTTTTTAGCAGGGCCTGTTGCAATAGGCCAAGGGGTAATGGCTTTAAACTGAAGGAGGGTGGACTTAGCTCAGATAAGAGGAAGATGTTTTTTACAATGAGGATTGAGAACCCCTGGAACAGGTTGCCCAGAGAGGTGATGGATGCCCCATTCCTGAAAACATTCAAGGTCAGGTTGAACAGGGCTCTGAGCAATCTGTCTGGTGGAAGCTGTCCCTGCACTTTGCAGGGGGGTTTGGACTTTTTCAACTGGGGGTTTAAATGTCCCTTCCAACCCAAATAGATCTGTGATTCTAAGATGCTTCAGATGGACAGCACTGGGCTTTGCCACCGACATGAGCACTGCTGCCTCCCTCATCAGAATCTACAAGTCTGACTGCAGACACTGCAAAAGGAGGATGCAATGTGAGTGAAAAAAAAACCCATCCTGCAATCATAAAAAGCATCAACGCAAAACTCTCTTCTAATGCCTTCAAACCAAAGTTAATAACATCAGCGTGCTCCAGACAATGACTTTTTTTTCAACACTTACCCAGGGCTACACAAGGGAACCTTCTCCCTGCTGTCCTGGTGAAAGTAAAGCTGAATGTCACCTTCTGCTTTCTGCTTCCTCTCCCTCTTCGTAGCTCTCCTTTCAGTGCAGGTCTAACCCAATTCTGCTTAGTTTGTAAAGCCTGACAAGATCACCGCTCAGGGTGCTAAGTTTATAAGGTGCATTCATTTTTCATTTCAAATTCTGCCTCTCAAGCTATCTATAGTTCAGCATTTAGGCAGAAAATAAAGCTGTAGCTGGTGAGCTGAGCAGAAGAAAGAGATGATAAATGAGTTAATACTGAGTTTGTCACAAGGCAATTTGCCATATGAATTAAAACACAAATTGGCCCATGGGCTTAGAGTTTACCAGCCCTGCTACAAAATATGTTAGTGCAGAAATCTGGTGATAGTGTGTTTGAAGGTCTATTTTTCTTAAAGCTGGGCAACTTGGCTGTCCTCTCCCTCTGGCACAAAGTCAAAGGAATAGAGAAGAGCACTGTGCTCATATGAGTGATGCTTTAAAAGGGGAGTGTCATATGCATGCATTAAATTAATCTCCTCAGGTCAGGGGAGCTGTCTGCTTAGCAGCATCTGTCCATAAAGTATTATGTACTTGTGGTCCCATTTCCTGAGGTCTAATGCATTTTCATGTTAAATGGTACTCTGAGCTAGCCTCCTCTTCTTTTGGCAGTCACAGTGACCATTGCTGTTAATTAAAGTAGTACCTGAATCCATGCTAGAGGGCAGGACCCCATGCCATGAGCACAGTACATTCCTACAACTCACAACAGCTCTTATCATGAAAAACTGAGACCTTTAGGAGAAAGGATTTAACATGGGAAAATGCTAAATGCCACATTAACCCCCATTTTTATTTTCATTTGATGCAGTGCAATCATATTGCCCTTGTCTAAGAGGGCAGCTCACCTTGCACTCCCTCTCTTGCAGCCTGAAGACATCAGGTCTGGGTTCATGAGGTTTGTGCTCCATCACAGCCTCCCTCCATCTCAGAAACTGAGTCTCTGAAGGGCTGCACTTTTCAGCCATGATCTGTCTTCACTTGGTGACTCAAAATCCTTTTATCCTGTGACAGCCTCTTCCCAACAAATAATTTCCTTTTCACCCATGGCAAACTGAATAACAAGGAAAGGAGCACAGAGCTGTGTGTGTATTTGGCTTGTGCCAGCCATAAATGTCCTAATGAATTCTCATAAATCCCAGTCAGTCAAGTAAACTCCATCTCAACGCACGAGGGTATGTAGTGACGTATTCTTCCCTCTTTTATATGTCCCGTGGGCTCCATGTTCCTGCAGAGCATCCACCAACACTAAAGTCTTTTCACCACAGGGTAAAACATTCTCTAGATCCCTGCTGTAAGCCTGAGAAGAGCAGACTGTGGAGGACAGCAAGCACCTTTCCATGCACTACGCCACCTTCTTATTTTTCTGGGAATTCATGATTGTTCATTTAATTTTTTTTTTTTTTTTAATTACCCAGCCATCTTGGGCAGTAGTGCATACATGTTAATTCAAATGCTTGTTAAAAATAATGTGCAGAACTCCCTCAGTCTCCTGGCTGCCTGTTGGGTTACCAAGCATGTTACCCGTCACGGTTCATTTATTTTCCCTAACCTGCCTTAAGGTCAGGGAATACTGCCTTTATCTTAGAGAGGGGAAGCTGAAGCAGAGTGGGTAAAGGCTTGATCTTCAAAGGTGTGTAGGTGAAATGGGATCCAGAGGAAAGCAGGCATTTAAACTATGAAATTCTTAACTAACTTGAAAGTTTTGGGCCTATGTGACTTCTCAATGTCATGCAAGGAAGGCTGTGGAAAAGCAGGGAGCTGAGCCCAAGGTTCTGTGTGCTTAAACAAACACTTCGTAGTGATCCAGATTTCACTGTATGCAATTATGTATAGGCAAAGGTAAGTAGCTATTCAAGTGCTACATATTCTTTTCTCCTGAGTGAGTTTGTGAGGAGCTTTGCCCTTGTCAGCTGCAAATGTGAAGATTAAACCCACAGAATGAGGTGGTACTTTGTTATATGTCACCCTGAGAAGTTTCCTAAGAAGCAGATCACAGAAAAAGGCTTTCCTGCCTTGAAAGGCAGGTGTCAGCTGTGGTCTTTACCTCCTGTTGGGGTGTTTCATCTCTGAAAAATTGCCTGAATCTGTCAAAGATCTGAGATCTTAATTTCTGTGGCCCTCCTGGAGACTGAGGAGATGAATTCTCCCACAGGTTCTAATTATGTTAAACTTTGTCCTTCCTCTGCTTCTTCTGCTGTGTTGAAGTGATTTGCATCCAGTCCGTTCCCCATGCTCCTGAACAAGTGCCAAAGCAGAGGCCCCTTGGATCCTGATCCTTGACACTGCTGTTTGTTTGCAAAAGCAGAAAGACAATTGTTAGTGTTCCCAGAGCCTCTCATTTTGTTACCAGCACAGTGTAGAGGAAGAGGGGAAGGAGCTCTGCCTCACCCCTGGGAGGGCTGGCTGTTAGGGAAAGTTGCAAAGCAATTAATCTGTATAACAAGATTACCTGGTTAACCAGGGGGCCATCTGCACAAACCTGATTCTGATTGAGCCTTGAATCATAATTTCATTTAAGAGTGGGTAAATTGTAATTTGACCAAAGTGGTCTTCTTTCATGAGGTGTGTAACACTTGGGGCTTGGGGTTCAGAAGAAGAAAGGTCAAGCACTGGGATCTTCACCTGAAATCTGTGACTGGTGACAAGATTGATGCACCTGAAGTTACTGGTGAGTTAAATGTATGAAAGTCAAGTTTTTTAGTTATAATTGGCAATGATTCAATGATCCTGGGTGGAATGATGAGGCAGAAAATTCCTGGAAGTGATGAAATTGTGCTTAGATAAGGCACTTATAAACAGTAAACAGAAATTATTCTTGCAAGTGCAGAATTGATTCTATGGGCCAGTCCTTTTAGTGTGTTTATTTTGGAGATGTTTTATATAAGGTTATGATATATAAGTAGTGATAAATTATGTTTGCTGAGGTGTTCACATGGAACCACAGGCCAGCTGGAATATAGGAAATGAGCAGAAGAGCCTTACACAATCCAGAGGAAGATGTCATTGCAAGAATATTCACAACAGATTCCCACCACCAGTGGCAACAAGAAACTACATTTGTTTGAAAGATTTGATTCCTCACATGTGCAGATCCCAATAGACTGTTCTCCTCAAGAAACACTTTGTCCATCAGTGTCTGTGTAACAAACTGTGGACAGAGGTGCTACAAAAATGTTAAGTATCCAGAAAGATCAATCCATGGGCATAACACACTGGGCTCTCAGATCTGACAGTATGCCTAACAATATCTCCCTCAACCCCAGTTCCTTATATTTAAAATGGGGATATTAATATTCTTGAAGTCTAATGAAAACAGGTCCCTGTTGGACCACATAAGGACAATCATGATGCATTTAGAAAAAAGGGAATAATGAATTCAAACTGTGCAGAGTTTGAGTAAGTCATGACAAAAATGGTGCAGAGTTGCCATTGAACAGGAGCATTGAGTTGGAGTTTTGAATAACTACCTGGTCAGTACCCATCGTGTCTTATGTGCAATAAATGGGGTAGGGGCCCAGTGGGAAATCTCATCTGTGATTAAGTCATCAGGGACTTTCACAGTACCCATGAAGAATGAATAAAAAGGAATGGAAAGTTAAATGTCTGTTCCATTTTTGGTATTTTCTTGACTGTTGAATGCTTTGACTGTAAATCTTGCTATTGTGTCACGTACATTCGTGGACATGAGTGGTAATAAATATCAGTTAATTAGGGCCAAAAAGCTCATTTGCCATATCCCCTTAGAACTTCTTGATGGAATAGTTTGTGTCCCGTGAGACTGGCTTTGTAAGAGGTGGAACATTTCTTTTTCTTTTCATAAAGCTTTACCATGACACATGCAATAACAAACACTGTGCCACACCAGGATGTGTTTGTGTTTACTCTGCTTGAGACTCCCCATCAGCCTCACCACTGTTAATAATTCTGTCATCGAAGCTGAGATTTCCATGGGAAGCATATAGGCAAAGTTAAACAAACAAAGTGAAGGACTAAGGGAAAATAAGCAAATTGCATCATGGAAATCTGTGTCCCTGCTGTGGGCTAACAGCATACCAGCATGTGGAAGAGTTGCCAAGAAAGGGATTAGGGAACTTCAGAGTTTCTTAGAGAGGAACCAGGGCAGACAGAGCTCACTAAAATGGAGATTGGTTTTTCTTGTTGATCCAGATAGTTCTTTCCTCTGAGCTCATTTCTATCTTCTTTCATTCAGTGTGACTCTGAGTGTCTTGATGTATTTCTGTATTTCTGTCTGGGCCAGTCCATGCTTTAAGATTTACTTTGGCAGCATTTTATCTGAGCTGGTATCTCTGCTATAGCTAGGTTTAAAAAAAAAAATAAAAAAAATCAACAAACCAACAAAAATCCCCCAAAAAAACCCAACAGAGAAAGTGGTGCTAATGTCAAGTTTGATTTAAGAGTCAAGTGGACATACCAACCTTGAGCAGGCATAAAGCAGTCCATAGCCTGTAAGTTACTGTTACTGTGAGAAAAAGTAGAACTGTCCCAGATATTAATGAGCACCTTGGAATTGCAGAGTTCAGGATTAGCAATGAGATATTTGTAAGTAATGTTGTATTAGGCATGAGTTACAGCTTGCCTGTGTTTTACAATTAATCCTGAAAGACAGGAAGGGATGTATTGTCCTTGCTGTGTAATTATGTTACAGAGGTTCTTTCATTAAACTCCACAATGGCAGCTGAGCACTTTTGTCGTGCAGTGGGTGCTGTGTGAGACACAGCAGTGACCCTGCTTTCCAACTGCACCTCAGGGGACCAGCAGGAATGTGCATTCCTGCACATGCAACACAACCCTAGCAGAAGTGAAAAACATCTCAGAGAGAGACACTTCTGTGCTTCTGGCTGTTTCTGACTCTGTTTACCCCAGAGAAGATTACAGAGAAATTAAAGAAGATCAGACATGTTGTAAGTGATGTGTCCCTGTACAAGAGATCTCTGAGACTGGTGATGCTCTTATAATGGTAGTGAGACCTTGCTGGGCAGCACTCTTTACTCAGCTGCTGAGTTTAGACAATGGGTGCATTGCATGTGTGGTCATCAGGCTTCCAGACAGGCCTGACTAGAAGTAGGTTCACCTTTTAAAGCTTCAAGTCATTGGCTTGATAGAGGGAGTTTTCTCCTTGTCCATTCATGCTGAAATGCCAGCCAACACCAAGAAATACCTGGCCCTCACTCAGGTCACCCCTGGTTCTTTCCCCTGCAAACATCAATCATAGAATCACAGAATGGTTTGGGTTGCAAGGGACTTTAAAGATAATCCAGTTCCAAAATCCTTGCCATGGTAGGGACACCTTCCACTAGACCAGGCTGATCAAAGCCCCAACCAGCCTGGCTTTGAGCACTGCCAGGGATGGGGCATCCACAGCTTCTCTGGGCAACCTGTACCAGTGCCTACCCACCCTCACAGCAAAGAATTTCTTCCTAACATCTAATCTAAACCTTTTCTACTTCAGTTTGAAGCCATTCCCCCTTGTCCTGTCACTACATGCCCTTGTAAATAATCCCCCTCTGGCTTTCTTGCATCACCTGATTAAACTGATTCTACCTGGTCTGAACTAGGTTGGCTTGTTAGGACAGGTGTCAAGGATCAGGAGGGCTGTGTCCTATATGAAAAGGGAAAGACTGGGTAGCTACAGACTTTCAGCCCTTCCTTGTAGGTTGGCTCCTGATGAGTGCAAGAAAAGGAACAAAGCCGAGGAGAGCGAGCTGTGTGACATTGCACGTTCCCATCACCCTTTATCTAAGCAGGCTGAAGCCTGCCACTTACAGCCAGGAGTCAGAATAAGCTTCCTAGCTGGAGCTGTGCATTTTAATTAGCTGCTGTGCACTTGGTGGCTGAGCAGTGACATAAAGCAGCTTTTTCAGCTGGATTTTAAAAAGCTTTGAAAAGATACTTTATGGGGAGGAATCTCCCATTTTGTCAATTTTCTTTGAGGGCAGGTGCAGATTCTCTGTAGGTAAATATTTCTTACAAGAGGAATGTTAAATTTTGTATGTACCAGATCTTGAGATACTGCACACCAATACTGCACTGTTGAAGCCAGGAAATGTTCTGATTTATTTCAGCAGCAGATACGACCTGCTCAGGAAAACAGGGGAAAAAAAATCAAAAGAAAAGAGAGAACAGGGAAAGTGAAAAGAAAAGGACAAACTCTGGCAGTTTGTTGCTTTAATTAACTTCACTTTTTAACCCCCAGAACATTTTTTTGGCCCCATTTGCACTGCTGTAGCTGGACTGTGATAGCTTAGAGGCAGTCACAAGAAAATCTTTGGCTAAGCTTGGTGAAGCTGATGGAAAGGTTTGCCTTATTTTATGGAGTCTGAGAGCAGACACAGCATCACTGGGTGTTTTCTAAGAAATACAGACCCTTATCAATTTTTTCTCCTGCTGTGCAGGGGAGATGTCTTAGGGCTGTTGTTGCCTTTGTTCCATCACAATGCTCCTCTGCCAGCCTCAGCGCTGTCAGAGGCTTCTTGCAGGGGAGGATTCCAGCTCCGGAAAGTGATTCCCATTTCTTTTATTTTTAGCATCAAGATGTCTTTTATTCTGGCTGAAGGACAAAATCCCTTTTCACAGAGTCTGCTTGAACAGCAGAAATGAAGGGCTATTAAAAGAAGGCTTACTGTAAAATAGGATAATAACCTAGTTATTTTGCATTTCTAAGTCATTCTTGAATTGATATTTCCTTTCCTACAATGTACACCAATTAAAAGCCACTGAGCAGTAAAAAAAAAAGCAGTCTGTGCAATAATCTGACAAAGAATTGTGAGCTGTGAAATGAAAGAATTATTTTGTTGCATTAATGTGAGAAACCATAGCAAATTCTTACAAAGCAGACTTTGTCCCGGACCATTGCTACAAATGTTTTTTAAGTCTTGTAAATGTCTTGTATATTTTAATGCCTTTTATGTACAAATAAACATAGGTGACACATTAGGTTTCAAGGACAGCTTCTCTTCTTGCCTGTCCCCTCAATGCTCCTTGAATGTCCTTCGTATTTCTACTTGTGCACAGGTACAGGGGCTGTGCAAGGCTCTCTTATCCCTGACACATTAGATCTGATTATTGACAATACATAAATATTCCTCTGGAAAAGTGGGGGATTTTCTGTGGAGGGCAAAACATTGACTAGGAATGAGGGTAGCAGGATTTCTCTATTAATTCCTAATAGTTAAGAATGATGCATTCCAGTGCCCCTGAGGTTAATGGCAAGTTTGGGACAGCCCTCGGTCAAGCTGTTTAGCAAATATCATCAAAACCCAGCCGCAACTGCACTGCAGATTTGGATGCAAGAATAGAAGAGGACAGATGAAGCTTGTAAACAGACAAGGCACTCATTATGCTAACTTGATTGTAGCTAATTAAAAAGGGATATTAGCTGATTGGATTACAGGGGATGGAGCAGAATGACCCTTTGTTCATGCCTGTGCTTGCATCAGTAGGATTCTCTGCTCTGTCCAAGAGCGTGTCTGCATCATCCTCATTCTCATTTCTTCTTGCCTGCTTTCAGGGACAGATGCTCCCGCACAGTCTGCTCTCCAGAGCAGCATGCCAAGCTCCCCAATAGCTGCTGTGCCAGGCTAGCTGGTGCTCTTGTTGCTGTGCTGTCAGGCCGTGGCAGGGAGGAGCTGCCACAGTGCTGTTGTGCTCTCTGGCTGTCTCCGTGGGTGCGCAGAGCTGCCTGCCCTGATCCGAGCTTGGAAGAGAGAATCAGGAAACCACATCCAGCACCTTTCAACACCGTGCTAAGCAGGACCCTTATTTCTTCCATGTTGTTTGACATCCTCATTTTCCATAAACAGAATCTTTTGCCACATCCCTGGCAGTGTTCAAGGCCAGGCTGGCTGGGGATTTGATAAAGCTGATCTAGTGGAAGGTGTCCCTGCCCATGGCAGGGGTTTGGAACTAGATGGTCTTTAAGGTGCTTTCCAACCTAAACCATTCTGTCATTCTATGAAGTTTCCTGTGCAAACTTTATAGAATAATTAGATGGAAGTATTGCACAGCTACCAGATGTGAGACAATACAGACACTTACTGTCATTCAAGCTAGAAAAGCAGCAATAGCAGAATATGGATTTTGGAATGAAATATGACAAAGGCTAAAACAAAGCCTGACATTCCTGTTTTAGTTCTTCGTACAAAATAACAGGATACCACTGCGTAATCTTTTTAGTTCTCGACCTGAGAAAAAGCAGCTCTTAGAAATGCAGTCTTGGCTGTGTACTAATCCTTTTGCCTTTGGTAGGACTGAGGTTGTTACAATTTGCCATGGTTGTCTCCTGTTTTAAATTCAGAGCAGAATGGCAGACAGACAGAACTGCCAGAGCAGGCAGCAATGTTAAGAAGCCTGAAGAGAGACTTGCATATGTACTGGGCAAGGAGAGAGGAGTGTGAAGTCTTTTCCTGCAAAGAGATGAGCCAAGCGAGTCTATTTCCAGATTTTCTAGCTGTCCATGCCCCTCTCATTCTGTTAAGAAGGCAGACATCGAATCACAGTGTTGACACTAGAAGCTGTTCAGTTCAATGATCATTTGGAAATAGGGTGACCACCAGAATTACAAAGAAGGAAAGAGGAATGATAATGAAAAAAACATAGCCCAGCTTATTTATTGAGGAACTGGCATTTCTTGGAGTTGGAACCACACTATGGCTGATTCACTGTGCATAATTGTTTGTTAAACGCATTATTTTTACCCCATTTGGTGTGTCTGTCTGTTAAAGTCACAGAACATTAATTCAGATCTCATCTTCCCTGTTTTTAGCCCTTTGGATAGGTAGGTCCCCAATCTGCACAGCCCATTTAGGCTCATGGAATAACCATGGAGGAAGGCCAGTGCTTTTAGAAGGCTGTGATCTCAGGACAGGTGTCTAATACAGTTGAACATATCCTCTTCTGGAGAGGCCTTTCTCCATAAGCTGCAATTATTGGCATACAAGGAGACATTTAGATATCCGGGGTAAATTTTCCTGACAAAATCTTTAGGTATTTATGATCTGCTTCAAAGATTTAATTGAGGCTTTTGTTATAGTCAAGGCAAGTAAAGTGTGCCAGTGATCTGAGCTCTTTGTGAGATCATCTCAGCCTGTATGAAGATTATTCGTATAACTCATAGTTTGTATGAATAATAAGAATCATTTGTTGAATCTCATCCTAAATTCCATTGAAGACCCTGGTTAGGTCACGACTACAAGGAAGCCTTTGGTGACTTGCTCAGATACAGACATTCCCAATTATAGATCTTGTGAAATAAGAGAAATGTTACCTCACAATTGATCTAAAATTTCTTATCAAGAAAACTGTTAATCATCCGTTAGGGAAAAACTTGGGATTGCCATTTTCCCATTGAGAGGTAGAATGGTTGTCAAAGTGCATGCAAGCATCAAGATGTGAAAATGCAAACACATGATTTTTCATTTTTAGATCACAAATACAGTATTCATTACCACTTGATTTTAAGGCTACTGGTTATCTAATTCTGCCTAGGAAGTTTAATTTTATTCAGGGGTCTGGAAATGCAGGCAGAAAAAAGAATCCCTTTCAATAACAAAGGATCAGGACCTGGTACTGAAAGAAAACCTTTGATATAGTAAGGATTTAAGTATGATCCAAAAGCTGTTAAGGGAATCTCAGTCAGATTGCAGAGATGCTACTGGCATTGTGGTTAGAAATGAAAGGTGCTGACAACATTATTCCTTTGAATCGTGGCAGATTAGATTGGTAACAACAAACCCTGATACCACAAAGTAGGGCAGACACAGCAGGAGCCAGGACTACTGAGCAGTAGATTTTTGGCTGCCCTAGGACAGGTGAATAGAGGCAGATTTTGTAGTCAGAAAATAGGGCACTGTTACTGTGGGGGGCCGTGTGACCTATCAACAGCCACCGTGTTTGAAGGGAAATACGGTCACTGGTGCCAATCCAAACAGCAATGCAGGCAAGGGAGGCTATAGAAATCTGCATTGAAAAGATTTATTTTAAAAGTGGCTTGTTTTTGTTGTTGGTTTTTTTGGTTTTTTTCCCCTTTATTACTTCTTTTTTATTTTCTGGGCTTTGGAAAAATCTCTAAGCTTTCTGTGTTGTGTGTATTGGTGCCTATTTCAGGTTGAAAATACCATTTAGTTGCAAATCCTATGAAGGCAAACTCATTGCTTCGTTGCCTGGATAGTTTTTTTTTGTCTCATCTGCAAGGTCTAAAGGAGAATTCTTCCAGAAATATCTGTCTCTCTTCAGTGGGAAAGTAAAGATGGTGATGAAAGGATTAATATACAAAGCCTTGCTGCACTGTTCCCTATTCTGCTTAAGCTCTGAGTAGTGCCAATAATGCTGCTTTGGTTTCTCCCAGGTCCTCTCCAAGTTTGCTGTTGTTTAGAGTTTTTACAGTCTCTCTAAAAGTACATGAGGTCCATGTCCTCTCTTCGGAAATGGGGAGAATTCAACATGTAAAAACATTTCAGTAAGACATTTTAAATTCGGTAAATGTGTTGATTTTATATTTTAAAGTTCAGCTGAAGGTGAGGACCTTGGGAGGATTGCTTTGGAAAAATAAAATAGTCTAGCGTGAGCAGCTGACACATCTAAATTATGTATTTTGAATGCTGTAATTGGAAGAAGTTTGGATAAGAGTGGATTTCAGTGCATGAGTGTACACTAGGTGACCCCTCAAAGACCTTTCCAGTCCTATTTTCTGTGATTCTCCCTGTAGAATGAATTGGAAAGTATGTAAGGAATTTGACTGAAGAGTTTCATAAACCCCCAAACTTTCTGAAGGTCATTTTCTTGACCCTGTCCCTAACATATAAATTTGGACCACACTGAAAAACAGATTCACCTGAATCTGGGAGCGAGATAGAATGAATATAGACCAGTTAGCTACTTGAATTCCAGTGTCTGTTTTCCACAACTATAAAAGTCATCAAGTATCTACCTGACATTACCCCTCTCAAACTTGAAAAAAAAAAATTCCTACAATTCCCTGAGAAATACAAAGCAATAATGGATGCCATTATTTCATAATATTCAGCATAAGAATAAACCTTTGATTTAAGTTATTTTTTGTTGTTGGGTTTGATTGGGGGTTTCTTGGTGATTTTTTTTTTCTTTAATTGAAATAGGTCAGATTAGTTGGTACAATTAAATTAACCTCCTGTCTATGATAACCAACCTGTCCAGCTTTACCTATGTCTCATCCAAACCCTGAGGTTTATTGATTTTGAGAAATGGTCCATGTGTTTTTCTGGAAGTGAAGTTATTGTCAAACCATACTGAGAGTCCAGATATTTGACGGCTCTCAGAATTCTGTCTTTAGGAAGTGCCAGAAACACCTTTTTTCTTTTGGTGTTTTTTTTTTTTCTTTTTTTGGTCTGTGATTGACAACTTCAGGAAGAACTACAGCTTTCCACCTTCCTTGCAGACATTATCTCACAGAAGGGTCAGTTGCTGTGTTTTCCTCTAACTTTCTTTGAGTTATGTGCCATGCTTCCAGTGACAGCAGAATCATGCCCCCAGATGTCTGTAGCTGTGAATCAAACATAGCTTCTCCACATTAATGGATTATTGACTAAAAGAGCCTGGAGTTGCTGTATGATTCATTTTGCCATTCCTGTGAATGCTGAGCTCAGTGTGTCATTTGACCTACATACTAACCTGGGAAATTGCTCTACGAAAGACATTCAAAGTCAGATTTTTCCTGGTTTACGTTAACAGAATTCCCTAGAGATTTTTATCATGCAGTTGGTTAATTTATTGCTAGAACACATTATAGGCAGCACTGAGATCATTCTTTTAATCTACTTCTTGTGACCCATTCTGCCCTTCTATTTCAGTAATTTTTTTTCTCTGTCTCTGATTAGCAGTTTCAACTTCGATTCATGGAGCCTGCGTTTGAAAAATACGTATTAGGTCATCTAGGACAACTTTTTTCATTACTAGAGCTGCTGTGTAGGTAACACATGGAGGCATCACCCATAGGCATTTCTGTAGCAGGGATGTGTCGGAGCATTTGGCAGTGAATTCACATCACAGGGCAGGCTTAATCAGAGTGTTTTCCATCCCCTGCTCTTTGCTAGGTGCCTCTGCCTTGAATCAGTCACTGAGTGAAAATTCATCTGAGCCTCTGATTTGACCCATATTGCCCTTCTGAGCTACCTTGTAGTGGATTTGAACACAAATCACACAATAAGTGGCTCTAGAAATAAAAGAAGAACCCAGGGATCTGGGTGAAAATAGTATTTTGTGAGTCATTAGAGCTGGTTTTTCTGTGTGATTCAGGCACATTTCTTGTCTGCCACATTTTGAGTCTGAGTTTCACAGAGTGAACGTGTCTCTCGATAAAGGAAGCAATGATATTCAGCCTCATGCATTACTACCAAAAATACCCTTCAAAACAGCTAAATTCTGATCACAAATATCTTTATTCCTGGCGAAGGGGAACTAGGCAGAAAGGTCACAATTTGACTTTCAGATCTCCAATTACATCTGCAAGGCTGGCATTTGGTGCATGTGTGTGGGGATCATTTCACTTGCAAATTGAGCATATTTATTGACGGATTCTCCTTCTGTCTGTCTCTTTCGTACATCTTCTTGTCCATCCCATTCAGACATTCTCAGAATAAGGACTACATTTATGGATTGGAGGGGCCTAAGAGAGTTACCCAAGGTCAATTCCAGTGCTGTCATTTCACACAACCACTCACTTGAAGATATCAAGCTCAATCTGAAAAGATTTTAAATATTTCACTCTCACAAGTCCAAAATGAATGTTACTTACGGAAGTACATGATATTTAATAACCTTTGTCTATATACTCTTATTCCCTCTAGCTTTTATCAGTGTTGATTTATGGCTTGAATGCTTTATCTTGCTCTTTATTGTTTACTTTCCTGATGAATTCAAAAACCCTAAATTAGCTAAACTGACCAGATTTCTACCTAGTACTCTCTCCTTAGATGGACCTCGATTCTCTTCTCCATGTCTTTGGTCTGTGACTCACTTTTGCATGGACTGCTTTCTCTTGAACACCAGTGACCCCATGCAGACATAATGTTTCAGAGGCAACTATACCAGTTATACACCAGTTTGCAACCACAACAAAAACTGACAACTAGTACCCAATATAATATATTGAAACCGCTTCTAGAGCAAGACTCTATCCTTATAAGGGAAGAAAATAAACAGATAGAAACCATTTTTTTGAGACTCGGGGAAATTTTAGTAATCTGAGTTGTATAGTATGTTACCAGTGCATGAATAGAATTAAAAAGTAATACTGATGTGCCTTGGCACTTCCATCTTCAATAACCTTTGCTATCATTATCTACTTGTTCCTCACTGCATGTCTGAAAAATAAAGAAAGTTGATTTCTTAACAGAGACACCCTAATTATAACTTCAATGAAATAATTTGGCTATTTAAAATAGAAATATTTCGGAAAAATGTGTAGTGACAGAACATAAAAGAAAATTATATGCTAAAAACTATATCCCAAAATAAGAATGGTGAACCTCTTCCCCGAATTTTTAATTCTTTTCTTAAAACATTACTAAAATGAATAAATTACTAAAATGAATAAAAAAGCCCCTGAACTATAGTGAGAATTTTTTTTTTTCATAAGAAACATAGTATTTCTCCTTAACATCGGTGAAATGCTGCAATATTGAGGCAATATTGATGATGACAGTATGACACCACGATGTCAGAAACCTGCACTTGATCCCAGTGCACCTTTTGACTCAGCAGGTCCATGCCTTAAGACAGGCAGGAATTTCAGCCATCCTGTGCCTGACTGTGGATCCCTCCATCCTTTTCATACTCGTCATGGATTTTCTGATCAACTGGCAGCAGAGACCAGGCATGTTGAGGATGGAGATTTTAACTCCTCATGCCTGGGGTCACTTGGTGGCTAACTTCTTGGGGAAGCTTAGGAGCAGCTTCCAGACCAAAACCATGCTTTTTTCTGTTCTCAGAAGGTTAAGCTCACCTCACCAACCTTGGATCTGAGGATTCTTGGGAAGGGCAAGTTCCTGTGAGATTAATTAAACAAAAAGATATTTAAAAGTCAATCCCTGGCCACAGGTTGGGTTTGAGGTATGATCTGGATCCAAGACTCCTCACTCGTTATTGTGGTGTGCAAACTGTTCCCTGTGATGATCATCTCAGAACAGCAAGAAACAAGGAGGAATCCAGAGCTCCCTGGGTCAAAGAGGTTTGCCAGTGGATTTTTTTCAAGGATAGCACCATGGTGTCTTAAATTAGATACCAAACGAGTCTAACTCAAGTTGATCTTCAAGACTACAGCCACATTGTAAACAGTCTGCTCCCTGATAGGAACAGATACTTCTGAAGGGATTTTAATGTGTTCTTCTATCCCTTTTCTGCTCCCTAACATAATTCCTAGGGCAGGTGGGATTTCTGTATATATCCCAAATTTTCAGATACAAAATTATATACAGGGTTCAGATGGTTTCCTAGACCATGGAGGAAGATAGAGCAAAGAACAGAATGCTTCTGTAGATGTCTAGACTTTACATCACCCAAAGTAATTAAAGACTGATTCAGGTTGATACCAGAGATTGTTAAAATGTCAGCAAGGGCTAAAGACAGATCATCTTTATCTAAACAGAAGTTCTGTGGATGCCAATCAAGGACAGTGCTAAGATCATGTTTTGTAAACAAAAGAAGTGTAGAGCTGGAAATCAGCAGATTAAATTGGTGTATTGGGAAGTAGGACTAACTGAAAAAGGAGAAAATGAGCCAATGGCATGTATAACATTTTTCACAGAATCATAGAAAGCTTTGGGTTGAATGGAGCCTTTAAGACCATTTCATTCCAACGCCCCCACCAAGGGCAAGGATGCCACTCATGAGATCAGGCTGCCCAGGGCCCCATCCAACCTGGCCCTGAACACTTCTCAGGATGGGACATTCACAGCATTCCTGGACAACCTGTTCCAGTGCCTCACCTAACAAGGTTTTTTTTTGCTAATTTGTTTGAAATTATATGAGTGATAACTGAAGAAGAGGTGGAAAGGATCAGAGTCATTCCTTCCATCTGCCGAACTCCAAAAATCATTGATGTTGCTGAACTTTCCTATATTCACTTTGAGAGGTGACTGGGCAAATTGGACGTGAAGAAATGCGTTCAGCTTTTTTTCCTCCTTTGTCAATTGGCTTTTGCTAAAGCTTGAACAGCTCAAGGTTATACTATGTCTATCTTATTTTTTCTTTCCCTTTCTACACTTTTTCTCTTTCCCATCTTTTCTTGCCATGTGCTTAAAAATGGATCATGCTCAGAGAACATTTGGCTGTGAACTCATCACCAAAAAGGCAGCTAAATAGCAATGTTCTAAAGAGCACCACAATGACATAAGTTTGCCAGGTCTCCAGGTGGCCCGAAAGTATGTTGTGTCTGTCTGTCTCCTACAGTGAGCATGTTTACAAGAGCTAGCACCAAAATCAGAAATGGCAGGTTTTATCTTTGCTGTTCTTTTCTCTCCCCTATGTGCATCCTGTTGTTACTCTGTCCAAGGAAACTGCTTACAACCCAAATAAGAGCAACAGAGATAATTTTATCTTCTCTTACTTTTTCTTCCCTAAAGGCAGTTGTATTCGAGGTCAAAGGCTCTTTGTAGCTATTACCTGCAGTAGAAGAAAATGAGGGATGCGGTTTTCCAAAGAAGAAATTTCAAAACCTGGCAATACTTTACTATGAAATCTTTGCATTGCTTTCCCCTTCCCCTTCATTCTCTCCTTCCTCATCCTCCTGAGGGCCAGCATAGCTCTGAACCAAACTATCAGTCCTGTAAATTTTAGTAATCTAGTGAGTAGAGGCTGTTACGAATGCATGACTAGAATTAAAGAGTAATCCTGATGTGCCTTGGCACTTTCATCTTCAATCTTCCCAAACCTGAGATTTTTCCATCTTCAATCAAAGATTTCACAAGGAAACAAGCTGTAAGCAGAATCCAACCCCATGAATAAACAAGAATGATTCACAAAGTGAAAGGCTGCTGCTGACTTAGAAGTAACAAAATATCAGACTTCCTGAGCCGTCCCCCTGCTTTTTGCGCCGATGGAGATGCTAATGTTTGTGACTAATGCATCACTGCCCAAGGCTTGCATGTCCTAGTCAGACTGTATACAAGGGTGTCTCTGTCTCCCAGTTTCTGAGCTGAAAGCACCATTTTAGATTGAAAAGACTTGTTCAACTACCTCTAAAATCAGAAAGGTAAAAGCAATGTGTTCTCCATTTTGGAGTAACCACCTGCACAGGCTCTTCTGTCCCATGGCAAGTCCAAGTTTAAAAAACCTGATCCAGTGCAACAGGAAGGAAAGAAAAGTCTGTCACTGACTTCACCGTGCTTTGCATCAGGGTCTGAATGGGTCAGATGTAAACAGTTTGTGACACTACAAACATCCACAGCCCCACCCGGCTGATGTCTTCTGGGGAAGATCAAAATGAACAGCCATAAAACACAAACCCAGAAGGGGCACAAATACGTCTAGATTTGAAGTGATTTTAAGGTGCTTTTTTTTTTACCTTGTAGCCTTACCTAGTGCATAAATCTGAGGCACAGCATTCTGGGCTGTTCCCAAGCAGTGAATTACAATGGTTCTTGAGGAGCAGCATGGGCCAGATGCACCTGTCTGCCTGCTCTCCTCTGACTCAGCATGGAAATAAAAAACTGTGCTAGTTCGAAAACAAACCAGTGGGAGAACACAAGTCAGAATTATAATTTAATAGGGAAATTAAAATAAATGCAATAGTACAAGAACACTGACAGAGTCAGGATACAACCTGACACCCTGTTAGTCAGGGTGGTGGTAGCAGTCCAGATGAAGTGGTGATCCTGTAGAAAAGGGTCTAGTCTTCACCTAAAGGTCCAGTGGTAGCTCTTGTCCTCTGGAAATCCAGTAAGAGCTGCTTGTGCTGTTCCAAACCCCAGATTGTATCCAGGTGGGAATGCTTGGCTCCTCCCCCCTGGGCGGAGCATCTCACAATGGGCTGATGTAATTCTGTGACTCATGTGGTGGGTCCTTGATTGCCCATTAAACAGAGATAGCTCCCAGAGGGAGTTATCAGGGATGAGTCATGGTAGGAGATAACAAACATCGCCCCAGCTGCTTTAACAGCTTGTGAAGATGATAATAGAATACACGCTTTTGGTTACACCTTACATTGTAATCTAGGTCAAAACCTGATCTGACATCAGAGCTGAGGATGGAACATTTCCCCTGATTAAGCTAGAAAGAACCTCTTTTCTATTGCTTACTCTCATCTTTTTATGACGTGTTGTATGTGGTGGTTGTTTTCAGCATTTTTGCAAGTGTGTGCTGGGAGCCTGATCCTCTGACATGAACAAGCCTTTAGGAAATTGACTTAAACCCATCACACTGCCTCTATCATTCTCACTGTTGTTTTGAAGTCTTGAATGTAGTCCCTCATCTCATTAGCTGCCTACGGCCATGTGACGTTCCCTCTGCCTTTACCAAATCCAAGTACAATATAAAACTTTTGTTCACTATTTGCACACTGTGCTCTGAGCCAGTATGGCTGGTCTCTTATCACCTATTACATGAAGAACTTGCTTGGCAACATCAAGCCTGAGAGAAGTTGTCTTTATTTGTGTGCCTGACAGTTGACCTCCCATGAAATTGCTGTTATTTTGGATGCCCTCAGTGCATCAGCATCATTTACAGCAAGGGGAATTTTCAGGAAGAAGCTGTAGATCTGAGAACTATCCCCTCAGGGAATGGGAGATCTCTCTCTCTTGCACACAAATTTCTTATCTCACTTCAAGTACTTAGTGATGATTCTCATATTTTCACTAATAGTAATGCAAGTGTGCAGAAGACCAGTGAATCTTGAATATACAGAAAAATATTCTACTGTTCTGGCAAGTTTTATCATGAAGCAATGGAGAAATAACTTTCTCAACTTTACTAACACACAGAATGAAGTTTTCAAATACTGATGTGTCAGCATTTGAAAAACTTTAAAAATTTTTAGAAAAGAACGTTGCTGGACATTTCTTTTGAAACGGAAATATAAGAGAGCATTTCACAGTTTTCTTCTGTATTCACTTGCACATCCCATAGTTATTTTTGTGATCATATCCACATGCAGAATTATCTATTATGCAGGAAATACAAAAATAAGTAGACATATTGAAAGCTTATGGTAAGTAGAAATGTGTTTAAATCTTATCCTAGACATTACGTCTGGAGAAACTTGCCCTCAATAGTTTAAGCTGGAATAAATAATAATGTCTGAACTAATAAACTAAACAGGGGTAAGACATGGGTGCAAGGACTGTCCAGACTGTGCAGTGTTACCATGCTCCTCGGCACGGTTGTGACCAGGGCAGGTTCCTCAAAGCTCACACCTTCAGGAACAGTACAGGCAAGCATGATTCCCTGTAAGGAGCAGGGATGAGGATAACCTGTGGTGGGGGGGTGGGTGGTGGAGAGACGTGACCATAGGGGGCACAGAATCCCAGAATGGGTCAGGTTGGAAGGGACCAACGTGGGTCACCTGGTCCAACCTCCCTGCTTCAGCACGGTTGTCCCAGAGCACATGGCACAGGATTGTGTCCAGATGGTTCTGGAATATCTCCAGTAAGGGGGAGGCTCCACACCCTCTCTGGGCAGAGCTGTAACCATGCAATGCTATGCCAAGGTCCCATGAGCGAGAGATGCCTCTGCCCCAATTAAAGTGCAAACAAGACCATATCCTGAAGTCAATAATATGGATTTATTTAACTATGAATGTGAGGAAAAGAGATAGAAAGAGATAGAAAAGAGAAGAGAAAGAGAGAGAGATCAAGCAGAATATAGTCACCATCCATGGATCCAGCGGTATCCCATTGCACCTTCTTCACCCTGGGCTTCTTGGTGGTGGGGGTTCTGGAGTCATTCTTCTGGGGCTATCACCTTTGTACAGTTCAAGTTCTGGGTATCCCCAGGGTGGTTGTAGAAGCTGTTCTCATAACTTGGGGTGATATGTATAGGAGCAGTTGCTTCCTTTCCCACACTTTGCCACAGTGGGAATTTCTGTCTGGATGCATTAACCAGGATGCACTCACCAGATCTCAGCTTCCCCAGGCCTGGAATTCATGCCTCACTGTCAGAAATTCCTCCCTTCTGTGCTTATCTCAAGTTCTTGCTCTGGTGGCTTATCTTATGGCAAGTTCCTTCCGTGGCCTTGATGTTGTTTGAGACAGTCAGCTGTGCTCTTTAAGTCCTTACACGAGGGGCAGCTAATGAGTCCTTTTGTAGACTACTATAGATGTAACTAGTGGATCCTCAGGAACTGTCTGGAGAATATAGACTTCTAATGGCAGCAGCATCTCTGAACTTCTACTAATGAAAACCCTGAGAGAGCATCAAAAGGGCAAACTGGAGGGAGCAACCAAAACAGAGACCACAGAGAGGAACTGCTAACTGGCTCATGCAGAGCTGGAGACTTTAAATATTGCCTCTTTGGTCACTGAGGGACTTTGCTCAGTGACTGGCAGACAGAAGACTTCCAAACCCTGCAGAATTGCTGGTTTTATTCCCTTGAACAGCAAGGAATTACTGTTTTTTCATCCATTCTTATGGGCCATGTCTTATTTCAGAGCAGCTTAGCAACCTCCTGCTAGAGTTAAAAGAAGATGAGGTGACTTTGAACTGAGTGCCCAATACTGAGGAGCCAAGAGACTCAGCCAGTGCCACAGAAAGGGCTGGCTGAGGGTGAGAGCTACAGGTCGTGGTACTCTGCACTGGAAGCTTGTCAGAGTGCTTCAGAAGTCTCCCTGTACCAGTGGGGCAGAGTAGATGTGAGAGGTGTTAAAAATGTTGCAGGGATTGAGGGTTGTCTGGCTGGACTATGCCTGAATCCCTTAAAGAGGTGCTGAATGGAGTCAGGGGCCTGAAAGCATCAGAAAAACAAGACAGGGTGTGAAGGAACACCCGCAGCCAAAAAGAAGAATGGTCAGCATTTCCTAATTCATTTTGCTCTGTTCTTCCCTCTCAGGGACCTCAAACAGCATGAGAAGACGCAAGAAGCTTAAAACTTTGGGTTTCCACCTACTGTCAGGGTAAGCAAGTTCCTCTGTGGAGCCCAGCTGGGGGTCACTGTTTGTGGGGTGCTGCTCTGAAGCAGGGTTTGGTGCACTGCCCACAGGGGTGATTTCACTTTGGTGTGCTGCTCTCAGAGATAAACAACCCTATTCTCCCCTCAGCTAGACATTATAGGTCTATTATTGTTTCCATATATTGTCTCTTTGTTTTCCATCTTGATATTAACAGCCCTGATATGCTCAAGAAAAGGAAATGCTCATGCTTATTTTAGGGGAAGGTGCTATGTGTCCATCAACCGTGTACTCTGAGCCAGTTTTCTCATTGGACCACACCGTGGTTGTCTGTCTGAGCCAAGGGCAAGGCTCCTCTCTGGGGAGGTGAGATGTCACACACCATCTGGGCAGAGAGGCTGAACCAGTCTAGAGAGAAACAATGCCCAGCCTGTAGTGAACAGCACACAAGAAAGATAAGGAAACCAAACAAAACAAAGAACACACTTCAAACATCTTTTTTAGCTTGCCTTTCCTCCTCGATTCAGGCTGTTCTGGGCACACATGTGGGCACTACAGACCTCAGAAGTAACCACATTTCAAAAGGTGGACAGTTTTAGGATGTTTTTCTGTCCAAGCTTTATTGCATTTGGCAGAAGACAGTAGCACAGTGGTCCATGTTCTTGGCTTAGGGCTTGATTTGCATTTTTAGTACAGAGGCATTAAATTTTAGCCCTCATTGTATACCTCAGGAACTTCTTCTTTTGCTATTTATTCAAAAATCACAAATCACAAGCACTTTCCCAGCACAAATGTAACTTATTCTAAATCCCTGCTAATTCAACAAGACACAAGTTTTACTAATTGCTACCTTGGTTAATCAAAGTGAAAACAATTTAAGATGCCATCTGCTTCCAAATAGGCAGGTCATTTAAATTTGTTTGTTAACAAAGTTTGAAATACAAAATTTGGCCAACGTCTTTCTATTAATCAAGATCATATTGTATATTATCAATTTTTCTTCCTGATTACCTCTTCAGTAAGATCATATGGTTGTGTTTGTGATTTCAGCAATGATGGGGACTGTTACCTAAGGCCCATCCTCCTTCCTAGAGGACCCAGCAAACTGAAATTATTATTCTGCTACCTATTAGTGTAGCTTTTAAAATACTCCAATTTCTTCAGTCTTCAGTTCAGCTCCAATGTGTTTAGATCTTTAAAAAAAAATATAAAATCTTAAATAACAATTTACTTAGGGAACCAAGGAGGTTTGTCACCATCACGTTGTTTGTGCATATATCCACAGATACATTCAGTGATGGGAACAGCAATTTAGGAGTATTTTGAAGTTCATCTATTGTGCAACTCAGGTCTGAAAAATGCAGTTAATCCATGGGAGTGCTGGTACAGCTCGACACCATTGATTGGTGACACAATCTGACTGCTCTAGAGGTGAGTGTAGGCACATCACTCTGCCAGGACGGATCTGTTCTTATTGATGGGACCAGTGACACTCCTTTCCTATAAAAATTTTAAATGAAGGGTCAAATCAGGCCATAAGCAATCTGATCCACAGCCCCTTGTTACCAGCTGGTCAGACTTCTGCTGGTGTTTGCGGGGGTTTTGGGTGTGTTTCATCACAAGAGGCTGCTGTTTGAAAGAAAGAAGTGCTTCACTAGTTTCTCCAGTGCTGCACTGTGAGAGCTTTAGGGTAGAAGCTGCATTTTGACAGCAAAATACTTCTGCTGAAGTATCTTTTATGTACTTTGATCACAGTGCTCAAAGGATATGTTGGCTTTCGTCTTATCTCTTACTCTCTTCCACACTGGCATTAAGTGAAGGATTTAAAGCAGACACCAGTGTCTGTTTAACAGGAATATTTTCTGAACTGACTTCTACAGGATTTTAAAAATTATTATTAAACACTAGGAATATCATATTTGACAGGTCAACAGATTATTGGGTTTTGGCTTAAATATCAAAAGCCACAATCCTTGGCACATTTCAGCATGCTGAAGAAATGCTTGAAATTCACAGCAAATAAAATATTTAAAAGCTGATTACCTAATCTTCTGCAGGGAGGCTGATGGGGAGGCATGCTACAACCTGGCACCATGTTTAGCTGAATTTTTAGCTTCTTACTTACTGATCCACTTTTACAAAGTGTCTGTGGGAATATTCTAATGTCTTGGAGGCTTCAGCAAACCTGAGGGTATCTCAGACCTCTCTATCTCTCTGTTGGAAGGGACCTTAAAGATTATCTAGTGGCATTTCCATTTCCATTTTCATGGGAATGTGTTGTGATGAGGAAAATGCATAAAGTTTACTCCACCTGTCTCACTCTTCCCAGGAATAGTCCAGCAGCCCACTTCTGGGGTCTCAGCCAGCAGACTCCTGTTAAAAAAATCATGAGAGGCAACTCACAAAACAATGACAGAAATGGGATGAGTCCCTGCTAGTTTCAGATGTACAAGATCCACTGACTTCTGCAAGCTTGGAACAGTTTATTTCAGCTGAGGAGTTACCTTAACATTAGATTTTAACAATAACAGTCTCTTGAAGCTGTTCCACTGATCTTTGTGGGAAGTTTGCCATTGCCCCAAGTCCTTGGCTGCTGGGCTGGAGTTCAGGCACATTGGCCAAGATTCACAAAACACCATTGCTCTGGTCTTCCATGAATTTCAATGGGATTCAGGCAGTGAAATGCCTTTATGAATCTGGGTCTTCATTCCAAGAAATCTGAAAATCTGAGGAATCTTATTTAGCACACGCTGTCCTCAGAGACTGTGGCTCATTCTATTTGTTTGTCAAAGCCAATCATTCTTTCACACAGCTAGTGCCCAAATTAATGAGATTAATGGGCACATACCTTCCTGCTGGTATCAGGGGTCTTTAGATACCATTACTGACTCTCCTGTTAAAAGCACAGAACTTGGCTTTTGGCATAAAACATAGGTCAAATCTCAGAAAAAGAAGGGCAAAGCAAGGTAAGGCGACAGGTGAAGAGCTATTGTGGCAGGAGACCCAGTCATAAACTCCAACACATGTACTTCTAGAAGCTGTTTTTTAAAGGTTTCCCTTTCTTTTTGAGCCTCTGGTCAGTCATTTAGGTGAACTGATCAGCAGAGTGAGGCTGAGACCCAGGACTCCTCAAATTCCTACTCAGCATCGTTAGTTACCCTTATGCTCCCAAGGCTGGTGGCTTTCAATGAGTGCAGTTTGCCTTACAGCGGGTGAGAAGGGTCTCTGTGGTTGACATATTTCTCAGACACTCCTTCCTATTAAATTTGGTAATTTCTGCTGATGCATGACACATACAGAAGGTTTCTCTGTGCAGTTGTCCCCACTGTGTAGTGAAGCAAGACCAGTACACAGCAGGGTGATATTCTAAGGGATGCATCGAAGAAGGGAGCAACTGGGTAAACTTCTGAGCAAGAAGCCTGGGACATGGCTGTAACCCAGGGCTTTTCTCCAGCCTTGTTACAGCCATTTTAACAGGGACAGGTGCTCACAGGGTAGAGATCCCATGTTCATCTCTGCATCAGCTCTGCCTGGCTTTCTATCCCTGAGACAATGTAGAAATGGGACATATATCCTAGAGAAGGACTACCAGAAAAGAGGGTTTACTCTTCATGGTTCAGCTGGCCCACCTTAGGTCCTTCAGATTAAAGGAAGACTGGAGAGCTCTTACCTTCATAGGGCAGCATGTAGAGAAATGATGCATTAGCTTACTGCTCTATGAGACACCCCAAGGAAAAACAAAGGGAAGATACCCTGGATCATCCCAAATTTACCTATAGGTAAAGGTGTCTGCATGGTTGGGTCACTCCTCAGGCCCCATTGGCTGGATTGACTGAAGGTCTTCGCTGCATAAAGAGTTTAAGATACTCAGCATTCAGACAGGAACCTATGAGGACAGATGTGTTTCTTTACTCTTGAACTGATTTTCACCCAAGACAGCATTGGCTTTTTTCGAGGGTAAATGCTTGAGATCAAACCACGGGCAAAATTCCAGCTATGGGCTCAAAGTGGAAAAAAAAAATCCATGCCAAGAACTTAGTTTTCTTTATAGGACAGGTATTTAGACTGCTTTATCCCACCTATAATATAAAAAAAGAACAGAAGTTCCCTCAATCAACACATTTTTTTGTGCTGGATTCTCATTTGATTTTAGCGCAAGCACCTTATTTGGGAGCGTAATTCCTCTTTTGGAAGTGTTAAGTCAAGGAATAAGGACTTTCTAGTAGACTAGGTGAGATTAACACCAACCCAAAGATGCACTCAAAAGACTTAACAGCCCACATCGAAAACAAACAACAGGAGGAAAGGCAAGGTGGTGTTGGGGACTCAGTCTGGCAAAACAGGAAACTAAAGGCCGTGATTCAGGTAGGATCTAGGCAGGGTATGGATTAACAAGAGAGCCTTAGATGAACCTGGAGGGAAAGAAAAGTTTTGATTTTCAAGACATGGCAAGGCACCTCTCTCAGGGTACTGGTACAACAAAATAATGCAAGATCTAGACATAATTGATTTCAGGAAAACTGCTTGAACACCTGTGCATAATAGCTTCGAGAAACCTACAAAAATGGTTTTTTATGAATGAAAGTCTGCACTGGCCTGTCTGGCCGATTATTATTTTCACTGAAACCTTAGACGATGGAATAAGAAAGTGCTTGGGCAGTTTGCAGGTACCACCAGCTGGGGACTGACCAAACACGCTCATGGGTGGGAGTCATCCAAAAGAAGTTATCTGGGAACTTTTTAACAAAATGGAGAAATTACCATGCAGCAAAGGTTTCAGATGTAGACCTTCATCAGTCTCAACTACACAAAAGTGGGAGAAAACAGATCTGCAGGAGAAGATTTGGAAATTGAAGTGGGTGAGAAGCTGGCCTTGACTAAGTAACCAAACTCATGCTCCTACAGCAAAGGCAGACACAGGAGGACAATAATCATCCCATGAAGTTAATTATGAATAAGACCTCAGCCCGAAGTTTTGCGGGCACCACGTGGAAACAGAATTTGGGCTAGCTGGGGAAAGCCCAGGGAAGAGCTAAGTGTCATTTAGAGACATTGTGCTAAGGACATGCATTGGAAGGTGGACAGGACTGGGTTTGCTCAGTCTGGGGAAGACTGACAGGTGTCAAGAAACAGGGGTCAATATACGACAGATTGCTGAAAAAATAGTCTGTTCTCCATGCTCATTCCATGTGGGACATGATGCAATGAGGGAATATCTCAAAGAGAAGGCTTAATTCAGAAATTAGAAAAATGTTTTTAGCAGTGAATCTAGCTAAATAAGCAAAAAGAATGTGGGAGGCAAGGAAATGTCTCTTCCAGGAGGTGTAGCATTTGACAGCTGTCTATCCAGAATAGATTCCAGCCTGGGACTGCCAGCTGTGTGTCCCCTCCAGCCCCATTTCACTCTGATTCCACAGTGCTCTGACACAGCGATGGCAGAACAGCTTGATGCATGTCCATCAGTAGAACTTGACAGCCCACTAATGTGGCACAATATCACAGGCAACCCGAGGATCTGCCTGTATACGGGAAATTCAGCAGATAATTCTGAAAAGGGCTTAAAGCTTTGGGGAATGTGCATTTGTTTTCCTTTAAATTTCATTTTCTGTTTCCTTTTGGTTTATTTGTAAGCAGGATGCTTCATGAAGTGCAGTTCTGCTGTGTCCCACAGGCTGGTTCCCACTGGTTATTCTCTCTTGGGCTTCCTGATTGTCAAGTCAGTCCTTTCCAAGGGAGTTGAGGGCATAAAACTACAGATATTGCCTGCACTTTGCCTTGGCTGAGGAAAACCTTGTTATCTGTGGGGGCAGCACAGGGGCTGAATGAGGCTGTGTAGGGAACCAGTCTATGCTGATGTTTTTGGGGTCTCACCCGAGGTTGGCTCTGCTGAGCATTGCCATGGGATGGCTGATGGCAGGAGCCAGGCACCCAGTCCCAGCCAGGCATTTACCTACATTTAATTTGATTTACCTAAACTAACACAAGTTTGAGTATTGGCCAAATTAACAACCTGAGGAACAGGTTCTAGTTCAAGCATGCCATGGAATTTAATTATCTTGTTGTCTCTTGTCCCTCTATCAGTTTCATTAGAAGCTGTGCCTCTTACTCACTTCCTAATGGGAAGAGACAGAAAGGCTGAAAAACCAAATCAATATCTGAAAAAACATAAATAATTTTCCCACATCTCCTCTATCTTCAATTTTGACTGTGTTGAACAGACAGTCTCTGACTGGAAAGGATAATACACCCATAATCCTGAGCTCAGGTCAGTAATAGAGCTTTTTAATAATAAAGCTTTGGTGAATGGATTTCCAGCTGGTGTTTGCATTACCTTTCAGGGGTCCTTTCCTGGACCACATTCAGCTCTCATTTAAAAAACACAGAGTGGGTAAGGTTCTCATGGGTCAGGAACTGATCTTGGACAGGTTTTTAGGAGCTCCTGCCATGTGTCTTAAGCCTAAATCAGCCCAACTGAAGCCCTATAGAGTTATCTGTGAGTCCATCTATGTTTTCTTTGTGGCCATCACCAGAGCGTGAAGGGTGCTCATGGAGCTAAATCCAAGGGAAATGGATGGTACAGGCTGATAAGAGAGCCTAAAGTGACAATATGCTTATTTCACATTATGCAGATGGGTGCTTAAAGCTACCCAGGTTGAGTCCTGACCCAGATCTGTTCCCTTCCTCCCCTGCTGGTATGAGCCTTTCCCTCTCCTGGGTGACCGTGTCCTGCAGTGGCCACTACGCCCAGGATGACTGACACCACTGGGAATGCCACTCAGGCTTCTTGGATCTCAAGATAGATCGAGTGGAATCCCAAATCATCCCAAGTCAGATCCTCAGGGAGATCAAGTCCTTGAGGAGGAACTGAGGACATCAGACTGCTCTGGGAACAGAGATTTCCTCTGTGACAGGGAGATGGAGTCAGAAGCAGCCCAGACCTTCTCAACAATATCTCAGGAGAAGGGAAACACTTCACCTCAAAGGAAGACTTCTGTGGGTAGAAAGCTGCCTCCGACATCCATGCGGAGGAGGGCTATTGAAGCCTGGATTGCTGTAGGACTGATCCCTGTCTCCTGCCCATGAGCATGACAGGCAGTGGAGGTGTGACTGTATACACGTTTTTCTCTCAATCTCAGCTTTCATTTTTGGCTTTTCTGTACACAGCAGATAACACCAGGCAATACATTTCTTGAGCACCACATAAGGGGAGTCATGAACTAGAACATGAAATTATTACGTTTCCTGACTTAGGGTCAGTCATTTGTGCAATTTTCATTCCAACAAAATAGCACAGTCTTTTACAAAGGAAGATAGGTAATTTGCCTCAATTTGTCAGAAAACAGTTTGGAAACTCTGTCGGGTCCTGCCTGTGACCTGAAAGAGTCAAAAAAAGAGATGATGTGTTTTAAAATTGGCATAGTTGGTCATTCGGACAGGAGCTAAACAAAATTTACTTCTGTCCCAGTCTTGCAGGACTGTACCAGTATTTACTGGGTAAATTTGGAGTCACCCCAGGAAGCAGCTACATCGGTGACTAGAGGGGAGAGAATACACACCTATCTTGTTAGGCAACTAAGGAAAAGGGTTAGCAGCTGCATGATTTTTTCACTGACTTTTGTCAATCAGTATGTTCCCTGCTCTGTTAAAAATTGAATTTTCTTAACAATATCTCTTCTCAATTAGTTTTTGTTACATCACACAGGTCAGTTGTAGGATAAAAACCCCCAACTGTTAAAAATCTTTGCTTCAGTGTTTACAGGGCTCTGCATGTATAAGACACTTATGAAACCATTGCCCAGCATAGAGCTCATGAAATGGCAGCATTTTATATAGCAGTGGGAGATTAAACCTCAGAAGTCAACACAGCCTTTCTAAGCAGGCTGAAATTGCAATGGGAAGTCTCATTTCTCTTCCATTGATAGTTTATTAATAAACAAGAGTGAAATTCACTTGGGTAATATGGTTACCTACAACATGAACACCCATACCTGAGCAAATGTCCCTGCCTCCCCATTATATCCAGGGAAAGATCTGGTCAGTGACACCAGTAGAGTTTAGGATGCAATTTGCCTTGTTCTAAGTGTCCCACATTTGGTCCCTGTTGACTCCATTGGTTTGAGTTCTGATTCAGTGCTGGAGATCTGGGCAAAGCTCAGGTGTAACAAAGCTGGGACGCCTCGGTGGGGTCGGCTGTGTTTGTATTTCCCAGCAGCAGGGCAGTAGGAAGTTTGAACACATTATCTGGAGAGATGGCACCAGCATCTACCTGACCTCAGGAATAAACCTGACACTGTCAGCCTGTTCCAGAAGAGTCTGTAGCTCTCACAGATGTGGGGAGGAGCTATTGTGGGTGTCAGCTCCATTGCACAGTTACCCCCCAAAATCTGCTGTGAGAGCAAAGACATTTCAGAAATAATTAGAAAGTCCTGCAATGGGCTAAGGCAGGTTTATTTCCCTTTGCACCAAGAGTTTATTGGCTTCAGGGTGAGCTGTGGGTGTAATTCTGAAAAGGTCAGCAGCATAGCAGGGAGAGTGAATCACTTTTATAGCTAAATAAAGGCTGACAGTGACCATGGAATGGTACTTCCCAGACATGAAGGAATGTGGAGGCCCTGGATGTATTGCTTTGGTGGGGATTGATTGAGAATCCATCCTTGCAATAGCGGAGGGTGGCTGTGACTTTGCTTGCAAGCAAGGAAGGTGGAATGTGCAGGGAGGAGAAAGTGGGTTGTGGAGAGGACCATAATGCTGCAGAGGCAGGTAGAAATCTGTCTTGGACTAACCTGGAGGGACCACAGATGTAAACAGGCAAATGCAAACAGAGGAAGTCATCAGAGCATTAATAACCAGTGTTTGCTTTAGCTGCCCTTCTTCCTGACACACCAGACCAGTACCTCACTGGTGTGACTCTGGCCTCTGGCCTTTGTCTGTGGCTAGAAGTGAATGGCAGGGGTTCAAAAACATTGTACCTTTACAGTAGACCCAACAGGATCCATTAATTCTTCCTTTTTTCTTTTTTTGTTTTTAATTAATATTCTGTCCATCTTTATAAATAGTTGGAAAAAGTTACATAAAAATAAAGAGGTGTTTAAAGCATGTTGGTAACAGAAGTAACTGTACTTTATACATGGTACAATAGATTGTTAACTGTCATAACCACTGACCAACCATTTATTGACAGTCATTAAGCATTTATTATCTCTGTATGAATTGTTTCTAAATGTTCCAGTAATATAAATCGTTGTTTCAAAATTCAGTAACACAGCTGAACCTTACCTGCAGTGCTCTCTTTGCCCAGCATTTAATATGTTTAAAATCCCCTCTGAGTAAAAATTTCTGTAGAAAGTCATTAGAAGGAGAGTGTTCTTTACCACAATAATCCCCCATGCATGTATCTCTGTTAATTGATCTACTTTTCTAGACAACGTGGTAATTATAGCTCATTGAAGAGCATCAAAGAGCTTCACTGTTATTGTACCCTGACATTTTCCCCATCAGTGTGAGGTCTCACCAGCATAATAGAGGGTTTCTCCCTTGAATCACAGGGCACAGGTAGGAACTCTGTTGTTTTGTCAGTGATGGGAAACAGTGCTGTAGGCACAGACATTTTTTGCATCAGACCATTTTGCACAATTCCTTCCGTCCATACAGGCACAGCCCAGACAGATCACACAGAGCTCTGGGGTTGTGAGGCACCTGCCTTGGACAGCACTTCTGTGTATCAAAATAACCAAATAGATTAAAAAAAAAAAAAAAAATTGTACTGTTTTTAGATTCTGATATTTTAAGATTTGAGACTTGTAACTGTATTTACAGGCTGGGATTTTTCATGTTGTGAGTCTGACTGTATAGTTTGGGTTTGCTTTTCATGTAAGACAAACCCAACCAGGATGGCTTTGTTCCTGCTGAAGGCAGTGGTTGGACCCCCATTGTTTTGGCCAGTGACTGTACAGGGAATCAGATTTGGCAAGTGCAGCACGTATGGCTTCCTGAGCTTGGAGGTGTGCTGCTTCACAGCTCAGATACCACAGATGAACATTGGCAAAACATGAAAATCAGCTTAATCAGAGTACAGAAACAGGATATGGGAACACAACTTTGTGCTGAGTTTTCTGAAATGTTTAACAAGTGAGTGGGCTTTTGTGGTGATTAGTTTTCCAGATCTAATAATTTACTTGATCATTAAATCTGCTTCTCTTCCAAAGTTATTTAATTCTGGATCTAACTTCTGGAGAAAAGCCATCTGTTCACTTATTAATCAATAGTCACCTCTTGACTTATCAATACTGAGTACTTGTTAAAACTTATTTGAGTAATGTACATGCATGGAGGAAGTGTATATACACTTTATTAAGTGTATATTGGATGAGAATTTGGAGGGAGAGAAGAGATAAAGTCAAGTAATAAAATAATTTTCAAAGTTAATTAGGTAGGGGCCACAAAAGTAATCACTGTTTATCAGCATCACTTCAAAGCACATCTCCAGTAACTCATGCTTCTCTCATTACCACAAAGAAAAGAATCCAGAGAATAACTCCAACAGGGAACGGAAGCCTGATGAAGGACGTGATGGCTAAAGGTTGTTGTTTTCTAATGGACTATGTGGCACATGCTGAGATGGATCCGAAATGCTGGTATTAAGCACATGGCATAGTTGGCAGTGTTGGTGAACCATAAATCCAGACGCACATAAAGAAGGATTTTTGGATCTGGATGTTGGCCTGAACCATTGTGAATGCCTGGCAAAGTTCTCTGGAACCTGACAATTCCCTCAGCAAAGTGAGGGACAGAGGAAGCTCCCCATTAGAGCTGATGGTTCTAACACCAGGTTTTGCCTAGCGTGAGGAGGCTGTGCTGTGCCTTCTACTGCTGCCCACACACCCTGCTAGAGCCCATCCTGTGCCTTTCCCTGTTTGCTGTGGTGGCACTGGCTGCCAGCTCCTTGTCCTTGGAGAAATGCTGCAGTTTGTCAGACACAGCTGAGCCGCAGAGCCTGTGGAGCCCAAATGAATTGTTGTGTGATCCAGTGGGTAAGCTTGCAGAAGAGGCTGGAGAAGCTTGCAGAGATATCACCCTGTTAGATGAGCCAGAACTCATACAGCTGCTGTTGCTTTGTAAACTGGGAGCTTTCAGCCCCACAGTAATTATATATTGCTTTAAATTACTTTGGAGTGGCTCTCAAGATGTTGTCATCAAGGCTGTCATCTTAAGGGACAAGCTCAGACACAAGAGAAATAAGCTAAAGTGAATCAGACAATGGTGGTGGCTGCGTTCATTTCATTGAGCTTGTGCAGTCATCTTGACCTCTGTAAAAGTTCTCCCTTTCAATTTCTGTCTGCTGAGGAAAAAGCTAAAGCCTTCCCCTTTTGAACTTTTTTTAAGTGGAGGAAAGGTAGGGAAGAATCTTTTTTCTTTTGGCCAGAAACAGGACAAGCCCATCAATGCTTTGACAATAAAACCCTACTTAGAATTTGTTGTTGTTACCTGCCAGGTCATAAATCAAATTTCAGCTTGCCTCTCATTTCATCACAGAACTGACAACTTTTATCCACTTCTCTATTGCACATGTGAAGAGCAGTGTAGAGATCTGAAATTTACTGCTGAAATTTTTAATGTGGAAGTAAGCATGATTTAATTTATTGCCCTGGCTACTGCCCTTTTAAGCTGCATCTTAGACAGGATGCTGTTCAGATGCCCTTCTGGATTCTGTTTAGTAACTCTTCATCTCTAAACAATAATGTGCTTAAAAGTGAGAGCTGTTAGAAAAGCTGTAATGGTACATAGCAATGGTAAGCAGCCTTTAAAAAATGTATTTTCTAATGAGATACTAAGGAAAGGAACAAAAAAAGTACTCTGAATCTCTGATGGTCTTGTAATTGTAACATTTTAGCTCAGAAATGAGATAAAAATGAAATCATTTTGCTTCATTATACTTGGTAATTTGGTCTTTGCAATTAGAAAAATCTGGAGTAGTGTATTTTCTACCTTTCTGTTATGAAAGATGATAAAGGCTCCATGAACACGCATAAATGTAGCACTACAGTGAGTGAGTTTCTGCTGGTGAGCATCTCCCAGTGTTTAATCTCACAACTAAAAATATAAGGGGCTCTGAGGCTGCCATTATGCTCCATCATATCAGTGATCCATGGATTAGGAACTGGCACAAACACACTGAAGAGCTCTAAAGGAGCTGTAATAGCCTGTCTTGTCAGCAGCCAGGGGCTGTGGATTACAGCAGGAGAGCACTGAACCACACAGGTTCCCTTCCTGTCCTGTGCTCTTCACCTCTTCTTAAGATGGGAGGCTTGTCCACGTTTGGAAATATGATAATCAACAACTGTTGGTGAAAACTGGATGCCTTTTTGTCATAAAAACTACTTCTGTGGGCCAGCTAGGCAGAAAACTGTTGCTCGGTGTGGTGATGGTGGTTTGCCCGTGGCAAATGAGTTTGTGATCAATAAATCATTCTGTTGCTGTCCTATGGCCAAGCACCCCTTCCATGGTCACATCCCTGGGCTGTTCCCTAATGGTGCTGCCAGTGACAGTCCCTTGCCAGGCCCCTCAGCTGCCCAGTGACAGTCCCTTGCCAGGCCCCTTAGCTGCCCAGTGACAGTCCCTTGCCTGGTCCCTTAGCTGCCCAGTGACAGTCCCTTGCCTGGTCCCTTAGCTGCCCAAGGACAGTCCCTTGCCAGGCCCCTTAGCTGCCCAAGGACAGTCCCTTGCCAGGTCCCTCAGCTGCCCAAGGACAGTCCCTTGCCACGTCCCTTAGCTGCCCAGTGACAGCCCCTTGCCAGGCCCCTTAGCTGCCCAGTGACAGTCCCTTGCCTGGTCCCTTAGCTGCCCAAGGACAGCCGTGCTCCTTGCAGGGTCTACTGCAGGCACCTGCACGTGTGAGGGAGTACAAGACAATCTCCTGTGCTCCATCCAGGCTGGGTTTGTATAGGGGCAGGTCAGATGCTGAGCAGCAGTGGTCCCTCTGCACTGCCTTCCCAGTGTTTCCTCTGGAAAGCAGCAAGGAGCAGGCTCTGTACATTTGTACTGTGGTGCATACCCCCCTTCACCATTCTTTGGCACTGCAGGGGACTGGAGTGACCAGTGGCTTTACAAGGACTAATCCAAATCTTGCAGGGCTGCAGCAGACAGCTGATGAGTCCTGCAGGACACA
Organism: Pachycephala philippinensis; assembly: GCA_013397055.1. Classification (NCBI taxonomy): domain Eukaryota; kingdom Metazoa; phylum Chordata; class Aves; order Passeriformes; genus Pachycephala; species Pachycephala philippinensis. Next base: position 217,792 of record VWZT01013823.1, on the reverse strand, counting down.
GACTGACTGTACAGAGCCAGATGGATGCCTTTGCAACTCGTACCCACATCACCAGTTCCTTCTGTTAACCCAATTATCCAAACCCACCATTACCCTGGATAAATGAGAGTTGGCCTTTAAGATAATAACCTCTGTGTCATGACATTTTCAAGACATAATATTTGACTTAACATAAGAAATTAGGTGAAATAGTAATTGCTCATTTAAAGTTTTATTGGGATCCACTTTAGATTTTTGTAATGAAACAACATTTACCTTTGGCCACTACTGACCTGGAGCAGATCCAGCTCAATGACCTACATGGGAAAACATCCATATCTACTGCTGAGCATCTGGCCCAAACAGCCCCTAGTGCAGTGGATTTACAGTCCTTAATCCTGGAAATAAATTCAGAGAAGCAGAGTTTTATGACAAGGCTAATACTTGTTGAAGGTTGTGAGGTTTCTCTGAGAGGGAGCAGGGACCACAGTCAGGGCTTTCAGGGAGAGTAGCAGATCCGTGTCTGGTAAACTCAGAATGCTACATAACATTGTATGATCCAAATCTCAGGGTTTGCAGGCACTCAAAGTCACAACTATGCACTGCTGTATCAAAGTTTGATCTTTGCCATTTATATCTTAGTGAAGGCTTGAATCTGCCCTAGTTCACAAGCTAATTTTGGTTTCTAGTCACATCTACTTGCTCCATCTGCCCTTATGGATCAGGTAACTCAGCCATGATCTCCCCTCCCCTCCCCTCCCCTTCTCTTTTTCTCAAGTTTAGTGGGAAAACAATTTCATTCCAGATTCATAGCAGTTACATTTTTAATCTCCTCTTTTTTATTTTCTAATTTATGAGACACTGTTAAATTAATGCTACCTCCATTAATCCAGCATCATTTAAAATCTCTGTATTCCTTGGAGAAGATAAGGCAAAAATTTTAAATAAGAGTCACTCTATCATTACTATATTTTTCCTCCTATGCACAGGTGTGAATTTCAAGGTCTGAAAGGATCCTCTAAAACTACTACAGAGGGAGAGAGAGATTGATCTTTCTGCAGTGGGAAATCCAGTCCACCTACCTTAGTGATCTGTGCCACTCCTTCATGTTAAGATGTTTGTGTATTATTTCCAGTCAAAACTTTCTGCCCAGCTTTAGGACCCCTTTTACATTTTTCTGATTATTAACATTTCCTGGTTTTTTTTTTCTTTCTTTCTTAGGGCCCTCAGTTAGTTCCACTATGCCTTGGAAACCAATGCACATTTACTCCCCTTCACTTCTCTCAATCACAATCATGTTGCAATTACATAAAAGAGGTAACTATGGTTATAAAAAGTCCTTCACTCTGAAAGAAGGAATCTTACAGTTTTCAGTACAATAGGACTGAAGAGACCTTGTTTTTTATATCAAATCATTTGATGTTACACTTTTTGCACTCCAAATCATAGGCATGCCTCATGTTTCTGTCTCCATCACCCCTTTCGTAAGACTGTCAGAGCTGCTGCCATATAATTGTTACCAGTTCTGTAGCCTGAAATTTTCATGGCCAAAATTTACTTTTCTTTTTTTTTTTTTTTTTAATTCTTTGGGAGAGGATGATCTCTTACCCCAAACAGCTTCTTCTTCTTATCAACCTGAATCATTGTTTTCATCTCTGTTGTTCAAGGAGATTGATGGTTTCTTGTATCAAACAATGCAGGTCCCATCATGTTGGCATTTATGAAATGCCAGGACTGCGGTGTCAATGCTAGGAAATAGTTCTGAAATTCAGTGGTTTCCTGTGTTAGTTACACACCCCTGTCTCTGTGCAGTCCAAAAATTCAGTCTGTAGTGCCTTCATCCCCACACAACCCTTCTGTCCCCACAGCTGGTGACCAAGTGCATTGTCCACTTTGCAGTGGGAAAGGCAGGTGAAGCCTGGACTCACGGGGGGAGTTCCCCATGGACCAGGCAGCCCTGGCACACAGGGCCCTGGCTGCTGGAATATCCTCCCTCCCTTCTGAAGTTTTTGTAGTCGCTTAAGGGATTTGATTCTCAGTCCTCATTAAATTAAGTGGGATGAGGGCATTCAGACATCTGAAGTTTGCTCTGAAAATCTCAGCTGTAAAAGATAGCTTATTAGGCCATTTCCCCCATATCTTACAAGCAGAAAAAGAAGATCCGTTGTGAGTGAAAGAAGAGACCAGTACATCATAATAAATAAGAGAAATAGCTACTATTTTGTAATTCAATTGAAACTTCCTATTAAATTTAATAATGCATACACTTTAACTTCATTTTGTTCTTATTAAGAGAAAAGAAATTGGTCCAAGCAAGCAAGCAAATAATTAAATAGAAATATTTAAAAAAATGCATGAACAGTATAAAGCTTAAACATGTATCACTTTTACACAGCAGACATGATTTAGAATCTGAGTCCCTAAAAATGAAACATTCTTCAAGCTTCTGAACGCTCTCGAGGAATTCTACCACCAGAAATAATTTTTCACAATACTAGTATCTCTAGAGACATAAGGTTGCTTATTTTTCCATGGTGGCCAGCAGGGGTTTTATTAAACACAGGAACACTGAGGGAAAGTCCACACCAAGTGATAGAAAAGGCTGCAGCATAGCACTGGAAATACCTGAGCTGCATTTGAATTACCTGGGATATTAGCACCCTGCTTCTTAGTACGCTGGTGGAAGACGTGCTGTTTTCCAGCTGAAGGAGCAACTTCTAAGCACAACAAAAATCACTACAGGGCGCTGCAGGGATTGCCTGATGGACCAGCCCTACCCAAGCAGATCACAACATTTAGATTCTGAAAATAGAGACATCAAAAAAGTCACTAAGCAAAATTCCAGGGCTCTCAAAGGGGCTTCATGCTACGAGAAATTTGCCTGGAGAGCTTGGAGTGAAGCCAATGGAGCTGATTTCAGCCAATTTTATCTTTATAAATACATCTAAACCTGACCTTTTTGGGCCCTACTCACATTCACTGCCAAAGGATTTTCCAAATATCACAGATCTCTTTTTTCACATATATTTCTTCTTCAGGCAAAAAGCGTTCTCTCCCCACACCTGATAGAGAGAACAGACAAGAAAAGGACAGGCATATTTAAATACACAGACAGAAATACCTACTTAATCTGACTGGCCTCTCACTTATATGCCTGTTGAAAACTTTCTTATTCTTTAGAAAAAATCCATTTGTGGTAGATAAACATTATCTGGATGTTCCAGATCAAATCACTGCCAAAAAAAATTAAATCTTGACATTGAAATGACCAGAATGATCCTGTTAAGGAGAACTGAACATTAATTCTTTAATAGGCCTAAATCATCTTTTATATGCAGAGTACAAGAAATGCTATTGCAAGGCCAGGCAGAGGGGCAAGCTCCAGGAGAGGGAATCTTTGCTTCTTCAGTGCTACCTCTGCAATAACTGTTCGTCTTGATGGCTGAAATAAACTTTACAGTATCAGTATTCCTCTTTATTTCCTTTCCTCTGCTGGGGAACATTACGTTACATACCCATTCTGATTTCAAGTCCCTGTGGGAAAGGACAAAAAACTATGAATCTTTCTGCTTTAAAATCATTTCTGCTTTGCTGCCAGTGGCCCTGTATGGTACACAGGCACTTAGGCTGAGCTGTGTAAGCTTTGCCTTTGAATCTTGTTTTCCTACAGAGGCTGTGGCAAGGTGGGGGTCAGCCTCTTCTCTCAGGCAGTTAGTGATAGGATAAAAGGAAATGGATTCAAATTGTGCCAGAGTAGGTTCAGGCTGGATATTAGGAAGAATTTCTTCACTGTAAGAGTGGTTAAGCATTGGAACAGGCTGCCCAGGGCAGTGGTAGAGTCACCATCCCTGGAAGTGCTCTAAGAATGAGCAGACAAGGCACTTTGCTGTGTGGTTTCATGGACGTGGTGGTGTTGGTCAAAGGTTGGAGTCAATGATCTTGGAGGTCTTTTCTAATCTTAATGGTTCTCTGACTGTTTGTAGGCATGTCTGTGCTAATTTGGGTCTGGAGGCATCCCTCTGCAGTATAGAAAGTCTATGAGGTTTTATTTTATATGCCAGGGAATGGGAGTACCAGAAATTAGTGACTACTACTGGCTTCTAGTGTTGCTGCTAATTTGGCTAAGAGGGAGTGATTAAAGGCAGCTAATACAAGTACCATAAGCAGGTCAGGCAAAACAAACATGCAAAAAACTAACTTGGTGCTTTTAGGGAACCTCCACAGCAGACAGGGAAGAGTGAAAGTATTGATCAAATTAAATGCTGCACTGAAGAGAAGTGGTGTGAGCATTGAAAGTGAGATCTGTGGCTGTGTGAAAAATTTGCTCAGCAGTGGACTGAGAGGGTTAGCAGTGGTGTGGGTGTCTTTTAACAAGGAAGGAGCTGAGGAGCTGCACAAGCTGGTGCCAGAGCCAGGTGTACTGTACATTGCACTGCACAGCTGGAAGATGGATTGGGTTTCAAAAGAAAATACGTGTCATGTTTGCTAAAGACAGCAAGAGCTGCAGGCTGACCACAGACGAAGGGGAGAGTCTGGTTTTGAGGTGTCAAGGCAGAAGCGACAGGACAGGTCAGAAAAATGATCTGTGAGATTGTTGTAACTAGGGGTGAAATTAAAAGCCTTCTCACCCCTTTGTTCTGCTGTGTTATTTCCCTTAAGGACACTGTGCTTTAATGCTGTAGGATGCCCAGTTTTTACTGGCTATTTCCTAGTGAGCATAGAGGTTCTGGGAATAAAAAATAATCCTTGATTTAGTGCCAATCTCTACAAATCACTTTGAATTTCCAAAGAGGTGAACATTATTCATGGCAATACATGGCCTGAGCCTGAAATAGAGCATGACATGCCCTCGTTCCTGTCTCAGTCTTGCAGTGGGACAAACCACATGAGAATGGCACAACAAAAGGTGAAAGAACAAAAACATAAAGCCATGGCTCCAGCGTTTCACAGCCTGGAAAGCAGATCACAGGGAAATCCTTTTTAGCCATCACAGCAGGAACAATATTTCCCTGTATTTTTTCAGCCCAGTGAGAAAATCAGGACAACCTCTCTGCATTGGCAACATGCCTTGCCACCACCTAGGGCTGTGGTTGGCTCAGAGCATCAGGATGTTTGAAGCACTTGCAGAAAAGCCAATTTTTAAATGGACATAGGGTCATGCTGAAACCACCCTAGAATAAATGGAACTCTTACCATATATTTAAGTGAGTTTTAGATTAAGACAAAGGGAGCTAATTAATTTATCCCAGAGCCTTTGGAAACCTCCATTCAGAGAAGGTTTATCAATGAAGGTTCATTGATAAAAAGGACCCAGAGAACTGGACTGTTGGTTGAATATACTTCCTTATATACTGTGAGGCTGCTGCTAGAACAATGTCTGGTCTTTTGAGCCACATTAAGGTATTTATTTACTAAAGAAACTGGCAGTTTTATTATTGAGAATTATTTTTTATTCTGTAGTTTGTGTCATTATGAATCCAATGTTCTCCCTTAATGGCGCAGTACACATTTTAAAATAGGGCAATATTTGAAAATATTAGTTTATTAACATTGAAGAATGTATTAGCAAGAGACACAAACAAATATCTCAATGGGAGAATTAAAATTATAATCATATACCATTTTTCTATGTATTCTAGGGTTAGAATGAAGGACAGGAAGATTCCAGTTTCACGTGCAAAACTAATACATCAGCATGTTAAGTTACTGTGCCCTGAAAAATACATTCATGTTAAAAAATAGACTGGAAACAAAATTTATGGATTATTTTAGAAGGCATTTGTTTTACTTTTGATAAGAACAACTTAAAATGGAACCTTTTTAAGATAGAAGTATCAATAATCACCTATGACTTGAAAAAAGATATTTCTTTTCCATTATGCAGAGACGCTTGTGATGACGTTTGTTGCCTCTGCAGTTCTGGAAGCAGCAAGATCTGGAGTCAGTATGTCTGGTAGCTATGCCAGTTAATAGGGACATAAATCAACAGCTTGCTGACCTCAAAATTGTCTGTCCTTCATCCATTTCTATGCTCTTCACAGATTTATTCCTTATCATATTTTTTCTCGTCCAGACTAACTTTACCTGTTCTGAGTGCACTGGTTAAATATGAGTCTGATTCACAGCCCAGCAGATCTTGTTTTCCTGATTTTCATTCCATATTTTTTATTGTTTTCTTTGGCTTTTCCTTCACTCACCATGCTGTTTGTTTTCACTGGTAACAACAAGACAGATGTACTTTTATAAGGTGCAGCTTTATAGTTAAATTCTGTCTAGATTTACACTGGATTTTGTCAGCACAAGCCAGGAGCAGGACTGAGAGTCTGACCTACTCAAGGATTTAATACTTTTTCCCACTGAGTCCCTGCCCCGCTGGAGCAAGACAGTAAACAAATGCTTTTTAACAGTGAGTTCTGATCCTCCTCTTCTCTCAGTCTGTGCTTATCCAACAACTACAGACTCTGATTTCCCAAGTGAGATGATGGGAGCAGCCTCTTTCATCCCTACAAGCTCATGGGACTGCCACAGTCCTGTTTCTGCTTCTCTGCAATGAGTGCTGAAGGTGTTCATGTTAGTTTTTTTCAGCTATTTTAGTAACTTTCTTGATTTAACACTTAGTTCATGCTGGGGCTAACAGAAGAAACAGATCTGGGGGTCTTAGGTTGTGCTATAACTTGCCTCCTTTCTATAAGAAGGGGTGAAAAAAGACAGCAGTGCAGAGTCCTTAAATAGTGTAAAGAATTATTATAATTTCTGATTTAGATGTTAAAGGGAAATACCATTAGGAAACTACCTGTGCTTCTGAAAGAACAACTTGATATAGCAGTTTTTAAAAGACTGAGATTGCAGCGTTTACAGTTGTGATTTTTAGATAAGCACCCTATCTTCCTCCTCACACATTTCTAGATCCACAGCCCTTTTCACACCCATAATACGGGCTAAGCTTAGTTAATCCTTATCATTGCTTCCAAATAAGGCTCCAGTGAAAACTACCTGGCATTTTGGCATTTAGGGAAAGCAATCCAAGAATTAAACTTATACAAAACTCTGCAAGAATTGTATTTTAAATGAGGGATTTTATAAAGAAAGCTTGGTGATCATGGAAATTGCAAACTCTGCTGCCAGCAATTATTAAATCTTTCATTGCTTTGCTCTGTTCAAGGCAGACTCAGACAAGGAATTATTCTAGGTATGAGTAGCTGCATATTGCCTCATCCTTTCTATCAGAATGGGGTTACTAAGACAAAGCAAAACAGAGAGGTCCTGGTGGGGATCAGAAATACGGAGTATTAGCATCTGTGCAGTTTTAAGAAAGTGAAAAGCATTTCAAATCCAAACGTGAAAAGAGTAAGGGATGATCTAAAAATTGCAAATATCAATGTTATATTCTTCATCTTCTATAAAGCAGGAAAAACATTTTGCATTCAACTCTATTAAATAGGTTTCACCACTTTCAGCTTTTGACAGCTTATGTTCCAATGTAATGTAGTTTAGATTAAAACAGAAATGTTTGACAGATTCATTCCAGTACTTGGATGTACAGTGAAAAGTCACTTGTGCCTTTGCATATGGTGAGGTTTGGAAGAAATAATTTATACAGAAAGCAATTGAAACTAGAAATATCTGCATTAAACTGGTAAATGAAATAAGGTCTGGATACTGCCATCCCAAAGCAAGTCCTGTACAGGCTGTGGGAGTTATATTTCAGGATCACACGAGGGGCAGGTTTCTTGTATTTCATTTCTGTTACGTGGTTGTATGTTGCTGTGGGAACTGGACTAAGTATCCTGATGGATATCATGCCTTCCATGCAGACCAGTGGGTGCTCAAATCCTACATCTGTTGAGAAAAAGATTGGAAATAGATTACAGTGGATTGTACCAGGGATATAGGCTCTGCTCCGACTGTTTTTCACTGCTTAACTGCACTGAGCAATTAAACCAAAGTGTCAATTTAAATTTGCCATTTTATGGGGCTTTGAGGGAGATTTAGGCTGGAAATGGGCACACAAAGAAAAACACAAAAAAAATCCCAAAGTGATAGTTGCAAAAATCTACCCATGCTCCAACATTCATCCAAGTGGAAATCCAGGCTCTTAGAGAAGCCAGTGGAGTCCTTTACCATGATATGATGTAAAATCCCAGCTGTTCACATGAAGAGCTTTCTAAGACAGATGTTATGATTCTGATTCTTAACAAGTGTTTCTGGAGCTCACCATTTGAATGACAACAGATTTGTGCTTTAAAAACTCATTTTCATGAGCTAACTTAGAATTAAAAGCATGTTCTTTCAAAAGGTATTTATTATGGAAAAGACAAAAAATAGGCAAAGAAGGGAAGGCAGAGATGGTATGAAATTGCATAAATGTATTTCAACAGGAAATAATCTAAAGGTGAAATATGACAGTCTTGTACCTGTAATTTAAACGACCTTACTGTCACATTGGCATCCTGCCAATTTAGTTCTAAAACTAAAATTTCAAAGCCAATATTAAGTAAAAGGAGATGAACTATTAGTGATTACCTCATGGATTTATTTATAACTGCTTTCAGTTTTCCAAAAATATGGCAGGCAAAAGGGCAAACCCCATCCTGGGCTGCATCAAACACAGCACAACCAGACAGGCAGCAGAGGTGATTCTTGCACTGTGCTCAGCCTTGGAGCCCTGAGTGCAGGGCTGGGCTCCCCTAGTTAAGAAGGATCTGAAGGTCCTTGAATGTGTCCCAAGGAGGGCAACAAAGCCAGTGAAAGGGCTGGAAGTCATGTCCTGTGAGGAGCAGCTGAGGGCTCTGGGCTTGTCTGGTTTGGAGAAGAGGAGGCTGAGGGGTCACCTCATGGTTCTCTGCAGGGAATGGGAGGTGCTGAGAGCTTCTCTCTGGTGTTCAGTGACAGGACATATGGAAATGATCCAAAGCTGCATCAACAGAGGCTCAGTCTTGATATTGGAAGGCATTTCTTTATTGAGAGGGTGGTCAAACAGTGGAACAAACTTCCCAGAGAGGTGGTCAACACCCTGAGCCTGTCACTGTTAAAGAGACATTTGGACAATGTGGTTAATAACATGCTTTAACTTTTGGTCAGCCCTGCCATGGTCAGGCAGTTAGACTAGATGGTTGTTGTAAGTCCCCTTTCAACTGAACCATTCCATTCCATTCCATTCCATTCCATTCCATTCTGTCACAAAGAATTTCTATTACCCAAAAAGACCTCACAACTGGACAGCCGAAATGAACACTTTTCTTAAATTTCTAAGTTTACTTCTGCTTTCGGCTGTTTTTCATATGAATGGCTTTCCACCTGGAAAGTGCTAACTTAAGGTTTGCAAGCTCCAAACCTGTGAGAAAGACTGTTTTTTTTAAGGTGGAGCAGCCTTTGAATTTAAATTGCTCACAGTCCCTGGAGTTAATAGCCTCATTCATCCTGTAACCATTTTGGCTGTAGTATCAGAGACATTACAGTGTGATGCATAACATTGAGTCTGCAATATTAATGGGCACCAATATACTGCCCAAGTCATATTTCTCTTCTGCAGCAGTGTTAATAAAGCAACTATGGAAGCTATAAACTGTAAGGGGGGAAAGTTACAACTGTGCAATGTTTCAGTGAGGAATTTGAGATGACCATAACCGTTTCACAACCCATCAGTCATTTCTGTAAACAGGAAAAAAAAAATCAAAATCATGATGATATGTTCTGAAGATTAAAAAAAAACCTCTTAATCTTGGGAGTGAGCAGTAACATTTGAGTTACTGGTAGTTTGTCTGCCTGGCAAGTTTATCAACCTGGTGAGACTCAAGACTGAGAAAAGTAGATTTTTAAGGAATGTTTCTAAAATATTTAAAGTGTTCATTGCTTTATCAACAGAAAGTTCTGCCTTTCTAGGGCAGAGAGAAAGGCTGAGGCTCAGTTTGTGCACTAGAGCTGCTGAGCTCTGGCTGGGGCTGGCTCTTCTTTGTGAGTTACCTCATCCAGATAACCTGCAGCTCCTGCCTTGCTCTGCAGCAGTGTTGCTAGGCAGTTGCTAAGGCTGTTTTTGCTCCAGGCTACATGATCTACCTGTTTACTGCACTAAACTGTGGGATTTAGGGATGGATTATTATCCCAAGCCTGGGTAGTGAGCCTTGGCTACTCCTTGTGGCTATGCAGGATACCTGGTTGCTGTGCCCTGGTAAAGGTCTGCATTACTCTAACACCTCAGGTGGCAGCTTGAGTGAGAGCCAGGCTGCAGCAGGAGACTCCCAGGGCCACAAGGAGGGACTTTCCTTGTGGATTTAACTCCTCAAGATGAGGACTGGGATTTCTTCCTCTGAGAGTAGCTATCACAGGTCAGCATCCGAGTGCAAACACTGGTGTCATGTAACAAGGACCAATTGTTCTGCCTGAGTCTTCCTGGCAGTTATGGCTGATTTTGTTCCCCTAATGTTTTATCTAGTTGTTCTAGTCATACCCGAAGTAGTCATGCAACAGAGAGTAGCTCATATTCCTTTAGTGATTAACAACATTTTCTGAAAAGAATTTAGAGCAGGGCCAGGTTGGTCAGATCTATATTCAACCACTGAAGACATTACTCACTTTTCTATTGCCAGGGCACTGCCCTGGACTTGCATCTGCTGTAGATAAATGAAACGTGCCTATCCCTCAGTCCTGATGTCCCGGTGGAAGTTTTGATAAAATTTAATCTGGTAAATTGGATTCAAGACATCTGGGATTAATTCTCAGTTCAGGTTTTGCTGGATATCTATCAAATGAGCCCATCAGGCAAAGTTCTGTGCACTCTCAGGTAGCTCACTTAATCCACTTTACAGTTTGGTTCCTCCTCAGTGAAATAAGGCTTGTACCTTATTACTACCTTAGCAGGGGAGTCAAAAAGCATTACTGAATGTGAGCTGTTCAGACGTTTGGAGAGCTGTGAGCCAGAGAGGAGAGTATCGGCATTTTTTTCTTATTTAGTACGGTGATATTTTCTAAGGGAGTGTTCAGTTATCAAATTTCATTCCGGAAGAAATATTTCATGTGGCCAAATCATTCTTTATCAAACCAGTTCTTTATAGTCCCTTTCTAGGAAGGCTTATTTTACAGAGCTTTCTTTGTTCCATCTCTTAATGTAGTTGATATCCCGCTAGGTGCTTCATCACTTCTCCCCACTCCAAGTTTTCAGGATAATTTTAATTTCCCTAGTGAGTTATCATGATCTCTGGTGATAGCTGAGAAGATGCAAGAAAGCAGAGATGCTTCCTCTTTACCTCCAGCCACGAGTCTGCACTTTTTTTCCTTTCTCTGTGATTGCTACAAAAGTTGATTCAATTAGAAATACAGAGAAAGATCAAGCACCTATGTGAAAAGAAGTGAAATGAGGTTTCACAAAATTAGAACTTTAGGGGCTTTTGATAGATTTGTGTAGGCTCTTTGCATCTGAGCATTGTCTACTTCAATTACAAAATGTTTCTTTTACAGAACCCATTGCAGTTGCTTTGCTGAGCTTTTTTTAGGCTTATGAAAAGAGGTGGCTGTCAGAGCTCCATCTTGCATCCTCCTATCCCAAAATCAGGTATAAAACCAGCCCAGAAGGGATGTGGAGATGTTGCCTTGGCAGTGTTTTGCCTGAAGGAAATCTTAGCATCACAGAAAATATTTTTGACTGGTTCTTAGCAGGCATCAAGTGATGGAGATGGTCACTGGCGGTGAAGCAGAGTGGTACCAGTATATTTCTGGTATTGGACATCTCTGCTGATGGGCAGATGTTGTTTACTGTCATTCTCTCTGTCTTAACACCATCCACGTATCTCTACCAAAATAATTGTTCTTGTTATGCAGGCAAGAAATTACTCCTTTAGGAATCAGGCCAATGGCCTTTGTGCTCTGACCACTAAGAATAACACTGATTAGTTTCAGTGAGGACAGCAGTAGCCTTAATTTATGGGATTATTAGCCAGTAACAGCTCTTTATTGTTTGCTGTTGTTGGTGGTGCCCAGCAATAGGACAAGAGGCAATAGGCAGAAACTGATGCACAGAAAATTCCACCTGAATATGAGTAAGAACTTATGTACTGTGTGGGTGACCATGCAACAGATTGTCCAGAGAGGGTGTGGAGTCCCCCTCACTGGAGATATTCCAGAATTGTCTGGACACGATCCTGTGCTGTGTGCTCTGGGATGATCCTGAACAGGGAGGTTGATGACCCACTGTGGTCCCTTCCAACCTGAGCCATTCTGTGATTCTGTAAGACATCAAAGAGATATATCTTTTGGACATACTGTATTTCTGGATACATACTAGGTAAACCTAATGTAGAACTGTTCCTGTTGTTGGACCCTGGATCACCAGATGTGATAGAAGTTTCTTTGCTTATGTCTTACAGGTGAGAGTTATTCCTTCTGCCAACTCCCTTTCTTCTCAAATGTTCCCCACAGACCTTACAAAGGTTTTCCTCAAGTAGTTTTCTCTTCTTGGTTTTGTCCCTCCACCCCAGTCACATCTCTCTCAAAAGGTACACTGCTTGTTCCTGTACCAGATTCCATGTTCATCCTGCAGATGCATTCTTTCCTAAGTTATTTTAGCAGGGTTTTGTCTTTGGAGTAAACTACCTGCATTGGAAATGCTTTTGCTTATTACAGAAGTTGGTCTGAAAAAGAGTTCCTGTTTTACTCAGTTGTGAAATTATGGGTAAATGAGGAGAAAACTATAAAAATACACATACGTATGGAAAGCCTGAAGAAAGGGAGTGATTTGGCGGGCGGGAGAAGGGGGAAATTAGGGAGTAATCAAGCGCCACTGAGAAATAAGGAATTTAAACTGGCTGTTGATTATAGCAGAGTGGTTCAGCAAAAGACGCAATAGACAGTCTGCTAATCACAAGCAGATCATATCTGACAAAATGTGAGATAGTGAATAACTTTGTTTTTCTCCTTGCCTGTTCAGCCAGCATTTATTCTCTCTAAATTAAAACACAGAAGGTGGGTATGGCAAGAACTCTTTTGCTTTGAGCTCCTTATATTAGTCAGAGGAGAGATAAAGACACCTCTAGTCTGCAAGAATGAGCAAAAAGTGGGCAAGTTTCCCAGTAAATGGGCAGAATACCCCACAAGGAACTTCCTGTCTCTTCTTTCACCGTTAGGAGAGCCTAGGAAAATTAGTAATTTTGAAGTAATCTACCAGATTAGGGCCAGTTTACTAATATGACCCAGCACCATTGTACCTCAAATCCTTACCCATCATCAGATGTGCCTTTTCCTTCTGAGAGTGAAAAGTTTTGTTAGAGCTCTTTCCCAGCAAGGTAATTTGAACATGTTAAGGATGATTCAGCAAAGCACTTAATTGCATGTCTCAGCCTATCCCTAATTAGCAAAGGTCTTAAATTCTTTTACAATCCTAAGCATATCCTTGAAGTTAACTCAGGCACATACCCAAACTGCTGAGTATTCCTGGGGGAAAGCAGGTGAGTTGAGTCAGTGTTGCAGTAGCAGGCCATGTAAATGGCCAAAGATACACAATACCTCTGGTGAAAACAACAGCTGAACCTACAGCAGCAGAATTTCTTCTTTATTCTATAATCACAAAATTAACCATTCCTATATACTTTCTAAAACTTCACCCCCTTTCCCTCTTCTATTGTATGGACATGAGTTTTCTCCATCTTCCTGATACTGGAGCATTGTTTTCTGCATATTCCTGGGTGTTCTGTGCTAAAGAATGTTTTGAAATACAGAAGTTTGAAATATCTTTGAGGATCTGTTTCTTTTCACTACGCTTTATTGAACTCGACTGTCTTGTGTTCCACACTGAGAACGACTGACTCTCTTTTTCCCAGGCTTCTGGAGTTCACTTTTCAAGGGTTGGGAGGTCACTAGCATTGGCTTTTTCCACCTCAGAGTTCCTGGATTTCTGCAGGAGAGAACACAAAGTGTTAATAGTGAAAACTGCTCCATATTGTCTGGTGTTCTGATGGATGGCAGTATCCTTGCTCTGTGTCTCTTGGTACAGCAAAACACTTCAGCTGAAGAAGTTTTAAAAATCTATTTTGGCTACTTGAATACACGAGTTCTGTGGTAATGAACAGCATTTTTACCGAGGTCAAATCAGACTAATTGCCACTAAGCAGATTTGTTAGTGAAAACAAGGTTGTGTTATTTGATAAGAGAGTAAGGATTTTGGTTATCCTGCATCTTGCTTGTTTTGGTATGTATTGAGAATTTGCCGGAAACTGGGAGATTTATTTCTTCTTCTTTTGCCCTTCCCATTGCCCAGTGTGGGCACAGTCTGCATCTTGTAATGGCAAAGTTCCTGCCATCACCAGTATCCGTTTGTACAAGTCGTGGTCAGGATCCAGCCCAGTGCTATGAGTAGTCCTCGGACAACTGAGTCTTGACCAGCTTTTATTTTATTTATTACATTTATTTTGTTCCATACCCTTTCTCTGGCTGGTTGCCTGTGACAAGTACTGTGGATATCCTCCACTCTTGGCCTCCCAGACCTGGCATGTCATTTGCCCTCACAGGAAAAAAATAATTGTCAGCTTTACATGGAACAGCAGAGATTGGCTATGAAAAGAGATGGGATGATGGCCAGAACCACCCTGATGCTCCTACAGGTGCTAGATGTCTTGTTTCAGAGTTTTATTCATTCAACATGGGTTAAAAATGACTATCAGAGATAGAGTTTAGAGGATTTTTTTTTCCATTTTGGATGATTAAAACCTGGGGTGTTTGTTTTTTTCTTTTGTTGTTTCTGTGGCTTAGAGTATAATCCACATCATGAAAGACGAGGGTATTTTCACTTGAGTGCTTTTGCAATTGAAGGAATGAAGTCCTTGACCTCTCCTGTTCTCTTCCCCTCTCTTGTGTAGTTCTGGTCATTTTTGATCCTTTGTACATTTACATTCCTGTGGTCTGCAAAGATGACTTGAGCTGAGGTTTTGTGGGCACTTCCAGATGAAATGTTTCCATAATTACCTGCAATTGCAAAGACTGAGTGCAGGCCCAGCTGGTCTCATCCACCCCGTGTTCCCAGTGTACCTACATACCCACCCTACAAGCAAAGAATCAGAGTTACTTTCAGAAGTCCCTTTGAGCATCCTTGCTTAAACTCTGCCAGTGCAGGCTCAAGCTTCATTTCTGACTGGGGCTGTCATTCTGGCATCCTGCTCTGTACAAATAACTGTGTAGCATTGCTGTCGTTGTCCTCCATGATGGGCTGTACAAGGGAATTCCTTACACATTTCCAAACAGCACAGCCCTTTGACCTGGAGGGGAAATTAGTGCAGCCTCATTCTTGGAGTATTTGTAGCAAATCATTACATAATTGTCACAGCTTTAGTTGCCCAGCCAAGCCATCCAAGGTGAGTTGTTTTAATGACAGGGTTTTAAGCCTGGGATATTTCCCAAATAATTTTATTTAATGAAATGAGACAATCTGCTCAGAAAACAAAAGGCACCACTCCACTGCTCCTGAGATCCATGTGGCATGAGTGAGTTTGTTTTTGAAATAGGTCCTAATCAGCTGGCATGACCAGAAAATGTTTATAACTCTGCTTTTCCTGGGTGACACAGTGGGGCTCCATGTGTTGGCACCTTTGTGCAGATCTACCACAGTGTAACACTGGTGATAATCTCTGTGGGTTTCTCTCCTTGATCTGTAGTGAGGCTCATGACAAGGAAAGCTCTCAATATATTCCTGTCTTTCCTGACTCTCCTCCCAGCTGGGAAAGTGATTTTTACATAAGAAAGGATGTCTATCTTGAAGATACCTGTGCTGCTGGCCTATTCTTCTCACTTTTTGATTTTCTTCTTTTTAATTTTTTGGGGTTTTTTTGAGTAAAGACAATTCTGAATTGATTCAAAGCAGAACCAAACTCACAAGGGTTGGGTAGGGGGTTAGAAAGGCACAGTAAGAATTTACCTAGAGCAAATTAATTTGAGGATCTACCTCAAATGAAGTAAATGAACCTCAGAAGTACTATGGAATTAAATTACTGCAAAATTTCTTCAGGCTTAATCATTAAAGGTCTAGTTAAAAGAACATTATTTGGCAGTATAGTGTCCCACTACCTTGTAAAATATATTAGACTGGGCCTTCCTTCCTTCCTTCCTTCCTTTCTTCCTCTCTTTCTTTCTCTCTCTTTTTTTTAATTTGATAAGTTTGGGGGTAGGGGGTAAGTAGCTGGTTGTATTTGGGAAGGAAGCAATGGCTGCAGAGAACAGCTGGATGCTGTTGGAATGTCAGTTCCTTGGATGTANCTCTGTTCCTTCCTGCCTTCCTTCCTTCCCCTTTCTCCTTCTCTATGTCCTTCCCTCCCTTGGCATCCCTCCCTCAGCAGCCTGTGCAGAAAATAAAATTGTTTTATTTTGAGCGTGGAACTGCAGTTTCCAGCCTGGGGTTTGTAGACCCTCAGGGTTACTTGTAAGAAGGGATAAATATGAAAAGGAACTAGGAAAAGCAAATTGAGGTACTAAGTCCCTGCATGATAGCTATGCCCCTGAAAATAAAATTGGACCTTCACAAAGTAAAATAGTTGGAAGCTACCAGGAAAGAAGGAATTATTACAAGAAAAAACATCAGGAGGTTTGGAAGGTCATTATGGTCAAATATATAGTGTAGGTAAACTTCAGAGGAAATCTGTTCAGTGTTAATGCAATTTTAGATCAAAGGAATAACACAGTACCTGAGCTGTAGACAGTTAGTGGAATTAAACTTTTGAACCTCTCTAAGACTTTCCTGTCATTTTATATAGCCAGTAAAGAAAAAAAAAAAACAATCCTCATTCCTTCCCTGCAGTAAGTTGACAGAAGTTCATTAATGAATTTGAACTTAAGTATTAAAGCTCTGAAACACCATGCTTTTGCTTATGTAGGGACTTTGATTCCAGTGGAACTCAAAATGATTTATGGACATGCATTTCATAGGGCACAGGTGGCATCAGAAGCCACATTTCATACTGCTGTATCTGGTGCAGCCATAAATAACTTAGCAAAAATATTTAGGTTGAATTTTTTGAGAGCTTTGCAAACAATTGATTTGTTTACAAAACACAGCAAAACTGCATGAATATGCCAGGTCTGGAAGTGATGAATTCTTCGTCAGGTAAAGGCACAAGGATGAAGAATAAAGATCATTTGCAATTCAAACACAGCAGCGTTATGTAATTAAAGCACACAGGTTTTAGTCAGGGGATTCTTTGTGTATCTGTGCATGCAAACCTGTCCAGCACTTCTTGGATCAACCCCCAGTGTCCCAACTGCTTGTCTAAGGCAGTGCAATTTAATAGTATTTGCCCTTGAGAAAAGGTCTCAGGCTCTTTGCATAGACAGGTTGAAAGGAACACCACCTCCCCCAAAAGAAAAAATTACCCCAGAAGAAAACCCCAGATCATTTCCCTGCAAATGTTTGCCACACCAGGGGATGGCAGAATCATTGCGTACTTCCTTCCCACCCTTACCCCTAGAGGTGGGTAAAATGCTGGCTAGGTTTAGGGGTACAGATTCTAAATTCGTTTGCATTTAAAATCTAAATCCATGCAAAGTTATCAGCTTTCTTAAGTTGGAGGCTTCGTGTCTGATTCTCTCAGACTTTTCTGTATAGCTGTCACATCAACAGATCTTTTTTTTTTCTTTATTTTGCCCAAAGCAGAGATTCTTGTGCAATCATATAACCCGAGCTGGGGCTTTAGAAAAGTGCTGAATGTTATGTTATACTGTTGCAATTTGTCAGAAGAATTGCTTCTGCAAGCTATTGAGATCTACAAGGTTCAGTTTAGATTATCCAGAATAAATTGTCCCTTGACTGACAATCCAAAAGAATAGCTCCATGATTATTGTTTTGGGACTACCTTAAAGTAGGATTTCCCTTCCTTTGCCCTTGTCCCTGCGTGCAGCCTCACTCAGCTCTATCCAGCAATCAGTTAATTTCTTTACAGAGATTCTCCCCAGCCACGAGCTGGGTTTCACAGGGGCTGTGGGTGCACAGTTGTCTGCAGCAGTTGAAGTGTGTGCAATAAAATAAATACTGTGTTTTCTGAAGCACATTCTCAGTAGTTGTACATAGTGATCAACATCTTTGGCTCTTTTCTATACCCTCAATTCTCGTGTTAGGCAGAGCCTAAATTTGGAATTGGGAAGCAGTTGCAGAGGGGTGTATTGAAGCCCCTGGCACTGCAGTGCCAGGGGACATTACACAGGACCATTTCCACTCTGTGTTAACCATCTTTTATTCTGTCAGAGCAGTGGAAAAATCCTTCATGTAATAGAAAATCAGCCTCTTTCTGTGCAATCCCAGCACTGTTTCCAGCTGCACAGCTGAAGACTTTGTCCACCCTCCCCACCCAGATCCCCAGTGACCAGACAGAGAGGGATCCCTACTGCCTACGGGGTCCCTACTGCCGATGTGGGGAGCCTCAACAATCTGCAGACACTCATTTAATTGCCTGCCAGGACCTTTGTGTTTCCAAAGGGGAGGATTTATATCCGAAGAGTGCTCATATCACTGCTGTGGGGAGCCAAGACTTGTCAAATCCGCTGCCGGCTGCTGGTGACTCAGGAGATGTCCAAGACAAGCAGCTCAACTTTCTTTTTCCTCTGTTTCTGTTTTCAAAGAAACCACTTCTCAGCTGCACACCAGGGGGCTGTTGTGAGTTTGAATTAATTTGAGGCTTCCAAATTAAAATTGCTGCAATACAGCAATTCATTTCACCCTGTGAGGAATATCTCAGATCCGCTGACTCTTCCTGTGGAGGCACCTGTTTCTCTCCAAAGCCAGCTCAGCTAACAAGCTTAGGCATTTCACTGACTCTGATGAGCTCTCTCAGAGTGTTAACTCTTCTCTTTGCAGGTCTTAGGACCCCACGGGCAGGAAACAGAATCCTAACTTGCATCACATGGGAAGTTAACTGAATATTGTGAGCAAACCCTATTTCCAGCCAGTACAGGCCTGCTGCTGTTATATTTATGCTCTAGCTTAAAAACATTCAATTGAGGATGTCATTAGGGGGTTAATGGAAGCATTGTGCTTAGAAAGTCTCTCTGCAAGCTAGGCTAGCCTCCTTACTTTACTGTGTGATCAAAGTCATTATTTTCCAGCTCCTGCTGTGATTGTAAACAGTCAGATTTGAGCAAGCAAGCTGCAGATGTATTTATATCAGGACAATAACATGAGGGGGGTTTGGAATGGCATGCTATGGCCTGCTCAAGGAATAATGTAATTAAATTATTGTTTACAGAAAGAAAACTGGCACTTCTGGGTAGATTATATTTTTAAGCTTTCGTGAAAAGAAACTGGAGTCTGAAGCATCCTTTAAAAACAGAAATTAGAGGTCAAACACTGGATGAGATAGCAAGAATAGAAGAATTTCATCTCCAGAACTTCATTGACAGCACATGCACATCACACACATACGATTACACCTTGTGTTTGTGCAGATCTTAGGCAGAATGAGACCATCTGTACTATCAAGGCATCCATCACTTAAAAGTTGTGTGAGCAACTACCAAACCCACAATTTCCCAACCTTCAGGAGACTGAGTTTGCCTGAACTTGACATAAAAAATGGGTACAAGATGTCAAAATATTGTCTTCATTTTATGAATGAGGGAATGCATTGCTCAAGGACTTTTTGGTTTTGTTCCTCTTTCATTCTGGGAGAACTGGAGTGGGGCAGGGGGACACAGGACTTTGGGGGAGGGGGGAGAAGAGTTATAATTTTGAACTCAATTTATTGTCTATATGTAAACAACTGGTGATATTTGAGATGTCTCAGAGTATCAGTATGGGATGGTAAGTAGGACACAGAGAAAATCTCCCATTACAGCACCACATCTGTGCAAATAAACCAAGCCCTAGATCCCCAGTAATGATAAGGGGAAATGTATAGATATATATACATGAGTACAGCCTGTGTTAAGTCTCAGAATTAACCCTGCCTTGATGCTTATACTTTGGGATTATTATTTGAAAGAAAGATTGACCATTTCCATACTTGCATCTCCCATAACAGCTGGGTTACTACTGTGACCGGGTAAATGGTGCTGAGTGACTTTCATGGGCTCCTCCTCACTGTTCTCCTGTTTTGGTGCTGTCACGACACAGGAGAGGTGTGCTGTGACCACGCTTGCACATTGTGCAACTGTTCAATTTTCCTGTTTTAGCTTCTGTACAACATCCTAGACAATCTCTCCAATCGTGGCTGCCAACCCCCAAACACTTGACAGCTTTATCCGATGGCATTTAGACTGAATTGAAACATGTGCAAAGCTTGGCCTGTCTCCAGAGCAAAAGTAGAGAGCCACCTCCATCACCACAGGCTGTTTGCATCTTGTTCCTGTTTCAGGAGAAACTTGGAGGCCACAAAAAACATGCAGTCTGCTCTGCAGTCGCTGTGCCACAGCTTACCCAGCCAAACCACTCAGTCCTGTTGTGCCTGTAGCAGCTGGGATGGTAAATCCTTGTTTATTCATCACACTTCATCAGGACCAAGGCCCAAAACATGAGTCTCTGCTGTAGGTCACCTCCTATCTCCCTTGACATTACAACATTGCCCCTAAGATCTATTGACCTTTTTATCTTCTCAGAAAACTTTTGGATGTGACACTTTTTTTTCTTCCCAATCTCAGTTTGATCACTCCTCCAGTTTTTATGCTCACTTACTCCTCAGAGTGGAGAGATCCAACATTGCTAATACAGCACTTGTTTGTTTGTGTGTGTTAGAAGAGCGCAGAGAGCAGACTGGAAAATGTGTCACACTTTTAGAATTGCTCCTACACAGCTCCTACTCTGTTTCTGGAAGAACACCTGGATGGACCACTGGTCTGAGCTAGCAGGACACTTCTTTGATATCTCTTTTCCAGACTACTGTGTGTTCAGATAGGAAAAAAAGTTCACCCGAAAAATGGGAAGGGTGTTAGGGGAAAAAGTTTTTGGCTTCTCAAATTGTAGACAACATGCCTTGTAGGGAGATATAAGGAGGTTACTGCCTTCCCCCACCTCAACTGAATTCCTATCTCCCACCTTGACCTGGAAATTGCCACGCTCACAGGGCTGGTGGAAAAGATATGGGATAAACTCCTGTCCTGTTTCTGTCAAAATGACCCACAGTAGAAAAGACATTCCAGTTATCCCGAGCAATCTAACACCTTTCAGCTTTCCTTCCCAAAACGAAAGCAGATAGCATCAATTGGATAAAGACTGCTGTGATTGAGAATACTGTGGGCAGGTTCAAGTTCAGTGTGGTTTGATCCTCAAGTCTGCACAGAAGTCTGTTCCCATTAAGGAAAGAGGTGGGAAGAAGACTGTGAAGTTGTTGTGGTGTAACCCCAGCCAGCAGCCCAGCCCCACGCAGCCACTCGCTCACTCCCCCACCAGCAGGACTGGGGAGAGAGTCAGAATGGCAAAAGCTGGAAAACTCGTGGGTTTGATAAAGACAGTTTAAAAGGGAAAGCAAAAGCCAAGCACACAAGCGAAAAAAAGGAGTGAATTTTCCCTGCTTCCCACAGGCAGGCAGGGGTTCAGCCGTCTCCAGGAGAGCAGGGCCCCATCACACATGACAGTGACTTGGGAAGGCAAAGGTCATCACTCCAAATGTGCCCCCTTCCTCCTTCTTCCACCCACTTTATATACTGAGCATGATGTCACCTGGTCTGGAATATCCCTCTGGTCAGTTTGGGTCACCTGCCCTGGCTGTGTCTCCTCCCACCCTCCCCTGCACCCCCAACTTCCTCCTCAGTGTGGCCGTACAAAAAGCAGAAAAGGCCTTGGCTCTGTGCAAGCCCTGCTCAGCAATAACAAAAACATCTCTGTGTTATCAACCCTGTGTTCAGCACAAATCCAAAACACAGCCCCACACCGGCCACTGAGAAGAAAATTAACTCCCTCCCAGATGAAACCAGCACAGAAAGCAACATGGGAGAACCTCCAATGACGCTCTGACCTGTGGAAGGTGTGAACACTCCATTTCAAAGATATATCAACAAGTATAAAATATTTTGGTTAAACAGAGCCATTTCGTTCTTAAACTAGAACAGAGCTACTGTCCTTTATGTACTAGGGAAGATGTGAAAAAATCAGCTCTCAGATTTTGCTCTTTTTGAACGCTGCTAAGGAGGCTTCACAGAACGGTACTGAATGTGCCAAAATGGGGTAGCATATTCCATTTCCATTCACCCTTCAAATGGAAATGGAATATATTCTCATATTTAAATTCCTTCATTTTTAAGTGAGGAAGGGATCCTTCTGATCCATAGTATAATCAATTCATATAGGGACAAGAAGGCTCACAATGTCATTCTGCATCCATTTAGAAAGAATCATATTTTATTTTTCACTCAATTCTGTGAAGGAATATCCATCATAGTACTCCCAGTATAAAAGAAGTAAGCAGGAAATAAAGTTGTTGTGTCCTTTATAACCAAAGTGCAGTTAATAATCAGAACACTGTAGATAATTTATTTTGTTTCTAAATCGATACTTTGGGCTCAGAAAGTTTTCAGAGAATGTTTGATTCACTGTCAGAAACTGAAACAGAGACCACGAGTTCTGACTCTCAACCCCATTTTAGATCCAAGGGAACCAGAACTGTCCCTGAGGAAAAGTTAAATTAAAATTAATTTCTAATGCACTCCAAAGGCCACTGTTCTGCGGCTCTCTTCATCTCTGGATTATTACTGACGATCTGTTCCAATTTGGAACAGAGACAAGATGACAATTATGCTTCCTAACAAGTCTTGAAATAACCCATCAGCTTTGAGGTACTACAAGAAAATTCTCTTTTCACATATTATTATTGGCTGAGAACACCAGGTTCTAATCTCATTTCCCTGCAAATATCCCTTTGCACCAAATTCCAATTTCTTACTTATTTAGTGAGCACAGAGCCACAAAAAGCAAAAAAAAAAAAAACCAAGGTAAATACATAATAGGGGAAGTTATCAGATCCAATATGGAAATAAAATTCGAAGAACACTAGGAGAGACATCTAGGAGGACACTAGAACATCATACTCTTTGTCCCAGAATCCTGAAAAACTGGCATATTGATTGTCATATGAGTGTTTTCAGTAAATCTATCAAACTGATAGAGGAATGGCCAGCATGTTACCTGTAGTCAAATGGTGAGAAGCTTGTCTGTGCAGATTCCAGCTGGCACTCTGGCCTCAGGAGCAGAGAGAGCTGTAAGAGTTTCTTTGCTTTAAAAGACAGAAATAAACAGAAAATGTAAGGTGACTATGAAAGAGCAAATGTATTTGTAGGATGCATCAGAAGTTTTTGTCCTGTGGAAGGGGAAGTACTGCTAAGATACTAAGATCTAAAATACTGCAAACCTGTGGGTTTTTCTTTGAGGTCTGTGGAATACTTGTAGAGATTAAACAAAAGGCAGGTCAGAAAATCAGCTTTGCTTTCCAGATGCCTACAGGCATTTGGAAAGGATACCCAACTTCATTAAAAAATTTCCAGAGAGGCAGAGACTGAGAAAGGTGCAGCCCATATCTATATACAAATTTGGCCATCTATGTTCAGAGCAGAGAAATTCAAACTAGATCAGGTGTAGAAGTGGACCACGGGATAATGACAAAACAGAGAGATTATTTTCTTCTGAGGAGAGACACACTGAGTCAGCTTGCTTAACTTCAGCAAAGTGGAGGCTGCAGAAATATATGTTGTCTGTCAATACATCAGTGTGTGATCACCGGGGAGGCAAACACAATTGTTAGCAGACAGGACAGTGCTGGCAGAACCAAATGTGAATATATTGCTCATGATTATTTTAGGCTGAAAACAAGAAGGGTTATGACTAGTCGGGGAGTAAGATTATGTGACACTCTTGCATCAGAAGCACCAGAGGAGAGATGATCAGAGCAATGGAGATGCAATCTGACCTGCTTTTGCACAGGATTATGTGACATCCCATGGTAGGAGGGATGTAATGACCCAAAGGATTGATTTCCCTCAGATGTTTTATTTTTCTGTAATTTGCCTCACTGCCCACTGGTCTTTTAGTCCCATAACCTGTCATATTGAAAAATCCCAGTACCATCAAGGTTAAGGAATTTCATAATCAGTTTAAAAGCAGGAAGACAGGGCTAAACCATGTCACTCTAGAATGCCTTGGACATTGGTAGATGTCACAGACTGTGTAAGTGAGGCCTCCCAAGACTGTTAGACCTCTTATACATTCAAGCCGCAAGAAATCCTGAGAATATATAATTATTCAGCCAGAACCACCAGAGCTGCCTCCCATCCTAGAATAGGAGTTATGTTTTGTGCAGGGGCAGAATAAACAGCAGATTAGGTAGTTCACCACTCTCCTTCCCTGCATTTTTTTAATATTGCTGCCACCATAAAAGATCATGGACGTAGCAGAATCATAACATAAAAGCAAGTGTTTATTAATGCAGTGGGACAACTTAATATTAGAAAGATAACGACAGAACGTATGACTTAGTGGAATATGTGCTTTTAAAATCTCTTCAGCATCTCTTCACTTGAAAAATTAATTCATTAGAGCTGTCAATTTTTGAAACATTAGTGAAAATCAGCAAGAATTTTACAAGTTTTCAGGAGACAAACAACAAGCTTTTATTTGCCATGTTGTGACCTAATCTACTGATGAATCAAAACGTGTTGCTGTGTGGCTCTTCATAAAAAATGAAGGAACATTTTGCAATCCCTCACACTCCTCCTTTGTCTGGGGTGTTTGCTTTTAGGGCTCTGATTTGCAAAAGAGTTATATGGTGAGGTATCACTTTATTCACAAGACACATTCTCTACTTATTATCATAAATTCTGGGAATTTTTCTGGGATAAAACCAGAGATTGGTCTTGCTTTACAAGATCCTCTAGAATCATACAGAGTCAGGTATTTCTGGATGAATACTCTGCAGGTTTCCTCTCTCTAGGGGTCAGCAGTAGAATTTATAACTAGGTTTTAATTTGAAGCCATTCATTATTTCAGCTCTCTTTCAATTGCCTCTTTTCATATTTTGTTGCCTTGTTTTTTCCAAATGCAGCCTAACACCATCCTTGTGGTTGCCCAGCACAGAGCACTGAACAGATGTTTTCTTTGAGCTGTGCTCAGCCCTATCTAGGCCCTTTCCCTCAGCAATTACAGTTAATTCTAGGAATTCTTAGTGAATATTAATAGTGGAAATGGTTCCATCAAATATCTGTAGCATTACTCTGAATGCTCTTTCACAATGCAATGCTCAGTTACACAGATGCATTACATCACCCTGAAGTTGCATGTACTTTTCTTTATGCTTAATTAGATTGAAAAAGAGTGCCTGGAGGAATGAGGGAATGGGCTCTGGCTTCCCATAAATCCCAAAAGCACATTATACCCCACACTCAGAAATGTCTTTTTCCTTAATGTTCCCCTCTAATTTTTCGGTGTTTTCAACATTTATTGTCTAACATGATGGAAAGGAGCTGGTTGCCTTAAAATATGTAAAGGTTTTCCCTCCTTTACCCTGCTCGGTTTCTCCTGTTTGATCCTGCAGTAAAAATGCAGATTTGCCATCATTACAGCCAGACCAAAATACTGCCTATAACTATGTCATTGACTGTCATCATCACGGGCTTAGCCTGTGACTTCATCCCTGGGCCAGAGAGGGGAGTGGAATGGGAAGCAAAGGAGAATGGCTGTGACTAAGTACAAATCACCAGAGCAATTGAAGAACGTGAGCAGACTGTAAAAAGTACATGGAGACATCTCTCAGTCTCATGGATTCACAGGTTTTTTTCCTACTTACAAAAGCCTGGTTTTGATGTTTACCACCTTCTTTGCTCCTACTCTGTCCAAGGAAGGTTGGCTGGGCGTAAAGGAAAGCTACAAAGGCAAATAGCCAGGTCTTTGTATCTGTCAGCTGTGGTACTGCACCCGTGGTGGAGGGCAGAGAGACAATTCTCTGAAACTCATGGTGCTCCCTGAAGCCAACAGGAGCATAGCTCTCTGTCTGCCCTCTGACTGAGGCAAGCAACTCCTACAGAGCTCTCTTTATTGACTGATTTATTGAAAGAAATCTCTGATGCACTTCTGTTGGCTCCTGTTGTCAAATCAGGCACTCAAGAAAATGTGGTTCTCTTTCAGTCATGCAGAAATTTGCCCTATAAAGCTGGGATCATAATGTACATAATTAGCCCTCTAGGTAATTGTCCATACCTTGCAGTCAGTCATTAAGCAGGACTGAACACTGCACAAAGTCCTGTGAAAATAGGACTTTGCTTAACACAATAAAAATTTGACTAATGGTGTTTCAGATCAAAGAAGGAAAGACTTACTGCAAAGGATGGGAAAGAAGCTAAGGAATTATCTATTGCAGGAATGTCAAGCTGTCCAGGTGCCTCTGAAAAATGTTGATGCAACAATTTGGGCAACATTTGGGGCACCATGAATATCAAGGTAATAGTTTCTTTTTATGAAACATGCAACCAGTGCCAAGTATAGTCCTTGTTAAATGACATAACCACTCAAGGATGCTGTTGCAATCACGCTCCTGTGAAAAGAGAAGAGAAATAAGCCCAGTGGCCCAATGCTGTCCAGTAAAGTTCATGCAGCTGCATTCAACTTGCAGGCATTATGTTACAGGTTTGGCTTTCTCATAAATATTAATATTGATCCTTTAGCACCTTTTGTCTGAGGGTCTCAAAGAAGCTGACAAGTACCAATTACCGACGCTTTGCAACACCCAGAAGAGGAGGGTAAGTGCTGCATTCTTTTAACACTCAGGCATAAAATGGCAAAGTGAGGTTAAGTGACTTGTCTGGGGTCAGGCAGTGAGTCAGAATGGGAGCTGGAAAGTGGTACCCAGGAGTTACTGTTCTGATGCTGCCAAACAAGCACAAGAAGAGGAAATTGGGGAGTTGCCTGAACACTGTTTGCTGCAGCTGGTGCTGAGTCTCACAGCCCCTTATCTCTGTGCACGGTGCCCTCAGGAGCTGAAGCACAAACACACCCTAGCCCATATGCTCAGGTGCTGGGAATACCTCAGGGAGCTCCTACAAGTGCTGTGGAGAGGTTTCCTCTGGGCTGATGAATGTAGAGAATAATTTTAAACAGAGTGTGAGTTCAGTATGAAAGGGGAATAGGCAGGATTCCTTCTTCCAGCAACTTCTTTAGTTTCTGTTGCCACAGTCCTTCCAGTTAGGAAAAGATGTAGGGATTTTTTGTTTGTTTCGTTGATTTGTTTTTGAGGGTTGTTTTTGTTTTGGGGGTTTTTTTTTGGTTTTTTGTTTCTTTGGTTTTTTGGGGGATTTTATCCTGCATTGGTAACAACAGCAATAATATTGATATGTTTCCTGATTTCAAGTTGCTGAAATTGCAATCATTTCATTGGTCTGAAATGTGGTTAAATCATAGGGTTTCCATTTCACAGATTAGTAAATGGAGGCTAAGGACATGCATCTGTAGTAGAACTAAGAACCAGAAATCCTTTACTGACACTGGACAGATTTCCTTTGGTGGCTACAGAGAAGTTTTATATATGTTTTATATTTATACATGACAAAAAAAAATAGATTAATCTGCCAAGATATTGCCCTGTAGACTGACAATAAAGACACTGTCTAAACCAGAGAACAATGAAGATCATGACCATAATTTCCAGCCTAGGCACAGGTATTACCAAAGCCAAAGCTATGGCTGAAATCACTAATGGTGCCATGGTTCAGAAGTTCCTGCTCTAAGCTAGAATGTTTCATTTCACAGCTGTAGAGCGCTGTGGATGCACGGCCACTTACCAAGCCCAGCTGATACCTGTTACACAATGATACACTGATTGCTTTGGCTTAAGCAATTGCTTAGACCTGTAGTCTGAATTTTAGCTACATCAAAATAACCTTTATCTACCAGGTTTTTTTCTCAGTGTAAGTGAAGTTTTTCCTGTCCCACATACACACTAGGAGCTGCTTTCCTGCTCCTGCCCAATGGCTGCTGGCAATGGATCTTCCACTCTGTGTGTCATCCCAAAATAAATTCTGCCCGAGTGAGCTATAAATCAGTAGATGATCTCTGAGGCACAGTGGCTCAGCCTACACTGGTACAATGTAGGGCACAGTGCCACAATCCAGCTGTTGAGATATGAATAAATGACAAGGAATTATGTACAGACAAATTTAAATACTGCTGACTTAGGGGAAATAAAATCACTGAAGCACTGAACAATGCTGGCAGGCTTGAAGCCAAAATCACATTTGCTTTTGTTCTGCTCTGACATGGGGTGTAATTGGGTTACAACGACAACACTGAAATAATTTTTTTTTAAGGTGAAGAACACAGAAATACTTCTGACAGCGGTCAGTAGCATGTGAACAACACTAATAGTTCATCAAGAATCAGATAGAATCACAGGATCATAGAATATGCTGAGTTGGAAGGGGCCCATCAACATCATTGAATCCAGCTCCTGGCCCAGCACAGAACACAAGAATCACCCCATGTGCCTGAGAGAACCGTCCAATGCTCCAATTGAGCTCTGTCAGGCATGATGCTGTGATCACTTCCCTGGGGAGCCTGTTCCAGTGCCCAACCACCCTCTGGGTGAAGAACGTTTTCCTGATATCCAGCCTAAACCTCCCCGACACAGCTTCAGGCCATTCCCTTGGGTCCTGTCTCTGGTTACCACAGAGAAGAGATCAGTGCCTGCCCCTCCTTTTCCCCTCATGGGGAAGCTGTAACTGCACTGAGGTCTCCCCTCAGTCTCCTCCAGGCTGAACAAACCAAGTGACCTCAGCTGCTCCTCATACAGCTTCCCCTCCTCATCTTTGGCGTGGTTCCTCTTTCACCATCTTCATAGCCCTCCTCTGGGTGCTCACTAATAACTTGATATCTTCATATTGTGGTGCCCAATACTCAAGGTGAGGCTGCCCAAGGCAGAACAGAGCAAGACAATCCCCTGCCTTGCCCAGCTGGCCATGCTGTCCCTGATGCCCCCAGGACAGGACAGGGATGTCCCTCCTGGCTGCCAGGGCACTGCTGACTCGTGTTCAAGTTGCCATGGACCAGGACCCCCAAGTCTCTTTCCACAGCACTGCTCTCCAGCCTCTCATTGCCCAGTCTGTCCACACAACCAGGGGTGCCCCTGACTGTGACTGTGACTCTGACTGGCCTTCCAGACACTCGGATAGCCACTGGTCATTACAGTCAGGGTCATTACAGTTTACTCCAATAAGGTACTAACAACAACAAAAACAAATCCTCTAGAATGAGTGTCCAAATAATATTTTTTTATTTTTTTTTTCTTTTTGTTTTTACTTAGGGTTAAGTAACAATGAAAACAGTAAAACATCCGGAATGTATGAACTGGTTTACCAGTGATGGTTGTCCCAAACTTTCTGAGGGAAATATGAACAGAAAGCACTTCCCCCCACACTGAGGAGTGCATGGCTGAGGATGGGGCTCTGGTTGGTCTCACAGCCCCTCTGGGGTGCTTCTCCTGCCTCTCTCTTCTCCCTGCCCCAGCACAGGCCATTCGCAGGCTGCAGCCCTTCAGTGAGGAGCTGTGCAGCACGGGCAGCTGGCACAGCTCCCTGGGATAAGCAGGAGAGCAACAGATGGCTGAGACAGAAAATAGTGCTGAGACCGGAAAGGAATTTCAGCATTTCAAAGCCTTTGGCCTTTACAGTGCTAGGAATGGATTTGGAGGATAGTTGCAGTTCTATTTTTGGTTGTCTGGTTTGGGGACTCTCAGTTGTGCCAGTCTCATGTATCACCAGGCACTGTCTGCAGGAGCCAAGGCAGGTCCAGCTGTATCATTTGTTGGAGCCAATCCACCACTGCGAGTGACAACTTCCAAGGATTTCACTTTGACATTTACTTGGCTCATGCAATCTTACCATTACACACTTCTGGAGCCTCCTTGAGAGAAACACAGGACACCAAAAATGCCTTTAAAACACCTGTTTCAGCCATAAAATTTCATTAACCAAGGATGATTTTCTGTCATTGGGCAGCACTGGTCATTTCTTCGTGTCCTTGGCTCTCCAGCCTGTCAGAGCAGCTCATCCTGGGCTGCCTGGTGGCACTGCTTTTACCCTCGCCAGTACTTGCAGAAGGTGTTGAATTCCTACCTTCCTCTGCACAGCTATTATTTATTAATGTATTAGACCTGCACTCACTATGTATTCTCGGATTTAGCTTGCAGTGAGATACACAGACAGTCAGCCTGTTCAGCTAACCACCAAAAGTCAATAAAAAGCTGTAACCTGAGGAGAGAGAGAACTTGCACATTCAAGGGTCTGAATCAGTCCACCCAAAACCACAGTGGTGTATCTTTCCCAGCAGGACTGGAATGGTGATTATCCCAAGAGAACTGGTAGGTGAGGGCAGACTTCACCCTTTTAAGTGTTTAATCTCTCAGAGCCAGAAGGGTGTATATTAAAATGAAAGGTAAATGGATAAATATTTAAAGCAGACTAGGAAGGATTCATTTAGATACTTTGAAAGTGGTAGCAATGTTTTGTTAAGATGAGAAAGGAGTTGCTGGAGAGATATCTTGTTTTTTTTTTTTTCCCAGCAGAATGTTTTGTTTTGTTTTTTTTTTTTTTTTTTTTTTTGTCTAGGACAAACTCTGTATCTCTTTGTAGTGCAAAGTACAGTGTGTCCTCAGGGTGGGAAGGCTCAAGCAAGAGATTAAAAAAAAAAAAGAGTAGTGGGCAGTTACAAGATAAATTTCAAGGTCTTTTGACACTGAAAAGCCTTAGAGGCAGAAAAAACCAAAAGACATTTAATTGTCTTTTGTGTACATCCCAGGAGAATGTTTTCTCCTTTGGTGTGTTGAATCCGTGTGTTTACTCATGTATTAAAATTGCTGCTCGGTCTGCAGTGTAAAGATAACATAAAATGAATCCTAAATACCAGATATAGGTTTACGGCCTGAGATGCTTTCCAGAGCTGTCATCAATTCTGGGTTGTGGTTGTGATGGGATGTAATGTTTTATGCTCTGCAGCTTCTGGACAAAGCCAAAGCTAAAGGGATTTCAGGAAACCGACCAATAGATGTAGGGTAGGAGACTGCTAGAGAAACACACAGCAAGTAATGAGGAATTGCCAAGGAAGAGAAAAAGTCCAGAGGAACAAGATTAAAAATGTAGGTTCTCACCTTGCAAAGTTTATCCTGCCTTGTGTTAAAACCTTGGCTGTGGACTGGAGCTCACGGGGACTTGGGGACCGACACGAGTGGGTCCCAGACTGTCAGGGAGAAGAGGAGGGGGAACAAGTCACACCTCTCAGGCAGGCAGAAACTGATGTCATTCCTTCAGAAAGGTCACAGCAGCCACTGTGCACTAGAGGAAGTTGTTTTACCTCTGTATTCATAGTGCCAAAACCACTTACTTCAGTGGGGTGGAGGGAGGTCAGTCTTGGAACACAATGGCACCCAAGGGTGGCTGTCTTTGATGTGGTCCTACATAACCAAAAATAACTCAGCTTTCCTTGTGATGGTATTGCCTGTGAGGTTGTTGCCAGTGTCCCCCCTTACATACTCACAGCCTGGGAACCTGCAGCATTGGGGAAATGAACTTCTGCCCAAGGAGATCTCTGATTTGTCAGACGTGCCATGTCGCATGATTTTTACCCAATTTTTCAGGAGCATAAGTGCTCCTGGAAGTGGAACAGGAGCTGTGGTCATCAAAATGGGCTGTGTTGGCAGACACCATCTGGGACATGTGGCATTTGGGGAGGGAGCAGCAAGGGAGAGGGGTCATTGCTCTTACTCTGCATACACCTCCTCCTTGTGCTGTGAGCCAGTTTATGGCAGGGTTTCATTTGTGAATAATGAGCTGTTATCAGCATCGTTAGAACATCCACCATGGTTGTCACCAAATAACATTCATCTTCTACTCAGTTCCTGCTTTTGGCTGTCAGACTTTGGCTGAAATCAGACACTAAGGTGGAAACATGGAAAAGCAATGGATGGCTTCAGTTTAGGCTGTATAAAGAGACCAGTTGTTCTGTAAAAGCCCACCTGTGTGTGTTTGGTATTGATAGCATAAGTGCAAGGTAATTAATATTCCAAGATTGTAAACCTGCTCCAGATTAAATAATATGCCCTTCAAAGGAAATTACCAAGCCATTGTTTCTTCATAACACTGAACAGGCATTTATTTTCTTAATGAATTTTGAGTACTAGCCTCACACTTCAGCACTGTCTCAACAAGCCTCCCTTAATTAAAGTTTTGTTAGCACAATGGGTCCTTGAAACTTCCAGAAAATATTGGACCTGTAACCTTTGTAAATTTGTACTTCCTGAAGTCTCCTTCAGCCAAACTCTGGATTTGTGCTGCAAGCTGTCGTTACCCGTATAACTCGGGAAATCTGCACTAGGTGTGGTCTGACATCACCCAGGAGAATTGTGAAGATAGCAGAGTTAATTTACTGGGTTATTGTTTACACAGTTCAAATAAAAACCTCCTGACAGAGATGCTACCTCTGTTGTTTTGGATCCTGCCTCTGGGGGGTGTTTCGGAATTACGGGAATCACAAGACCACTGCCAGACTGTGCTGAGAGGCTGCACATGGAGTTATCCCCCAGCTCTCTGTCTGCAAGAATAAATAACTGAGGCACAGTCCTTTAGGTGTGCTTGCAGTCAAACACCAGACTGATACCAGAAAGCAAAAAACCAAAAAAATTCGTAATTTTAAGAAATGTGATTAGAGTGAAGCAGCTTCTTTGAATTATCTTATGTTGAATTGTGTGGACAAATCTCATACCCATAAGATAGAAAAGTGTAACTTTAAAGCTTCTGGCCTGTGTTTGTGTGCAATAACAATTTCAATTCCTGCTTGAGGTCTCTTCGTTGTCATCAGCAAGCAAACATCAGGCAGGTGAAGTAACCTTCTGTCTCATATTTGTCAGTCTGTGGAAAGCAGCAGGGCGTGCAGCACACAGAGGTTAGGTAGGTCTTCAGCAGCAGTAGGGTTTAGATGTTTTGAACGTGGACATGTTGAATAAATGCAATTGTTTCATTTTGGCAGCAGGCTCTATAGAAGCCAGGGGCTCACTCTGAATGTAGACCTATCTGCTGGGTGTGCACCACTCTTCTATCCTGTTCTTCCTTCCTTCCATCATTATGTGAAAGACTAGAGATCTTACTCGGTTTGAAAGTTCTCACCACAAATATTTGCATTAAAGAGGATTGCAGAGACACCATAACACGGAGCTTGCATAAGGATGCCTGCCACTTTCTGGCTTTAAATAGTTTTCAGGTCCCCTTAGCAACTGGGTTTTACATGTGCAATAAGTGTTTTTCATGATTGCTAATCATCAGACATTGGTGCCCATGCTGAAGAGTTAACATTGATGGCCTCTTCATGCTGCAGCTGTTATTCAGAGATTTGCTCACATTATATGATTAGATCAAATGATCATCTCTAACATTTCCTTGAGGGTGAATGGAAGGGTTTACTTAAGAAATAATTTTGTTATTTCTTTTTCCCTTGGTTTGCTCTAGCTTTGAAAACAGGCACGCTTTCAAATCAGCACTGATACTGAGGGAAAACTTTACTCCGTTGGTTTGCAGTGGGATGCCATCTCACAAACCTCCACCTTTATTGTTTATTGAATCACCTCATTTTAAATTAACATAAAGCTTCATCCACTTATAAGCAGCTCTTTTCAGCAGCTAGTGGCCTCCTTCATGGTTACTTCATGGTAAAAACCTCCACTGTGTTGCCAGACAATTTGTTCCAGAGCTTCATTTTGCCAAAAATAGCCTGAAACCTCTCATTTTCCTAACACTTTTCTCTCTCCAGTTTAAGGTAAAATATTCTTTCTAGTCTTTAACTGTCAATTGCCTTCTAGAACAATAACTGTGGATTTTTTAAAAGAGAATTAGTTAATGGAGGCAGGCAGGAAAGAGTACTCTGCTATTTCATATTCTCCTACAAAGGGGCAATGAAGCATCTCAGGTTTTTAACCTTGACTTTGAAATGGCTTTGTAATTATGCCTTTTTAAGACAGTAGGTTTTAAAGTCTGCTCATCACTGGCTGAGTGGGAGAAGGAATTTGTCATTCATGATGGCTGATAACTCGCTTGCCAGATCAAAATTAAGAATAACCTTTCACCAGCAGCTCTAGCACAGCCATCATCCTTTCTGCCTTCTCACTGGGTACCAATGAGATTACAGCCAGATTGCACATGACAAACCAAAAATATCCCCAGCAGTCTGTTAAAATTTAACTCCCCCAAAAGATTACATCCTCACAAGCTCTGCAGCCTGGTGTAGTTCAGCTGATCAATGGGAGCTGAATCATATGCTTTATTTTTTTCAAAGTTTTCAGAAATCTCAATCGGAAAAGAGTCTGTGCTGCAAACAGGGAATGATGGATCATGGTGTAATACCCAGCACAGATTGCACGGTAAAGTCTTTGCAGGATTAAAGCCCCAGGCCTCTAGAACTGACACTGTAAAATTCAAAACTAATTCTTCTACTAAAACCTTAGCTAAATCCTGTCTGCTTCCCTTCCCTGAGCCTTTCATTGCTCTGGTAGGTTTCTCCTGTTCTGTTGGAAAACACATAAAACTACAGCATTAGCTAAAGGCATCTCAATTTATCACCTATATTCCGAGCTATTACAATGAACAGGGTTATTTTTACAGTTGTAAGATCTCTCTTTAAGACTTCTCCCATTCACCAGAGACACAGGTACTCAGAACTGGCGGGGTAAAAATTCCTGAACTGACAGCANAAGAGAGAGAACATCAAAGAAAAATAATCAGCAACTTTGAACATCTTGAGTTCAGGGCACAGTGACAGTATGTTTGGGGCCATCTTCCCCAAAGAGGGAAATTACCAGACATCAGAAGTGCTTAGGTCATTGAAGCGTGGAGATTTTCACATGAAAGAGTTTGGCTTTGGGCTTTGCTGTCTGACTGTCACCATTTCTCTGTGCCTACTG
This sequence comes from Pachycephala philippinensis, assembly GCA_013397055.1. NCBI lineage: Eukaryota > Metazoa > Chordata > Aves > Passeriformes > Pachycephala > Pachycephala philippinensis. Next base: position 182,942 of record VWZT01013823.1, on the reverse strand, counting down.
TCTTTCATCATTACCCTGTTCTTTTCTTCCCCTTTTGGGCTCATGCTTTGAGCTCTGGTCTTTTCACTATGAAAGTCACTGAGAGTTTTGCCAGTAATTTCTATAAGCATAAGATCAAGTTCTTACTTTCCTTTCATACTCTTTCTCAAGTTTCCCAAATGTTTCTTTCTAGGCTTTGTTCCCCAAAGCACAGGTGTTCATTCAGTCTCTCTTCTTTCTTTCTTTCTTTTTTTTTTTTTTTTTTTTTTTTTTGGTCTTGCCTAAAGAATAGAAACACTTCAAAAAAATAAATTAATGATTTGATTTGCCAAGCATTCTGGGAAATCCTCTTTAGGATAGGGGTGATGATCAAGGTAGTTTAGATTTAATCTCTCCTTGAAATAACAAACCAATGTCTGTAGGATGTTTAGTTGCCAGAAAATAAATTCAGAATACACATGCGCATGCTCACTCCCACATACAAACTTTCCTGAAAGTAATTTGGTATTCATGTTTAAAAATAATTAAATAATTTCTGGTTGCTCACATCCAAGCCCTGTGAACAATGCATGCAGTTAAAGCTGCTAAATTAAACCTTCCTGACTCCATAATGCTGGTACATCAAGCAGATGTGTTCCGGAGTACTACCCACTGCCTCGATACCTCCTGAATAGCTGCACATAAAGAGAGAACACTCATATAACACTGTCTATAAATATAGCAACCAGAATACACTCCGGAGATGTTGTGAGGGCTCCAAAGTTAAGTTTAGTTTGAGGTTTTGAGCTCAAATCAGAACTAAAACTGATGTTATAATGATTGAATACACTTTCCAGATTTAACATCTTCACAACCCTATTTAATTTCCTGTAATATTTTTAGTTCACATGAAAAGATGTTCTCCCTATTCATCAAAAATTATTTTAAACCTGACAGGAGGAAAATGAAGTTACTGATGTCTGCTTCCTTTATTTAGTGCTTTTCACTTACATGCTGTGCTTTCACATCAGCTTTTTACATTGGTTTCAGGAACCAGGGAGAAGAGCTGGTCAGTAAAATTGTAGGAAGCATAGGAAAATAGAATAAGGAGACAGATGTGCATCTTGGACCGGAAGTTATATTGAGTAAGTTTGGTGAAGATACTAAGTTAGGAGGAGCTGTCAACTCCCTTGAGGGCAGAGAGGCCTCAACAAGTGAGAGACATGGGCAATCACCAACCAAATGAAGTTTAGCAGGGGTAGGTGCTGGATTCTGCACCTGGGACAAGGCACCCCTGGTTGTGGGGACAGACTGGGGAATGAGAGGCTGGAAAGCAGCACTGTGGAAAGTCACCTGGGGGTCCTGATTGACAGAAAGTTGAACACGAGTCAGAGGTGCCCTGGCAGCCAGGAGGGACATCCCTGTCCTGGGGGGCATCAGGCACAGCATGGCCAGCTGGGCAAGGGAGGGGATTGTCCCACTCTGAACTGCACTGGGGAGCCTCACCTCAAGTCCTATGTGCTGTTTTGGTCACCACAATAAAAAAAAAAACACCACATTAAGCTATTAGAGACCATCCAGAGGAGGCCACGAGGTGATGAAGGGCCTTGAGGTGAAGCCATAAGAGATGGAGCTGAGGTCACTTGGTTTGTTCTGCCTGGAGAAGAGGAGGTTGAGGGGAGACCTCATTGCAGTTACCAATTCCTTATGATGGGAAAAGGAGGGGCAGGCACCAACCACTTCTCTCTGGTGACCAGTGACAGGACCTGAGGGAATGGCCTGGAGCTGTGCCAGGGGAGGTTTAGGCTGGGTATTAGTAAAAGGCTGTTCACCCAGAGAGTGATTGAGCACTGGAACAGGCTCCCCAGGGAAGTGATCACAGCACCACACCTGACAGAGCTCAAGAAGCACTTGGACAATTCTCTCAGGCACATGGGGTGATTCTTATGATGCCCTTTGCAGGGCCAGAAGCTGAATTCTGTGATGCTGATGGGTCCCTTCCAACTCAGCATATTCTCTGATTTTGTGATCTTTCTGGATTTATTTCAGAGGTTTTCCACTGCATGTGCAGGAGTTATAACCCCTCCTGCACCTCTGGCCCTTCATAGTCAGGCCCAGGATATGAAGATGGGGTCCTCTGTTACATTGCACAGTCTGCGAGGACCAACAGCTTCAGTCACATGCAGTTACAGAAAATTAAGTATTTTCTGCAGATGATATCAGAGACAATCTGCTTATGCACTGCATTCACCAGAGCAATGACAGTTACCTCTACAATGAGCCTAAAGCATTGAAAAAAGGCCTATACTGAAGACCAAGTGTCTCAAAAGTGGGACACTAATCATTTCCTGCTATAACAAAATAATTCCCAGATTAGCCTAAGAAACAGATGATGCCTTATGTTCTAGGAAAAAGAAAAGAAAATATCCAGGCCTATGCCAATGCTTGATGCCAGAGTGAAGTGAAGAGATATCCCTTCCTGATGCCAAATCTGGTGCTTGGCTTCAGTCAGACTGTGGAAGTAAGATGTAAGTGTGTCATCCTGTGCATCAAAGACTTCCTGGATTTTATTGCACTTCTGCTCAAGCTGGAATTACTTTCCTTAAATAGTGGCCTTCGTATATGTACTGCTTCTAAGAAACAAAAAATACGAATATGGAACAGGTTTCAGTGGGATGTAGAAATACCTGAGCCTGCTTTAACCAGGCTAACAGTCATAATGGAAGCAGATTAACTGTGAAGGCACAGGAATTTGTGCCCTCATGTTAATTAATTTCTTCTTAGTATGAAAAATTAACCCATTCCACTTCAGCTACGTTTGTCTTAATGTCCTTGATAGACTTATTAATTCTGACACTCTCACACTAAAACACCCTACAATTAAGTTAGAAGTACTAACAAGTAATAGCAATAGCATTTGCTGTTTGACCAGATTTGGTTCTCCGTCTTCAAGGTAAGGTTTTAAGGGTGTGTGTACACAGACTTGTTCTCAGGGATCACAGATAATTTTTTTTTTACTCAGTGGGATTGAAATCCCATCACAGAGTAACTAGAGGGATGTCAATATAAACTTGTGAAGCTTAGTGAAGACTGGGCAACAGATTCACATGCCCTGAACTCCCCCTAAACCCAGTATAGCCAAGGCGATGAGACCCAGCCTACAAGGCTGAGGGTGGGGTAGAGTTAAGGTTATCCGAATCTTTCCAGTTTAGTATTTCAAGTTTTCTCAGTTCCCATTGGGCACCAAAGAGTGACAGAGAAAAACTTGTCATCTTGTAGGTGCAGTGGATGAAGGGGAGAGGAGGACCTGAGGGGGCAGGCAGAAGCATACGAACCACACCAATGCATGCTGACTCTACAACAGGAACTGGTAGCTCCCAAAAGCATAGTTATATGTTTCATATATACCTATGAAATAAATCTGGGGTTTTTTGTATGTGACTCCTAGAAAATTAATCTATACTTAATTTGTTCCTAGATGAATGGAGGTAATTAAGGAAATTCATGCATGCAAAAAATGCCTGATCTGATGCACTGCTACCTTATCAATTAGGAACATTGCGTGACTCTAATCTAGCTAACTTGCTGTACCATAAAAGCAAGTGGAAAGGAGCCAATAACCCCTGAATTCAATCTGGTTTCAGCTGTTATTTCTCGGTTCTTCTTTTATCATCTAACTCATGAAGTTTGGGTCCGTGGGCCATCAACTGACTGATTGGGATTGCTGCTAAATTAGCCAATGAAGTCATTGCTGGATCTAATGGTTGCGATATAAACCCTGCTTTTGAGCAGATAATGGAAAGGTTAATGCTGTAATAAAGGATGAATAGACAGACATGTGCAATTTATTCCCTGCTCTGTAAACTAGGGCACTAATAAAAACTGTGCTGGAAATAAATAAAGTAAAATAAATAAATAAATAAATAGAACAGAAAAACTGAAACTACTTTCAGGAGGTGAGAAAACATTTATATATGACAGTATCATCCAGCATAAAGGACTTACACATGTTAAATAATTACAGAATGAATAAAACTGACGTGAGTTTAAGCAGTGGAGCAAGGCTGAAAGATGCAACAGAACATACAAAATGACGACTGCATTATTAATTTCTACTGTGAGGCCCAAGGGAAAAGCTGCTCCTGCTTTTGTGCACAGTGTGACATTTCTTGCATAAAGACAGTGACTCAAAATTCCTGGCAAAACAATATTTTTGTTCGAAACATTTCACACACTTTTGTATTCTTCTGTCCTGTGAAGGAAAGAACATAATGATCCATGCTGGAAGAAGGAGCACAAGTTCCCCCAAGAGTCTAAAGAGTGAAATATTTCTTAGCCTGCCCCATATCTCCAATACTGGTGTGTGCAGAACATAATTACATGCTTTCTATTGTGGGCATGTTGAATCGCTTGCGTTAGGTAAACAGCATCCACAGCCACATTACATCTGTTTAGTGTACACCTTGAGATGCATCTAATAACCTGACAAGCAAGCTGGGTATAACCATGTGCTTATTTTCAAAATGTCACAGTGACCAAAATAGTACCAGTAATTTAATGTGAAGCATTCACCATGAAACCCTTTCAAATTTTGTTCTTGTGAGTAATTAACTTTATCATTAGACTTACCACAGCATCCCCAGAATTCACATAATTAAAAACTAGTAGTTACTGGGTCTTATAATTTTACTGGGATTTCAATACTTGGTTTCTTTGATTTTTTTTTCTAGCTAAAACTCTCCTTACAGGAGAAACTAAGCTTTTTTACTTTGGAAACTCTTACTTTTATAGTTGTCTTGTCTGTGGAAAAACAGTAGAAGTCATGCACACTCAAGGGTAAAAATGGCATGGGGGAGGTATTTCTAAGAACAACTCATTATTAATTTTGGCTCCCCAGATGAGCTGCCCGGTACCAGCTCCTTAATTTCCTGTTTAAAAAAAGCTGGACTACTTTGAGTATAGACCATAATTCTGAACCTTTTTGGGCCTACTGCTGCTGGTAAACAATGGAAAAATCAATGTACAATCAGTCATAAGGATCTTGATCAAGGCTACGCAGAAAACACCCCTGAAACAGTTAGAGCCTATGAGCTAAATAATTAATCAGTGTTGAGAACAACTTGAAGCCACGTTATACCAAATACAAATGTATAGCCAATGCTGTAGATAACCATGGCTAAGATCCCTATTTAATCACAGCATTGAGATACTGGAGAGCTCATCTGAGTCAGCAGGTCTTTCACCCAGGAAAGAGTTACAGCCTGGTGCTCACTTGCTAATGTTTTCTGTAGTTACATGGCAACCGTGCCACCCTATCCCTGGACATGTCCTGGTGGGACGTAGAGGGAGAAAAACCTGTCTTTCCACACACTTCAGATACCTGTATCAACCCTCAGGGTTTTCTAGGGGGTCAATAAAAACCTAGACCTGAAATTTGTCCCTCTGCAACAGTCTTAATATTACAGAAAAAGGGAAAAGCTCTACATGTCTGATGCAAACCTTCCCCATCACCCCAGTATTCAGAACTGGCAGAGGCACTGCAAGCTGTGAGCAGAACATCAGTGTTGTTACTTTCTGCTACAGACTTTCTGTTCACCAACATGAGATGAGATTCAAGGAATGATTTGGATATTCAATTCAGGCACCCAAATATCTGTGTGTGTACAGATGATTTAAGAGTCTACTGTCCCATTAATCTAGCTGGTACTGTCTGTGATGCTCAGAGGTCTGTTCAGCTCACTGAGTGAGCTTTATTGGCTGTCTGGCTGGTCAGATCTGTCATGATATACCTGAAAATGGATTTAACTCTCCACCCTTATTGATTCATTACTATGCTGAAATTCCAGCCACTCTCTACACTGATACCACAACAGAAGAAGGTAGCAAAGCTTGAATTAGGAATAAGAATTCCTGTTCCCATGGATGTCAAGCAAGAATAGGAAAGTTATGCCAAGGCTAGGTTCCACTGTGCCCCATATTCCTCTGTTACAGAGGACCTTCTTTCTGTAAAACCAGCTGTTCCATCGAGGACACACGTAGAGATTCATGGTTTTTGAGGATAAAAACACATGAGTCCTAACAAAGTTTCTTAGCACAGGTTTAACTGCTTTGCTAGATTGTATTCTGCATGCAGAACTTCTCATTACTGCAATTTTTTCTATTTTTCTAAATGTACTTTACATATGCTGAAATCTCTGCCATTTCAATTTACTTATTCAACTCAATAGATTTCTTTCTTCAAATAAAAACAAAAGTATCTCCTTCCATATTGCCATTTTTTCCCAATTTGATAGAATTGTCATTGTTTGAATCTGTCCGGTTAAACAGGGATAATGCAATCTGAGACATTAACGAGTCAGTTGAGCAAAAGGACCATCATACATTGTGTTGAGAAGCATTGTTGCAGGTGCTGGTGAAACATTTCAGGACAGGTCTGGAAAAGGCTGATAACCTCCTCCAAAGTCTTCAACTTTGGGCATCAAATGAAATGTTACATGCTTACAGATGATCATTCTGAATTTTGAATGCTGATTAATCGTTTATGGTAATGCAAACCAGCAGAAATACTTTAAAACAGCATCAGATTTACATAGGTACAAATACTGTGTGATAATGATACCGTTCTGCTGTGTAAATCAGAGTCCTGAGGATACAATGACCTCCAAAGAGCTTATCCAAAGTTCACCTCCAGTGAAGCTGTGATTCATTTGCCACGCTAACACAACTCATCATTTGCTAACGAATGTGAACTGGAGATGGGAAAAGAGCACAAATAACTCTTCTGCACCCCACGCTTCAGCTGTTGCTGTGTTGGCCTCAGCGCTCCATCAGCATTATGGGTCCACAGCTACAGACCCTTCAATGCTCTTTCCCAGGGAGATGCAGATCTTAGAGAAATTCCACATAATACAGCCTCTGTAAGCACCTTTGCTGAAACACTTTAAAGTTACTGACTTATTTTCATTAGTTTGAAGTCAAGATATTGAAAAAAACACTATTATAGAGGAATTTGCATTTAAACAATAGATCATGCCCCTCACATTTCTATCCAGATCACATACCTTGTCATGCGTTAAACTATCAATGTAGCAGCTGACATTTTAGGGTTGAAATCCAATTTTTGTCCCTCTTTTATCTTCCCAACAAACAGATATTAAAAAAAAATCCCAGTGTTCCTATAAAACTATCAGAGAAGAGAAGCCCTCAAATATATTTTGAAAGGCAGGTATCAAAAGACAGAAGACCTGTGGCAGTGATTTGATTGGTGTGAGGCTGAGTTACAGGGAGTGGTTTCATTTCTGCACTGAGAGAAAGGGCCTGGCATCAAGCATTTGGCCATCTGGAGAAGGTGTGATTAGGAGACCATGCTCAGGTTCACATCCCAAAGGGATTTTCATCCATGTGACACTGAGCTCAGCACCAGGACTCTGGCAATACCCTTGGTGGATGTAATGGAGCCATCTCCTTCAAAAGCACAAAAAAATGGGGTTTGGTCACGTGCACCAAGTGCACTGTGAGACTCCATAGGGGATCTTCAGTTTCCATACAGGGCTAGAAGTATGCCACAGAACCTAGGGGAGGAACATCTGTTTCCCTGTGGAGAAGCAGCATGAGAGTGGAGTTGCATCGTGGTGTCCATCATTATTGGATAAAAGCCCATCCCTTGGGATCAGACTGAGATAGACTCCCACGCTGATATGCTTAAAAGTGGCTATTTTATGTGAGATAATCCAGAGCCTCTGAGACATTCCCAGTTCTGTTCTAGAGAGACATTTAAGAATATTCTGCATTCAGTCACCTTCCCCTGGCCTCCAGCTAATGCCATTTTCTGGGATACTGGGAATGAGCCAGAGCTGTGAATCCTCGTTGTCTGACTGATCACAAATGCCAAACTGCAACCTGCTATGGAGCATGAAGCAAAAGTGAAGAGTCTGGTGTAAGAAAAGGTTTATAGGAACAGCATCAAGTCAAACTGGATTAAAAATCTGGTTTAATTTCCAGTGAAATTTGGTCTATTAACACGGTATTTTGTCTGTGTCAATTTGTGTATTCAAAGAAAAAGCATTCCACCACTGTTCATTTTATCCACAGCTCCTGTAACATGAGTTGAGCCCGTGCATCTTTTAGCATGAGTTCTTTCTCCTCTTCTTCTCTCCCTGTGAATAAAGTGAGGGCAGCTCATCCTCTTTGCATTCTGCACAGTGAGAAATACTTCCCTGGCTGATTGATGTGAATTTGTTTTGCAGCACCACTGGGTCTGTGAATGGGTCATAGTCTACAGACCAGATTGTTAAGAAATCTGATGTGCAGCGTTGTCAAATAATCTAAGTTGCAGTAATGACTCTGCACTCTTCACTTATAGAAAAATTTCAGAAGGTCCTCCTGGACTTAAAAAACCCCAACAACTGAACATTTCAAAGCAAATATCTGAGACCTTTTCCTGATTCTCTCCAGGTCAGGCAGTGATTAAACACTATGTGGAAAAGATCTGCCCTCCATTCTTGCTGCAATACTTCATGCTTTTAGCTGGAAAAGTCCTGAGTCAAATGCCCTGTGTCACAAGCACAACTGTGACCACCTCAGGTGCAAAATGATAGAGCTCACCGTGGAGTTTCTGCCAAAAAATCCAGAGATCCTACTTAATGTGAGAGAGCTGAGCCATATGTCTGCCTCCACAGGAGCTGCCTTATCAGGACACCCTTCATTGCCCAAAATGGAAAACCCACTGAACTGTTCCCTGGACCTGGAGCGTACTGGCAGTGTTGTTGTGGGGTGCAGGTCACGTGCAGCCATGCACCTCTTCCTTATACAGCTGCAAATCTTTGACCAGGCTAAAAAGTCCATTGGGAATGGCACCATGCAGCTTTTCTTCTGAATGTCCCACTCCAAGTGAGAACTGAGACCCTTGCAGAAAGTGCTCGTGTTCTCACATGGGTGTGTGATGAGTTTGAGAAGGCACCAGCAAAGAAGACACAGTCCCAGCTGGAAATTGTTTTTTCACTTGGCAATCCCACATGGCTGAAGTGCTACATTGCACTGGAGCTATTGGCATTTTTGAAAGTATGGGGTTTGCAATGTAGAGTCAAAAATAGAAAAAAATCCAACTATCAAAACTCCCAAATGGGTTGAAGTCTTGCATAAATAGTAAAGATTCTCTTTTCAGTTCATTGTAAGAATCTGTCTGACCACCAAATTATTATTATCAATTTCCTATCTAGTAAGTCTGTATTAGAGACTACAGAGGTTTTTTCTGGACAGTACTGCCTTCATATTAGAAATTCACTTTCAGCTATGCCACCTTTGGAGGGCGTAATATATTTGATGTGAGTGCCTGTGAGAAAAGAGGATTTGGTCAGGTGGAAGAAAGGGTGGGTGGGCTCTTTGACTGGGTTTTTCTGCTTGTTTGTTTTTACTGTCTCCTACAGTCTTTTGATCTTTATTGATTTCAAATGGGCAGGTCGAAAATATCACAACAGTGTTCAATCAAGGCAGAAGTCACAAGTGTGAGTTCAGAAGTCAGGCTTGTTTGCGTTCTTTGGAGATTTCTAAAAAATTATTCAGAGGGTATAACTCATTCCTCTTCTTTCTAAAGAAACAGGAAGGGTTTGTGGGGGAGATCAGTGCATGTCCCTGTGAGACATCCTAAATCTTGTGTACCCCTGAGATTTTGTCATGTTTGGAAGTAGACTCCTAGAACTTTTGTCCCTCTGGACACAGCACTCTTGGTGACATTTAAAAAGGTGTCTTCCTAGAAATTTTTCTCCAGATGTTTAAACATTGATATGGATGATTGCTACTCTTACCTTAGGCTCTTTCTATAATCTAAATTCACTTCTTTACAGAGTTTGCGGAAGGCTGGGCACTTGAATACTCAGTTACAGACTGGCTTTCAAAAGTCCTGCACTTTTATTTTGCAAAATTTAGCGGAAACCAATGTAGGAATCATAAGCTTTACCTTCAAATGGCTTCATGCAAGATATTTAATGTCCTTTGGAGAATGCCCTGTCAGAAGCATTTCTGCAACTAATTTGATTTGTGGTTTTTGCAGCTGGGGCTGCTGGGTGATGTGGTTTGGCTCCGTGCTCTCTCTGCTTTGCTGCACTGCATGGCTCACCGTGTTCTGTAGTCTGTGTGTCTCAACTCAATTAGCAGCTTGCTGCCAGCCAGAGATAAGCCCATGGATAGGCATTCTGGTCATGGCAGATAAAAGCCCCAAACAGTAGTTCAGTCTGATGTCCTTCACTTAATATAAAAATAGAATTTAAAACCACTAATGAAGAAACTCAGAATATTTAGTTGCAACGGTCAGAAGCTTTTCCAGCCTTATTCAATCTGCAAGGGAATAGGAGACATCTAACCCCTTGGCAGCTGATGCTGTCATTGCCTCTCCTTTGCTTCTGTCAGCTGTGCCCCAGTCAGTCACCCATGGGAGAAGATGCCTTGGTCTCTCCCAGTAACTTACATGTGCCAGGAATTTTGGAGCACTTTTAACACTTGTCCCAGGAAGGAAATAGGATATTGGTATGTGACTCTTGCCTTCTAAACTGAGAAAAAACAGGCAAGGAAATGTAGTGCTCTGGGCTGTTTTGCAGTCTCATACCAGCAAACCTGGGAAATGTGTCAGGCTATTCTTCTGCAATGTCCTCTCGAGCAGAAAATCCAGGTTGATGGTGTCTGTGCTGTCTGACATTGCTGACCCAAAATGTACCAGCATGCCAGACTCCCTGATAAAGACAGCAGGTCAACAGGGTGGTCAGCAGGGCTCAGAAGGAAAAGGTTTTTAGGACTGGACCTGAAAAAAAGCAGGACAAAGGAGCTTTAACCTGGCTCTTGGCTTGTACGTGGAGGAGAGGAAAGAGGAACCATCTGATATAAAAGCTGTTCTTTTTCACCCTAAATGCCCTGCTGTGAAACACAGCTTTCCTCTCCCAGATCTTGATTTTAAAAGCTTTCCAGACTTAGGGAAACAGCAGTGAAGCCCATTCAGAGGCATTCCTGCCAATGACAGCCCAAGGTCATCAAAAACATGGCATGAGTAAAGGTTTGGACTTTTCTACCTCAGCTTCCTACTGTGCGAGGGGCGATGCCTGTCACTTCTGACACCACTGGACAAGTGTCATTCTGGGCTACCACCTCATCCCCTGCCAGGTCAGCTTGTATGCCAGTGACACTAGGGCTCTTTTGGGGATCTTTCCTTACTTCCTAGGGTTTCCTTCAGCATCATGTGGAGGATTTTTTTCTGCCTCTGCCATCTCAGCAGAGATATAGTGCAATACAGCTTACTGAGTGTGGCATTTCTACCCTGTCCTTGCTGTATAATGGCACTGGGACAGGGATTTCTGCATGGAGCTGTGTGTGTGCATTCAGTGGAATCTGTGGATGCAAAGAAAGAGGAACCTTAGGAAATCCCTTCTGCAGGACCTGCTGCTTTTTCTCTTCTCTTCCAGGTCCTCCACTAAGTTTCACAGTGCTTTTCCCTGCATCCCCTGCCCTTTTGTAGCCTCACAAAATGTTTGGATTTTTCCTGTCACCCTTAAATGATCCTATTGCTTGGAAGTGCAGAGATTCAAGAATCTAAATATTAAACAGTGAATATTCCCGAGTCTGTGGAAATCAGGCATGCATTCCCTTCTCTCTGAAGAGCTGTTCTCAAATATTTGGTAATGTCATTTTTTTTAGTGTTAAAAACCCTGACTCAAGCTTCTCATTAGCAACCATAAAGCGATCAGTGCAAGATACTGCAGATGTTCTGTGAAAAATGAAGTTTGGAAGAAGAGAAAAAGATGGTGGGTAGGAATATAGAGCAACTGAAAGAACTGTGAGAAAAGATGCATTTTTAATCCTTATGGGTAAAGCCAATAGCAGAAGAAAATAAGGTTGTTCCAATATGAAATTTGGGAAACTGTGTGGGAATCATGGTTTAGAACCATATTGCTTTGGATACCCTAAACCAAAAATTTAGCAGAACACTGCCAGATTTTCCTTATATATCACAATCTTAGAGAATTCCATTAGCATTTACCAGGTGGCTGAGCATAATGAAACCAGAGCACAAGCTTTAAGGGAAGAAAATAAAGTACCAAATGAAGCAAAGCAGAAAAATCTAAGATTCATAAGAAAATTTGGAGACAGAAAAGTCCCTATGTCTTGCAAGAAGTGGTATTGAAGATGAGAGAGCAAACACTAACCTGTGCACTGTTGGACTGGGGGATTTCTTATTAGTAACTGTTCAAGAAGCTCTCCTGCCCAAAGCCTGGATTACAATTTTGTAAACAGGATCCTTGACCACATGTAGATGGGATTCCTAAATTTACAGTAAGGGATTTCAGAAAAACCTGGTAATGTAGGACTGCTGTGGCTAGCTGGCTAATTCTTTCAAAAGTAAAAAATACATAAACATTGTTAGGAGATGGTGTTTATAGTTATATCCAAAGCAAGGGTGAACATAAGGGGTGTCATTCAGCTAATTCACACAGTAAACCCCTCCACAGGAGCTCGTCACCTGTCTGTCCTTACAGTCAGAGAGAAGAAATGGCCTCTGTAGGTGCTCCTGTCCAACTTGAGCTATTTGCTTTAAATCAACCTGAGCTGCACTCTAGAAGTACACATTCCTCTCTATTGACTAAGCCTCACTGAGACTTAACATTTTGTCCCACAGCACGAAAATTTGTCAAAATTATACCAGATGCAAATGTTTGGCCTGCCTGTGACGTATCTAGTGCTCAAAACAGCATCATAGGGAGGCTGCTTTGGAATAGATTACTACAAGTTTGAAGGCAAATTACTACAGTTTTGAAGGAAGGGATGGCGAACAGGAAGCATGATGAGAAGATGTATATATAAAACACATAAATGTTCTCAGCTTGATCTTCATTCTGTTGGCTTCAAATGAAAACAGATATAGAAGAAAAACTCAAAGAATGGGAAATATTAAAATAAGTAAAAATTTACAAAGCAAAACAGTCTGTGATGTTCATAAAAGAAACATTAGCTTCATGATCATGCATAGTCATAAATTATTTCTTTTCTGGGAAAATTTTTTTTTTTTTTTGAATAATTTTTTTAAATACACCAAAATAATGCAATTAGAAAATATGAGTATTAAACATGTAATTTCTAAAACTAAAAAAATATATTGACCGGAATAATATATTATTTGTGGCAGTGACAAACGAGCACTCCCATTTGGTGGTCTGGAACTCATGCATACAACAAACTAATCAGATTTTTAAGGCATAATGCTGCAAATAGGAACCATGTAATGTGCTGTGAAAAATTATGTAAAATACTGGCAAGGATGATTTTAAAAAGCTGAAGAACACATTCAGATCCTCATTTGGCATATGTGTTATACATTCTTGAAGTCTGGACTGCCACCTGCTGAAAGCCTCTTTAATAGGAAGCTTTGGCTTAATAGGACTCAATTTTCACTTTAAACCTTGATTTTCACCCTGTATCTTTCTTCTAACCCTTAGTGCTCTATGTCCTGCAAATCATTATAACTGTGAGGAAATTTCAGATTTCCTCCCCTTCTGTCCCTTGATTCCCGAGGTCAGTGGCAGCCTTCCTCCTGCTCATCCTCTGTGATTTCAGCAGTTTCTTACCCTGTGATTTGCCTGTTATGGTTTTACAGCCAGATTCAACCATTCAGCCCACACTGCTGCCTCTACAAGATGAAATTAGGCAGTGTAGACTCATGTATTGTCCTATTGCCAACTGTGTTTATGTTTGCATGGCCACCATATGGGCATAGGTGTGCCCACAATATGGGTGGAAGCAGCAAGGGTAAGTTGAACCTGGTTATTATCTTTGCTGAGCAAGGGGGACTGATGTAAGAAGAATGGCAACTGAGTAACATCTTCCATAGAAAGAGGACACAAGAGCACTTGCAGGCTTCAAAACCACCAAGATGCAGACCAGGAGAGGCTGGATTGTGTAGCATCAATGCAGATTAAAATTGATGGCGTGCTCTGAGCCGCAGTCGTAATTATTGCAGATGCTGAGAAGGACTGCTGAGATGTGAGCTGATTAACTTGTGGGTGTTTGCAGTTGGTGTTTATCCCTTGGAAATGGTGCAGCAGGAGGAAAGCTGACCCTTCCAAGATGCATTGTGGTTATGAGTACAAACACAGGCTTTTCATCCCTTCACTCCCCAGTGTCCTGCAGGACAGAGCAGGAGTGTGCCTCTGTGGGCTCTGTGGTTTTGGGGACTGCAGTTCCCACTCAGCAATGGCACCTCTGAGGTGCTTTCATGCACTTCCTGCAATGGGGGGTTCAGGCCACAATCTCTTCTCGGATCTGCCCTCAAGATTTATTCATGACGACTTGTGATCTTCAGTATGAGCCTCTCACCCTGCTTTGAGTGGGGTTTTTGTCCTGCATGATCTGTTGTTCTCATGGGTGGGCTCTCACTTGGAGCTGGGACTTGCAGTGTGGGCTGTGCCACACAGAGGGACTGAACAAGCAGCACCCCCAACAGCACTAAGCAGCTGTCCCTCGGTGTCCGCATCTGGGATTTTTATTGACCAAACCCTGAGAGATCCCTTTTCTTATGTCACATACGTGGGTGCGATCACCTGAACATCACCTGCATTGAGTCTGTTTCACGGGGAAGGAAAAGGAGGGAGCTGTATCCCCTCGCTTTGTGGAGCACCGGTACCCTCTAGCGGTAAAACCGCAGGCATTTTTAGGCAAAAACGATGACGATTTCACTACTAACTTAATTTCTGTCTTCCTTATGGACAAGAATCTGTGCACCATCTTTAATTTACAGCGGTGTTTTGTTAAATTCTATCATAAATTCATGCCAGCAGTTTAAGTAGTTTTTTAAGTTAATGTAATGATGTAATTTCCTTGGACTGCTTTCAGTGTGTTTCACCTTTCATTAAATCATTAAAATGACACTTGTGAGCTGATGGGTGACCGAATTTTCACGTGGTATAAAGAAGTGGCTGTAATGGAAAGTACCAAGCAGAAGCTGCTCAAGGCTCCAAATGGAGTCTTAGTGGTGGTACCACTGTAAAAGCTGAACTGTGGCAGAGCATAGGTGGCTTATAGTTAATCAAAGGAATCATGTTGTCTTTGTTTAGTGTTCACCAGTTTGCTCTTGGCAGTTCAGGACAGCTGGATCATTGGTCTTGGGAAGCCAGGGAGACACTGGCTTTATAACTGCTAGGTGGGGACAAGGTATGGTGTGACAGAGCAAGATCAAGGGCATGGCAGGAGCACCACAAAATTGCTGCATGAACTGCCAAATGTCTTGAGCAGCAAGAGTGTGGTGGTAGGTAGATGGCAAAAGACACATTTTGCTCTGTTTCCTACCAACTACATAACCCATGCTCTAGAGCAAGGCTGGTGAGTGGGAAAAAGTGAAACTTGCCAAAGAAATCCAAAATTATTTAGCATGAGCAAACACATTTACTGCTGTTCTAACCTTGCTCGAAATGGCTGATCTGAAATTTTCCTGGCATAAGGGCAGAAAATTTCAGAAAATCCACAGCAAAGTGATTCTTCAGGGTTTGCTATGGAGTGTTTCACTGTTGTCTTTTCCTTCCATGGAGGATGCTAGTGGATGCTGCTTGGAAGAAATTCCCCCCAAAAGGCAGCAGGAGCTATCTGGAGCTCACCTCTGTCCTTTCACTCCAGCTGCAAATAAGTTGCACATTCTCAGAACACCATTCTTTGCCCTAGGTTTTCTCAGGCATGAAGGAAATGAGATCCCAAGGCAGGGTGGAGGACAGGTGTTGCTGAGCTGGGCTGAGTCCCTGGTCACTGCCCCTACTCTGCAGCCTCTGGCTCTGCTCATTTCACCCAGTGAAACAAAGTAGAGTTTTACTCAGCAAGAAATGAAATCACACTACAGGAACCAGATTGAAATTCAAAACAGGTAGTACACATAAACACAGCTTGATTCTTCACAAGCTTTTTTCCCTGGATGATTTCAGTACCTAATGCCTATCATTTCTTTGATGTACCCTAGCTATGAAAGCAGGGGATCCAGAGCTTTTACAAAGACATCCTTGTAATTTATTCATTAAACTCAAAATATTTCCATGGCCACCTGCCCTTCTGTTCCTGTGGATCAGGTTTGGGAAGCACTTTAAAATGCCCATGATCTGGGTACATGGAGTACCAGAATATGAGTTTGCCCCACTTTGCTTCACAGTAATCACTTGTATAAAAGAATTTGAATTACTTGAACCTGGGAATAGTTTTGCAAAGCAGATCAATTAGAATGAATTGGATTTTCCAGCAGTGGGAGTTAAATTTTTAGTCAAATCTCTATGTTCTGGAGCCTCACAGACAGAAAATATCACAGGGGCAGTGATTTATCACACACTTTGTTTACTGGAGAGCAGAAATTTACCCTCTCTTGTTACTCTTTCAAAGCTTTTCGTCTTTTCGTCTGCATAGAAATGAGTGCAAAAAGAGAAGAAAAAACAAGAAATGCAATGAAGTTTTCAAGGGAGGGTTTGTCCTGGTGCTGCATTCCAGTGAAGTGTTGCTGTTTCCCAGGCCCCGGGATGTGCCAAGCGGAGCCATTGCACTGTAACTGCAGTGCCATTCTGGGCAGCACACAGATTGGAACAGACCTCCTGAGCAACACAGTCCTCTGCCCTGTCATACAAACCCTTCCCAAAATGCACTATCACCCATTTCATTCTTGCAGAATGTGAGTTAATTAAAGCATGTCTGGCCCAGGAACATTCTGACTCAGGATCTTGCCATGACTGCCAGTTCCCCCTGCTCCATCATTGCTGAGAACCCTTAATCTTCACAAAAGCCCCCCTCACTGCTCACCAACAGGAAGCAGCCACCCCATGGAGGTCTCTACTCGGGATTTTATAGGCAATATCTCCGGTGCAAATACAGAGAGGAGTAACAATACTGTGGGTTTTTTCTTTTATTTCATTCCAGGTTTCTGATTGTCTTGGGGTGTTTGATCTTAGCTGTCCTGACAACTTTCAAGGAGTATGAGACGGTTTCTGGAGACTGGCTGCTCTTGCTGGTAAGTAAACTGTGGCATCACCCTGGTAAGGCCCTGGAATTGAAATCAGCCCCATCAGCAGGGATGGAAACTTACTCCCAGCTCTGCATGCAATGAGGTTTCTGCTGTTGGTCCTGGAGCAGTGACTGCACACTTATATATTGGAGAGTTCCCTGTCCATTGTCAACACCAACTGAGTAAAAAGAAAGCGAGGTTCCTGAGCAAAAAGAAAATGAGAGGAAAAATCTTAGCCTGAGGCTTTTAAGTAATGGCTTTTAGCATTTGTCTAACAATCCTTCCATCAGATTATCAGTATGTTTCCTATTGACCATGGCAGACCTAAGCACACTTGAAAACTACTTTTTGGAGGAATCTTTCAACAGTTTTGATTCATTCTATGGTATTCTGTTAATCCTAGTATTTCTTTCAAGGGAGGTCATCAGAGTTGGACTCATGCTTGTGTCCAATAGCAATATAACTGAAATTGCTGCAGGCAGTGCCTCTGAGAGAAAATGTATTCACAGCAAATACATTCCAGATTGCTTGTTCTATAAATTCTGAAGTTCATGCTCAAGACTTTATTTGAGTAAGGCCTCCCATTTAGCAAAAGAATTAAAAAATAGAAAAGAACCCTCACTAAATATAAAATGGCAAATTCAACATTTTATGACAATTACCCTAAAAACGAACTTCCTTTTCTCCCATATCTATCGTAAAATACAGGGCACAATGTCTCTCTTAACCTGGCCTTGTTTAAAGCAACCCTAGGGAAACTGCACAGCAAAATTAGTTCCCGGATCTCAATTTCCATTTCCCCTTGTACCCCCAGAGACATATAGATCCGAGCAAGAGCTAAATGCCAAAAGGAATGAAAGGTGAATTCCCCTTGCATGTTCCTTCTAAAAAGTGCCTGTATGAAAACACCCTCATCCCTCAGGGAATGTGAAACTCGCTTTTGGTCTCTGTTACCCTGCTTAGACCCATTTTTCACATTTGAAAAAGCCTGAGGTTATTTTTCCTTCTCCTGTGCCTGTTTTTATGTGGCTCTCAGCAGTTTTCAGAAGCACCTGTGAGCATGAGGAAAAGTCCCCTTTTCCCTCTTGCCAGCAATTCACAGAGAGGAAAAGTAACCACGTGCCCCAGGCTGCCCTTGGCCCATCTCTGCTGAGCACCTCAGAGAAGCTCTTTGCTCCCCATTCCCTCCCCATGCTTAGAAGAAAGTTTCTGGACCAAGGTGGAAAATCCCATTCTTTCATCCACCAGAAATTTAAGGGAACAATATATGCCTTAAATTTGTCTTATATATGTCTTTATCATTGCCTTAAACTTATGGCCATGTGAATATCCTGTATCCTGCCCCTGTCTCGACAGATATGGCTGCATGAACGAGCTGCTGGTGGGTGACCCTGGGGTGGGTACAGAGTGCACTGGGGACTTGGCAGTCACCACTCACAGATGTCTGCTCTTGTGTGGAGCAGGAGGTCTTTCTGTGAAGTAATTGCCCTTCCATTAAGGCAGGGTAAGCACTTCACATTTACCCAACAGCAGGGGCAAATCCTTCCTGTAGAGTACTTAGCAGGCTGGAAAACTCCGCCCCCCTTTGCCTCGCCTCTGTCATCAATCTCGATTCTCCTCCACTTTTTTTCCTCTCTCTCTCACACATATCCTAACACTTGCACCTCATCTCTTTCCTTCAGCTGTATCCTTGTGTCCAGAATTACTGCAAAACTTGTTATGAGACTAACGATGTAGTTTGTGTCTTGATACAGGAAACTTTTGCCATTTTCATCTTTGGAGCAGAGTTTGCCCTAAGAATCTGGGCTGCTGGCTGTTGCTGTCGCTACAAAGGATGGAGGGGGAGACTCAAATTTGCCAGGAAGCCTTTGTGTATGCTGGGTAGGCACATGCTCTCTATTACAGTTTTCCCCATTATGTCCTTTTCCTTCTAAGCCAGTTTGGGGGATGTCAAAGAGCTGGTGACTGGCAGTGCACAGAGCACTGAAATCAGATCTGCCCTTTGTGCCAGGACCTGTGTCCTGCTTGGAGTACTTATTTGAGGTAGCCAGCAATAACAACTAATTTGAGAGACACTTGGCTATCTCATCAGTGAGAAAAGAATGAATCCTTCTACTCTTCAAATACATTTTCCTTGTCCCGAGTCCCACTGCACTTTTCTTAAGCTCATTCCCAGGAAGACTCTCTGCCTTCAGCTTCAAACCACTTGAGATCCCAACTCTATACCATCTTCCCCAACCCTCTTTCATATTTATGTTGTGTTTTACAATTTTATTGTTGGTCTGCATTTGCAAACAAGTATCTTTGTGATTTCACCCATGTTGTCTTTCAGGCTTGAAAGGCACTGCCTATAATTATCCACAAAATTATTCATTATGCGTGTTTGAACACCCTCCTGCAACTCCTCATTGTATCCACAAACCAACCAGCCAACATTTAGGAGTTCTCTCTGCCCTGACCACCTGTCATCCCCATTCAGTCACTGATTTTAGGATACCCTCACTTGTTTTGATGCTCTTCAGGCCAAGCACTGGGTTTTTGTTCTCTATTTGTACAGCACATAGCACTCTGGAGAGCCATAGTGCTGCACTCTCTTTCCTCTCCCTCTTTTGTTCATCTCGTGGGTCTAAATGATAGACAAAATTGTAACAAATTTTCTTTGTGCATCTGTGCTATCCTCAATTTAGTAATGCTCCTTTGGGTGCTACTGTTGTACAGATACTTCTTATACTTCTAGTGGGTTTGTGAAGGCAGCAGAGTGTGAGCAAGTGGGATTGATGCTGTCTCATGCCTTCTCTGTAGAAGTGTCATCTCACTTCTGAGAATGAATCCTCCTCGATATCTGGGTAAAGAGCAGAAGATATCCTGGATTTATTAATATAATCTCTCATTTGTCACTGGTACAAGTTTGTTTCGAGAATGTTTGGAAGTGAATAAATCTGAAATCCACTCTTTTTGGCTGGAAAGAGAATATAAAGACAATTCAAAGACTGAGTGCCCAGAGAACGTTTGAAGCTGTTTGGTACCACTTTCTTCTTGTGGAGATCAAAAAGCAGGGAGAAACAAGGAAAAGAAGGAAAAAAAAAAGAAGTTATGTAATTTGCATTTCAAACCTCTTCAGTTTTCAGCAAGTTGTTCCTGTGAGCATTTATAAAAAATAATAGCAATACTGGCTTTGAGATTTTAGTGGGAAAACTCAGCCAAAAGAATAAAATGGTAAGTGTGCCATCAAACCTGAATTTCTCATCTGCTGACCTGTTCGCTGTGGTGTTCCAGTGGTACAGATGGACTCAAGGCTGGTTTTCTGTCAGCATTAGGACACTGTTTCTGTGCATTCCTAAGGGAGCTCAGTGTCTCAAGTCCAGTGCATCGATCTGCAAACAGATCCCAAGGCTTTCCAGGAGGTTCTGTGACTGATACCCACTGTGGCAGGTGCAGATATCTGATTAATTGGCAAGAGAAGGCATTTTCAGGCAGCTTCGAAATTTGCCTAGGGAAATTTGCAGCACAACCAGATGGGATTAAGAAGCAGGTGATGGGGCCACTTTTGTTGGCAGGCTTTGTTCTTTTCGCCTTGCAGATATCTTTGTGCTGATTGCTTCAGTGCCAGTGGTTGCTGTTGGGAACCAGGGCAATGTTCTGGCAACGTCTCTCAGAAGCCTCCGCTTCCTTCAGATCCTGCGGATGCTCCGAATGGACAGGAGGGGCGGCACCTGGAAGCTTTTAGGATCAGCTATTTGTGCACATAGCAAAGTAAGTGAGGAGCTTGCAGGGCTCAGCTGGGGCTTGGGGAAAAAGAGTAAAAGGAAAGAGAGGGGATGCACAGGTACAGCAGTGCCTTGAGGTTATGTTTCAGTTCATGTTTCAGTTCAAAATACAGTTTTGTTCTTTCAGCTTTATTCCATTTTCCATTCTCTGAACCATTTCTGCCTGTTGTTTTACTTTTCTGTTCTCAATAGTCATGCTGGGAAGGAGAGCACGTTCATTCCCACACATTACAACAGGAATTTTGCCTTTACTCTGAACGGGAGCAGGGATATCCCTTTTACAGTGAAGGATGCTGAAATCCTTGACAAAAATGCCTGTGAAATTGCAACACTTTTGTAGTGGCTTCTTAGACTGGTCTGATCAACAGATGGAGCAAGACTCTGAAGAGATGGAAAAAGGTTGATTAACTTGAGAAATGTGCACAGAAATGTGGTTTCAGAGGGAGCTACTGGTAAAATTTCTCTTTGGAAGCACAGGTCAGACAATACGGAGATGGATACAGTGGGAACCCAGACAGGCAAAAATTTCTGAAGTCATCTTTGCTTGATCTAACTTGATGCTGTAGTCAGACACACCCTGTCTTGCACCAGACAGATACTTGTGTTCTTGCATTTTCACAAAACATTATTACAAGTTAAAAACTATTTGCTTAAAAATCCTCTAGATGAGATTTCTCATCTGCACAGGATATAGAAAACTTACATATACTCCACTACGTACTGCTTTTTCTTACCCATGAATGACATTCCTGACATTTTAGGGGGTTTTGAAAGTTAAAATGCCAGCTGGCACAGCATATTTAGACTTTGCTTCTGTGTAGGGGCTGATGGGGATACCCAATGTGCTTCATTTCTTACCAACTTCTGCTTCTTCCTCATATAAACTTGCTATAAGACAGGTGGCAGATAAACACTTATGTCAAAAATGTTTCTCAGGAAACAGATCATGGAAGAAGTCTATGTACCAAAGGCATTGTTTAAAAATTGTTAAAGGCTTCATTGTGTGAGATTTCATTCAGATATTACTTGTTTGGTTCCCCACCAGGCACTTTTAGACCTCAGCTGGCTGAGGGAGATTAGAAGGGGTTGTGAGAACTTTGCTTTACTGGAGACAATGATGAAACAATTTTGTTAACAATTTCCTGTTGTGACTGCACTCCAGAAATTAGCTAAGAATGTTTTTCACTTGTCTCAAGATTTTAAGTTCTCAGCTACAATATTTTTTTCTTTTTTTGTCCTAAAACAGTTCTTATAAAATGAATTGGAATATTAACTTTTTGCCTACTTTTGAGGACCTTAAAAAAAAAGTTTCTGCCTTGTGTCAGATATTGCTGGGATTTTAACTTGGGTGACTGCATGTCCCACCTCAGTGGGATTAGACACACACTCCACTTTACTCATTCACTCTAAAACAGGGGTATGTTTGCACACAGATTATTTTCAAGGTCTGTTATTGCGTGAATTCAAACATCATTCATGATGGAATCTGCTTTGATACGGCTGAAGAGAAGTGCATCCTGCAGCCTTGGCTCTCTGGAGGTAGGGAGAGGGCAGAGCTGTTGATTTGCTTGCTAAGACTGACCAAGCCCAGGGGCAGAAGGAACAGGAAAAGCCAAGGTCAGGGACAGAGCCCTGCAGCCCCCTGTGCCATGAGTGCAGATATCTGATTAACCCAGCTTTATGCAGAACCATACCTGCAGATTCCTCCAGGCTGCTCCTAAGGAAGACTCCATGTAAGGGCTAATTCTTGTAAATCTCTGCATTATTTCCCACTAAGTGCTGAGCTGGGCTGGTCATGGATGTGACCAAAGCCAGCAGTGACAGCTCTGCTGTTACCCTCTGTGCTTCTCTCTCTTCCTGATGTTTCCTCTGCCACTGTGGATATTGAGGCTCTTTTCAGCCCCTTCATGTTTATCTCTTTCTTTTGCAGGAACTCATCACTGCTTGGTACATCGGGTTCCTGACACTCATCTTATCCTCATTTCTTGTTTATCTGGTTGAAAAAGATGTTCCTGAAAAAGATGCTAATGGGGTGGAGATGAAAGAGGAGTTTGAAACCTATGCAGATGCACTGTGGTGGGGGCTGGTAAGTGACTCCAAAAATACCTTATACCCTTCTGAAAAGCTTCATATCCAAGAAGAGATAAAGTTTTAGAGATCACAGTGCAAGTGCTGCTGTATTTGGGTGAAAGGCACGTTAGCCATGTAACATTACCAAAGTAGGGGTGCCCCTACAACCA
This sequence comes from Pachycephala philippinensis, assembly GCA_013397055.1. Taxonomy (NCBI): domain Eukaryota; kingdom Metazoa; phylum Chordata; class Aves; order Passeriformes; genus Pachycephala; species Pachycephala philippinensis. The sequence goes on along the minus strand of VWZT01013823.1, from coordinate 159,975 downwards.
ATTAACAGAACCTACAACCCTGTTGATTTTCAGACTGATTTTCAGACAAAGGCCCTTAGGTACTTAAACCTCCTTCAGAAACCAACCTGTGTTCCTGGTGTCTGGGAAACCTCTCTTTTAGAGGAGCATCTCTTCAGGTATAACTGCAGTGTGGGAGACTGAGCTCTCATGCCAGCAGTGCCCTGCCTGTGAGAGCTGCACCCCTCAGAAAATGAAAGAACCAGAGCTGGCCAATGGATGGGTCTGTTGGGCTACCAAAGAGCACCAAACGTTTGGGCAGTTGAGGTAGACACTCATGGAAGTTTGGTTCTTAAGGAGCCAGTGACTGAAGATGTCTCTGGGTTCAGATGCAGGAAGTAGAAAAATATTCCTGGAAAGGTTAACTCAACAATTCCCGTGTCTTATGTGCATTCCCCAAAGATCAGGAAATGCCATTGGTGGTAGGATGCTGAACAAGAGGGTCCTTTGATACCTCTGTTCTTGTCTCTTCTGGTGAAGAGAGGACTATTGGTTTGTACCATTACTCATTCAATCACAGAATGTTCCTGCCATTCCAGAACTCATGTTGCTTTGCTACTGATAGGCAAGGAAGTCTATGTCATGCTGTGACTAAAATTCAGCAGCATTTTTTTTTTAATGTAGTTCACTCGTAAATGTAATATACCCCCTCCTCCCATTATTAGTCAAAAGACACCAAGCGTTGCATAGAACACCTGGATGTTTTCATATCCTTTTGTATCCAGCACATTGAGATATTGTCTCAGTGGTTAGAAAAAGTACTCAGTTGGAGATTAACAATTGTGCCGGAAAGGAGCAAGTCTTCACAAAGTCATCTTTGTTTTAAAAAGACCAGGACTTCAGGTAAAGCTAGTCCTGGCTTACTGTTAAGGGTTTGCAAGCTGTAAACTGGAAAATCCCATTCCTAACTGTGTACTGATGGTGGGCAGGAGACTCACGTGCAGCTGCTTTGAGACTAAATCTACTCTCCATGCCATGCCTTGGGAATATGATGCCACCAAAAAAAATTGGTTGGCCCATCATCAAGATCCTATTTCACAAAGCTGGGCAAAAGCAGCCATAGGGCTGAGTGAGTTATATACCTTTCATGGTGACATTTACCCAGAGCTGTTGGCTTTGTTTTTCTTACATCAAGTCCTGGTCCTTCTGCCCCCAGATCACCCTCGCTACGATTGGATACGGTGACAAGACCCCCAAAACATGGGAGGGGCGGCTGATTGCAGCCACATTCTCTCTCATTGGAGTGTCTTTCTTTGCTCTTCCTGCAGTAAGTACCTTCCCCTCCTCTGTTAGACCCAGCCCAGCGCTGTGCACTTGCAAAAAGAAGGTAAAGTTAATAAAATCACCAGTGGAACCAAATCCCTTTTTAAGAAGTACTCCAGAGACTTGAGCGGGTCTGTATCAGTAAATGGAACTTGTTTCTTCCCAACTTTGCACAGGGCCTATTGGGAATAATGTATCACCCCAATACTCCTCAAATCACTATGTGGGCATTGTCTGACAGTCCTAGTTGGCACAGGACAAAATTAATCCAGCAAGTGAACAATCTGGGAAACCACAAAGCAGGTCATGAGACTGTACACTTGCACGTGGTAGTTTACTGGTATTGACAAGACATATTTTCAAAGTATTTAGGGCCCACTATTTTAATAACTAGAATTGGGTCCATATTTACTTTGTCTGCAAAGTCCTCAGGTAAGAATGAGACAAGATCTGACCGAGATGGGCTGAGCAGCAACAGAAATTGTCCCAAGCCCAGATTTTAGGATATTTTTCCTTTAGATCCAGACTTGGAAAGAATTTCACAGAGGATGACAAGTCCTGCACACCCAAATCCAAAGTATGTTTTAGCACAGCTCTTGTATCACACAAGCAGAGTTTCACTCTGCCCTAAGTGGGAAGTAACACAGCACCTGGCCACCTCCAGCTTGGAAGGGCAGTAGACATTCAAGAAGCCTGTCGAGGACCTTAAAATGATTTGGTGTGGCCTGTGGTCCTTGAGAGGATCATGACAAGCTCCTGTCCCATGAGTGGAGCAGCAGGAAAGGCATGGGAACTGCACAAGGATTCCATGTAGCCATCTCCATCTCCACCCACAGACCTGCTTCCTCTCATCATTAATCCTTTTTTTTTCTGAATAAGAAATATCTAAAATTTTGCATCACTCTATGCTTTCAGGGCATTTTGGGGTCAGGGCTGGCACTGAAGGTCCAGGAACAACATCGTCAAAAACATTTTGAGAAAAGAAGAAAGCCAGCAGCTGAGCTCATTCAGGTTTGCAGCCTCTTCTCTCTTCCTTGAAAAAGTGTTGTGCATGAAGGCTGCTGCATCATGTTAACCAGGGCCACCACTCCTCCCCTGCCCAAATTCTCACTTCCCATTGCTGGTGGTGAGAAGCCGTGTTTGTCAATTTTTTCACACTGAGCTAGATAATCCAGAGGCCCTTGCAGTTCTGAGGAATCTTTCAACTCCCAGAATATCTTTCAGAAGAAGAGTGTCTTCTGAAGAAAGGGTCTCATCTGCTAGCTTCTGGAAACCACCTGGCTTCTGCATCACTGCCACAAAATCACAGAAAACAAGCTGTCGAAAATGCATTCTTTAAAAAATCCAGATTTTTTCAGTTCCACTCAGAAGAGGCTTTTCTGTGCAAACAGAGTTACGTTGTTATTGATGTGAAAACAGCAGCAGAAGTGACACAATAGACAGTGACAGTTTCAATCAAGGCAAATAACATAAATAATATGTGTGGGTTTTAAAAACTAAAACACATCCTGTGTCTTCTGTTATGTCACTGGATGATCCAGAAATTCAATAGGAAGACAGTCCTTAGCTCACTTGGTCTTCGGTTATGTGCTTTGTTATGAATTCAGGATATTAAGCTTAAAATCATTAGTCTGTGTGCTGACGAATTTGAGAGGATTTACTCTTACTAGGTGTGGAGCACATCCTGATGGCAGTGAGGTAAATGGCAGCATTTTCACAGAGGGACAGAGAAAGTTTCTGTGATATCAAATGGAAGCATTGGTGCTCAGGATCAAACCAGTCCTCAGGAGAAACAGATTGAGCAGCATTAAAATTAATGACTGTTCTCATTAAAAATAGGCTTTAGCAAACAGAGGGGGCTGCAGGCATGAGTTGTGAATGGAATTCACCTTTTAAATTAAAGCATCTCCCCTCATCAGGTAGCTTATTTAGCTACAGTGGGTTTTAGGTATGTGCTTAGAGAAATTTTTTTGGAGAATTTTAATTTGAACTAAATGCTGAAGTAGAAAATTGCTCAGCAAAATTTCCTCTGGTGATACGTTAGGAGGCAAACTATCTTAAGCACTTCCAGAACTACTGGAAAAGTCCAGCAGTGCTTGAAGCTCTTTTAGATGTACCAGACAGGACAATAAAACTGGTTAAGTCTAACATAATGTCATGTTCTGTTACTGGTTCTCTCCATGTCCTATCTCTTTTAACAGCACTCCCAAATCATAATCCAGTGTCAAGTTTTTCCATACAGTGACACTCATTGGGTATGGCTGATTAGTAATTAATTTCCCGATAGTCACTCAGGTGCATCTTTGTGTTCTCTGAAACAGCCTGGCTGCAGTCAGCTGGGAAATAACTTTACCTAACACTAATTATTTCCTCTCCCTTGTAATCCAGGCTGCCTGGAGATACTATGCTACTAACCCCAACAGGATTGATTTAGTTGCTACCTGGAGGTTTTATGAATCAATTGTATCATTTCCATTTTTCAGGTAAGTGCATTGTCCACTCTCCATCATCACAGGAACATAGACTTTGTATATATGTCAATGAGGCTTCTGTAGGTACCACACAGTTTCCAGAAAACTCTTCTGAGGAAGAGGAATCTTTTTTGAGGTGGTGGTTTAATTTCAGTCACCGCTTCTGAGTTCAGTGAAAGCATTCCATACGTAAAGACATTCAGATCTAATGGATGCTTATACGTTTATGGCTATCAGACTGATCCTCACTCTCATTGCTGGCGAAACAGGCACCTTTCTCATGTTTAGGTCTTAACATTTTAAAATGTTGTTTTAGAAAACCTATATAGCCCTATGAAAAGCCGAGACTTTTAGCTACAGACGATCAGGTACTAATAATGGGCATTATGTATCCAAGTTAATGTTTTAAACCTTTTTCTGGACTTGCTGTTGTGCCTCAGTCTGAAAAAAGTGCCCTTAAACTTCTGTTCAACTCAGAGGTCTCCAGATGTAGTTGTGTTCACTGCACTGATACAGAAGCTCCAGCTTGCTCAAAACTGACTTGAAATGTTTCAAACTCCTGCTTTCTCAAAGGGCAAATTACAAATACTCACCCTTTCTTTGTTTTATTCACAATATATTTTTAGAATTGATTTCACGTACTTCAAAAAGGAAACCTCTACCAAAANCCCTTCCAAAAAACCCAACACTATAGGTGTTTAATTAAGACTCAGTACATTTATTTTCTTTTCTTTATCTCTTCTCTGTCTATTCCCACATTTTCCATTACAGAGTAATTTCTTCAGGATTTCTTGACTGCAGGGTTTTTTCAGAGAATAATTCTCAGACTCATAAGGAGTCTGGACTCATTACTGTGACCTCATTACAAGTTTCCTCATTGTGTGTAGGTTCTTCTGTGATTCAAATGCAGCCTGTAATTTAATAGGTGTTTTGCAAATAAGGTCCAGGGAGAGAGGGTAGAGGAAATCACTTCTCACCAAAGACTGGATTGCCAATCTAAGCAGCACAGATTGGTTTCAGAAATCTATATCACTTTTTTTTTTGCTTTATGGCTAGTTGAAAATGTAGCTTTTATTCTGCTTTTTCTGTCAGTTGTGGTCACAGAACAAAAGATGCATAAGGTATTCACAGTAGATTAGCAATTTATATTTTAAAAATATGCTGAATTTATTGTGTGATTCTTCTCTCCTTGCTTTCTTGTAATGCATCCTCTCTTCTATAAAAGGAAAGAGCAATTGGATGGTACTGCCAGGTATGTAGCTGCCATTATTATATATATATATGTTTTAATACAGCTGTTGGAGGATGCAAGCTAAATAGTTCTTTGTGGATTCATGAGCTGTTAACTAAAACATGCTACTAACACCACAGGTAATCATTAAAAATTATTAACAAATCCATTTCCTAACTGCTTGCTTTTTTTCCCGATTTAACAATACAGCTAACATGCTAATTGTACAAAGGCATTGTTGCTTGCTGATTGTCTCTAAACAGCTTTATTGTTTGTTATGACTAATCATGGTCTAGATTTCTCCTGATCCATGCTGTAGAGCCAGGGTTTAGCATCCAGGCTGTTCTGGGGGGAATTCAAGGTTCTGGTTGCTGTTGTTGCTCCAGTCTTGCACAGAGCAATCTTGTGGTGTGGGTCGGTGTCAGTTCAACATGGGCAAAGATTTCTTGACAATAAAGACAAAAGCTGGGTGTCTAAGATGGAACAGCAGGATAGTCAATCTCTCTGGCAGTACTGTAAAAGCTACGTTAGGTTTGAGGCCCTGGTCCCTCCCCTGCTGAAAAAAATGGGAAAGCTCCCTATCACACAGGGGAATTTACAAGCAAAGAGAATGAAGGAATCATCAATCCTAATACTGGTCAGTCACTGAAGACTACAGCAGAGCAGCCACTGTCAGTCAACCTGCAAGGTCTCAGATGGAAATGATATATTTATAACTCTCTTCAGCTAAGTGGAAGAGTCAAATGCACTCTTTGTGCAATAATTGTAATAATTGTAAGTCAAAACAATGATTGTAAGTCAAAACTTAATGTTAAACTGCTATCGATGGGTCACCCACAATGAAATTCAATAGCAATTAAAAGATAAATAGTTCCACAGACTCATGCTGAAGCTACTTCTGTTTCCATCCCCATTTACAGCGCAGAGAAAAGGAACAAAAATTGTAGCAATATTTGAAAACAGTAAGCCAGAAGTCAGGTCTGAGTTCCAGTCCCTGGCCTGATGAAAAATTATATTTCTCGTTTTGTTTTTTAAACATTTCATGCAACATGTGACAACTTCAATACAGGAAGATGAACAAAAAAATAAAGATTAACACTTGCTCTTCTCCTACAAATTTTTTGGGTTCAAGCCTCATTTAGCAGAAAAGAAAAACCTATCCCAAGTTTTTAACAATACAGGCAAGTGCTCTAGTGACAAATTATTGGGAAAGGATTTCTTCCTCCTCTTGCCACCAAAATCATGAGCTCACCTGCCCCTCCTCAGAGACTGACTGGGTGGGAGGTACCCAGCTTGTGAACCCCCATGGACCTTAGGTACTTTACAACCATGGCACTGCCCAGGCTAAGCAGTCATGAACAAGCTCAGTTGCATTAATGCAGATGTCTGGAGATTTTAGCCATCTCCAGTGTTGGTAACAGCAGAATTTTGGTCTTTAATATGTAGGGGAGAGCTTAGGAGCTCAAATCCTTTTGAGTATGTAATTCCATCCCTTGAATCAAAATGTTCTGGCTGAGATGCAGCAGCAGACTAAAATTAGGTAAGAGAATGACTGCTGCAGTTTACTGCTGGTCACAGCCCCCCCAGCTCCTGCACCTGCAGCAGTTCTGGAGTAGCTTCTGAGTTACTGCAGCTTTCAGGGCGATAGAACTCGGTGCACTGAATTAAAAATGGAAAAGTATGACTCACAGCTCAAAATCTTTAAAACTATAATCCCAAGGCCCCTCATTCTAGCTGGATATATCTTAGTTTTATTTTGTTATATATGTAATAACCTGCAGCAAAATCATTAGTACACCTGCATGGGAGCCTTCCTGCTAGCAGGAATGTGTTTATGGAATGAAGCATTCGACTAAAGGGATTGGAAACCCTCCAGGTAAACAGACATATGATGGTACTTGTGGGAACATCCATTGACTTCAGTAGAAATGGGGTTGAGCCACAAAATCTGGTTGTTTTGACAGTACCACCTCCCATCTCTCATAAAACTTTTATTTACAAACCAGATAATTAAAAAAAAAAGGAAAATAAATCTTCTTCCTCCTACAGTGATTTAGTAGAGAAGTTATTACTCTTACTCCACTGAAGTTTGTGCTTTGACTGTATTGAAATGAATGAGCAATAAGGGAACATGGTTCCAATGGGAGAACAGCCCATAAGTGCCCTCAGTCTCCAGGTTCTTCCATTGGTTAAGTACTTAATGAAAAAGCTGCTGCAGTAATCAATGGCATTGCCTGATCTGTGGTTGACAAAGGAGAGAGAAGAATTGGTCCAAAGCTTTCACAGGAGAATTTAATAAACTAAAAATTAGGCCTGGCTGTGTGAAAATTTGAGGATGGGAAGTGGCAGGGTTTCTATGGAGTAGTGTAAAAGCTCTTTAGGAGCTCCACAGTTCTAGAGTTGAACTCTGTGACAGATCCTTGTAGGATCTCTCCTAGATCAGGAAAGAAGCAGGAGCTGTCATCATGATGAAGTCACAGATAGATATAAATCCTTGTTCTTAGACCATTTGGGAAGGACACAGGGGTCAAAAATGAGTGGACAAGTCTATTTTAGAAGCTGGATCCCAAGGCAAGGCTGCAGTGAAGGACTTCTTGTAGTGGAAAATCAAGTAAATTTTGGCAGCAGCTCAAGGCTTTATTGAAGCTCCCTTTAAACTAAAACTATGAAGAAGAGAGATATGATGAAGAGAACATTGGACTGCCCTGGAACTCAGGTCTGTCCTGTAAACAGTGAAGGGAAGTGGTAGCTATGATGCTGCTCTTTAAGAACAGCATCTTCCCTATAGGCTCTGTATAGCCCCCAAACCAGGAGGAACTGGGGCTGTGCTCTCTGTGGCTCACTGATGGTGAGTTCACTGACTTCATGCCAGAGGTGCCACTGGCTTTTTCTTCCATAATCAATGCCTAAACCACACATGCCCCATGAAATCTCAGACAGCAATTGCTTTTCTCCCCATATTGCAAAGCCTTTTCATCAGTTCAGCTCTCAAGAAGGGAGATTTATGAGGAAGAGATACTAACGCTCAGTTCTGCTGGAGTGCAGCGAATCATTCAGCAGCCTGACCTACGTTTAGGATGGGCGTTTCCTTGCTGGACATTTTGTTTATTCTGGACCAAATTTTTATGTCTGTGTTTGGGGAATGAATACTGGTGTCTGATTTTTCAGTGCTGCTGTTAGCACCTGTTTCACTGATTTTGACCAGTGTTGAAACTTTTATGTACAGGCACTTTAGTGAAGAATTTTGAACTTTCTCCTAGGGTCTTGTTCCTAATCCTCATTGTCCAGCTGCAGAATTAGACGTCAGGAGAGCATGTATATTCCTAGAGCTATAATTATGTGATTGCAGAAAAGTCATTTATCCCTGTTTCCTTATCTCTACAAGATAAATAATATTTCTGTGCCATTTGAAAGTTGGTTTGATTATTTTAAGTGTCATAATCAGTGCCTGTCCCATACACGTGAGTATGAAAGACTTCATGAAGTGTGGTGCATTTTTGTATTGCCAGTGCTAACAACAAAATGAAAATTAAACCATACTTTGCAAGCTGTAAAATTCCACTGCCAGCATTTCATCCTAATGCATCTGCCCAAAACAGGAAGGAAAAAAAAGCCACTCTGATCTGCACACTACATTAACGACAAATGAAAGGCTGTTCCCATTCTTTTTCATAAAGCTTTTCATGGGTAATCATTAATGTCTCATCTTAATAACTTTTCTTCACTTTACAGTAATGTCATGTTTAGTAGGGAGTCATTCTTTGGATCAAGCCTCACAAGAAAACTTAGGTATATACATTCAAGTAACAGTTGAGCCTTATTCTTTTCATATTTCTTGCATGCCATTCTCTGCCTGCAGTTTCTGTTTTTACTACAGTGGTTCACCTAACCACCATCAAAATTAAGGGACAATAAGATTTAAAAGTTATTAAGCATAAAAAGAAATTTGCATGACCTTGCAAATAGTTAATTGTTCTGCTGTTCAGAAAACATGGGATATTATCCTGGCTCTCCCAATTATCTGCTTAGAAACAGGTGCTTTTCTCTGTTTCCATAGAACATAAATGAAACTAGTCTAGTCTGAAAATAATTCTGAAATTTACTGTGAGAAAAATACGCTATAAGAGCTAAACTCTGATCCTTATGCAGTCCCAACCCTGCCAACGCAATTCATGAAAGTTACTTTGAATTTGAGTTCAGTGGAACAACATCTTTGCATGTGTATTTGCAGGTTCTGGTTCAGCAAATGGAAAACCAGTGGATGCTTTTGACCATCTGAATAAAGTTAGTGACACGCTTAAATATCTTGCTGAGCTGTGACCTAAAATGTGGGGCAAGAACTTTACCTTCCTGCAAAGAGACATAGAAATAATTTGTGGCATTTCAGGAATACGAAAGACACATCATTAGAAATAATATTTTGACTGAATTGCAAAGTATTTTACTCTATCCCACACCTTGCTGTCATTCAACTTTAGCTGGTTGTTCTCATTCCAACTTCATTCCACAAACATGAAAACGTCAACATGCAACTCAGCTTTTCTAGCTGGAGTTCTTCAGCTTTTGAGAGCAGCCAGTAAAGCATTCCATTTTTTCATTTGTTGATTGGCCCATGCAAAATAGTCAAGAGACTTTGATTTTGCAGTTTGATTTGCTTTCTAGTGCTTGATACATGATATGTTCACTTCAAAGCAAAAAGTGGGTCAGCATCCATATGGTTTCTACCTACAATGGTTGCATCCATTGGTGAAAAATATCCATCCTGTTTTCACAACGAATTGGATTTGGATCATTCTTCCCATAGATTTATGTGACATTGTTTATTTTTATCCATCTCCAATCCCTTTAGAAAGTGTGGATGAGAGAAGGGGCTGAGCAAAGGCCTTTAGTGTGTGTAAAGGCTCTTTCTTTTTCTGAAGGGCATCAAAGTTGAGCTGAAGTTTTGACTTGTGCTCATGTTTATGGGCAGATAACCTGGATGGTTGGTGAGTCTGGATTTTGAGTCATTCCCACCCTTAAATACCAATGAGGATGTACACCACCAATTGACTTAGGAGGGATGTTTCCTCCTCAGACATTAGAAGCCTGCAAATTTAGATTCAGGATGCAAAGTGAAGTCTTCAGTTTTCAGGACGCTGTAGTCAACTATTTTGAGACAGAACATTTTTGTGAGATCCTCTCTGAAGAAAAGAATGCTACTCAATAAAACGGAAAGCTGTTTGGCTGAAGTTTAGAATTACCTCAGAAGTGCAGAATATTCTTTGTTTTATCTTAAGAAAACTCATGGACTCTCTGAGACCAGTTGAACCTATTCACTGCAGAATTCATGTCTGTCATAACATGAGTTTGGTGCTGATTTCTATTAGGAAGTGTTAAAAGAAGAATACAGAATACTTCTGGAAACCTCATTCCGAATGTTTGATTTTCCAAAGCTAAGTTCACCCATTTAAGTTCAGCTGATAAAGTACAAAAATACTGGAGTAAACATGACTTCCTTCTGCTTCCAGTTACTTGAGACTAATTACACCTACTGATTCTAAACTGTGAAAAATGGAAAAACTTCCTGATTATCATTTGTCTGTGTTAGGTGAAAGTGGTAAATCAGTGGCAGAGGGCTGTTTGATTCACTTTTAGAATTAATTCACTATTTTTCTCCTCATACACATACCATTTTTTAATGAAACTCTAATACTAGGAAAAAGATAGAGAGGAGAGTATCTGGCTTGCATGATGGGATGTAAATGCATTATATCTTTGCATGACTGTTTCTGGAAAATATTTCTAGTTCAGTGGTTCCCACTCTTTATTCTGAGCAAGGATAAAACATGTGCTGCAGAAGCCAGCCATCTCTTATATATCCAGCCACCAAATTAATCTCTCAGATGGTCCAAAATAATTCCCACTGCTCTTGGGGAAAAAAAAAATTTAAGAGCTGAATTTTTTTTAGGTAGGAAGAAACTGTCTGCACTGCTTTCACCTTCCTCCCTTTCTGGTGATCTGTGTCTACCACAGAGTTCAGGAATTCTTGTCCTGGGTCCCATTTCAAAGATACAGGGTTTGGAACCCATGGGGGAGAGGATGCAATAGCATGCAAGACAAACAATAGCAATGTATCCAAGCTAGTCACGGAAACTACCCTGCATTTTTGTCAGCATGTTTGGGATGGATTTGGATCTCCCCAGTTTCTGGAACCATGCTGGAAGTTGAGAATCATATTTTATTGAATGTAAGGAAGCCAAATGAAGTGGCACCACTGTAGCAAGGGGAGGAAGAATAGCTAACATCAGGAGGAGTCTGAAAGACGAGCAGCAGCACATGAAGCTGTGGGTGGGAACCACTGTCCTAGCCCCTCTCCTGATGAATCCTGTGATCTGCGCATGCTTCCTGCCCTGGGACTGAGCCATGCGCATGCTGCTTCAGTGAAGGAGATTGCCTCATGAGAACAAATGTTTCCTCAACAGTTTTTAAAAGATCAATGAAAACTAAAACCCCTGCAGATCCAGATTTCATCCCTCGGAAGTGGAAATAAAGTCTACTTTTTTTTTTCTGATGACAGAGAGTCGTTATCTGGAAAGAAGCTTGGGTTTTGTTTTGGGTTCTTTTGTATACAACATACAGTTGTATATTTTGATATGAAGCTGATGAATTATTTTCTGATTATTTTACTGCTCTGGCTGCCGGATATGAACACAATTGTCTATATTTGTTGCATAAACATACTGTTATGAATCTGAATGTTACTTTAAGGGTTAATCTTCAGGATTCAATTAATAAGGAAGGCTTCAGCTCAGGTAACTTTAACTTAGACTAGAGACCTGCTTTTTAGATGACTTCTCATCTGGATCTTTCTGTAGTCAATAACAAGAGCCAAGTTACCCAAGTGTGAAGTTATCCCAAGCTGAACTCTCCCCACTCACTGGTTAGGGTTGCTGAGTCCCACTGATTATAGAAATGGGTCTAAAGAGTAATCTTAGATAGGAAGTTCAACTTTTTTAACAGCTTAAGACAGATCAGATGGGTTCTAGGTCCTAAACCTAAGGTGCTCAAGCAACAGTCTTGGGAGAACAGTTTCTTCCTAAACTGACACTTATCACCAGGGATAGCTGAGAAACTCTCTGAAAAGAGAATCTGGGAATTCTTTCATTTTGTATTATCTACCCTAAGTCCTATCCTACTGTAAAAACACCAAAAAAAACCCCACCCCACAAATGAGCAGGCCAACATATGCAGTGGAAAATGTCACTGCAAGTAAGTAGGGTTTTGTGCTGAATGCAGAGGAACATTTTGTTCTGATTTTATCTATGAGGGGATATCCAATCTTGTTCAGTCCTAGTCTTGCATAGCTCTATGATAGATTTCTGCATATCTTGCTTATATTTCTGTCCTATACTTAAAAAATCCACTAGATTAATATTTTGGGTACTTTGCATCATTCACTGACCCTTTTCCTTCTGGTCTGATCCCTCTAGATCCTGGCCTCACTTAATGCCTCCTTTTTTTCTGGTATGCAAGGAAGTTATCACAGGAGTTTTAAGGAGCAAACTTTGGGACAACTGGATATGTATTTTGAAGAACTAAGCAAGTTTCTGGAGAGAGAGTCAGAGGCCACATGTAATGACAACTATATTATTTTAATATAGTACTAAATGGCTTCCTATAAACAACAGCAGTCTTTTGCCTCACCTATTTTTCTGCTTCTTTGCCTTTCAGGTTCTGTTCCTTAAAGATATTTTTCTTTTGAGAGCTTCTCTGTAGTGTTACTAACTCAACTCTTGTGACATTTAGAATTAGAACATTGCTTGAAGCCAGTGTGTAGTATGTGACCACTTGACTCTTCCTTTCACTTGAGATTCATCTATCAATCATCTATTGTCAGTGACCTGTAATCCCCCCACCTGGAGAAAGCTGATCTCCACAACAAGTCTGTTGCACAGAAACAAACTTTGTTGTTTTATTATCACTGAACAGATCTCCTCATCCTAAACCTGCTTCGGTTTCTTCCTTCTTGTATCTTATTTCACAGTCTCCTTCAGTCTGCAAAGATCACCACCAGGGTGTGCATGCCTCATTGCTCTTTTTTCTTTATATTAAGGAAATGCTCACTCTCACAAGCTCACTCTCTCTAACGCCTTCAGGCCCATCAGTTTATATTGCCTGGCTGACTCTGTAATCACTTAGCTAGATTTTTGGTGCATTTCTTTGCATCAAAATTCTTTTCAGGGATGTGACATGATTCTAGACTCTTTTTGACCATCCTTCTCAAAATTAATTCCTCCTTCAAACTTTGATTTTATTATTAATGGGACATGACTATTTATTTTCCCTACTTTACCCACTCAACCCACATGCAAATCCTTCCTTTGACTTTTACTTATTCACCTTTATATTTCATGCCCTTTCAAAATTACTCATTGGCTATTTTCTCCTGTTTGTCCTATGTATGGCAGCTGAGTGCTTGAAGAATCCAGATTTCACAGAGAGTTGAGACATTTGTCTTGTAAAGCAATACTGCTCTCAAATGTGGCCTCTGAAACAGAGAAGTGATGCACAAAAGACAGTGCAGGATTCTCCCAGACTTAGCAGAACACAAATCATTTGCTGGGCCTCTGCTCCCACCATCAGTTCAGTGCCGACAGAACCTTGGTGGGCAAAGAAGATCAAGATTCCACCCCAAAAGCAAGATCTATGGAAATGATTTTTAAAATGAGTTCTTAAGCCCAAAAATGAGACTGCCCAAAACATATTTTGTCACAGATGTCAACAGGTAGCATCTTGTATTTTTGTACAAATAAGGAAATAATCCCTGATTTTTGCTCAGTACATTTTTCTGCACTTTGTGCATCTTTTTCCCATGCCATGAATTCTTCAGGAAATGACATTAGGGCAATGTCCAAGTAATACAGGTATCATTCATTTAGACTGTTCTTATTCTTCACTCAAATCCACTATTTTGTCTCCTAGAAATGCTGCTATATCAGGACTAAATCTGTGTCTCCACACCCAAGTCCTTCTCAGTTGCCACTTCAGTACTCATGTGCATTTCAAGCATGCAATGACAGGGCAAGTGTCTGAATTTCCTAGGCTGCAGAAATTACATTTGCAAGTATTTTCATATCAAAAAGAAAAATCAGAAGGGCTGAAAAAACTTCCTACCCAAAGGTTTAGTGCTTGCATCTTTTCTGACAGGGAAGCCTGTTTTTTGTTACTCCTGGGTCAAAGATACATTAATCAGAAACACATAGTGAAGATGAGGACCCCAGTAATTCATGGGAAAAAAAAAAACAACACAAAAACTTGCAAGAGCTGTGATGTTCAGTGCTCAGATAACATCTGTTGTGGTGGAATACTGCAACAGACAGAGCTCTGGGATAGAAATAGGTGCTCTTTCACACTTGCAAGGTCTGCACACATCTCCATCTTCGTCCCCTATGTCCCTGCAGTGGACCCTACCCATGCTTGCCTTGCCTGCCAGCAGGTTCAGTGCCTGCAGCTGAGCCTCCTGCACAGACACCTCACTGCAGACCTGTTAACTCTTTCTCCTGGTAACCACGGCTGCTCATCCTTCAGCTCTGCTCTCACCTGTGGCTCTTAGAAACCTGCCAGCTGTAACAGCTACTTCCCTCCCCACACTCAGCTTGCCTGACCTGGTGTCCCACACAGAACTGCCTCTTCTGTGGGCACAATTTACCTCTCCCTAGAGCTGTCCCGGCATCCAGGAATGTGTTAAAAAGCAGGCTTTCTTCCCATGGCTTAGACTTTTTTTTTTTTTTTAACAAATGTGCAATTAACAAATACTTGAACAAGCAAATCAAATATTTATACCATCTATCACCTACAAAATGTTCAGAACATATATAAGCTGATATACTCACTAGCAAATTTCTTTTCTGTTGCTCTTTTCAGTGGTATTAGTGATTACCTTTAAGACCATTACAGTCATCAGGTTGTCAGGGGGATTAGTGATGCTGGTAAAATGGCAGGTAAATGAAATTCTATCTCTGTGTTGTCACTGAAGGACAAATGTATTTGGGCAGTAAATCTCTAAGAGGACAGACAGTGCAAGGAATCATCAGAGGAATAAAATTTGTCACTTCATCACGGTGGAGAGAAAACAGGGTAGCCTGCCCTACCTTGTCCCTAATCAGTGCTTGGCAATGCCTTGCCAGAGTTTTGCTGGTGATTTATTTGGTTCACAGCACATCTGACTTTATTTTATTCCTGTCTGACAGAGTTGGGGTTGTTATGTCTGGGTAAGAGAAGGCTCTAGGGAGACACGAGAGCACCTTCCATACCTAAAGGACGACTGCAAGAAAACAGGAGAGGGATTTTTAACAAGGTCATGTAGTGGCAGGATGAGGAGGAATAGCCTCAAACTGAAAGAGGGCAGGTTTAGATTAGACATTAGGAATAAATTCTTCGCTGTCAGGGAGGTCAGGCACTGGCACAGGTTGCCCAGAGAAATTGTGGATGCTCCATTCCTGGAAGTGTTTTAAGGCCAGGCTGGATGGGGCTCTGAGCAACTTGGTCTGGTGAATGACATCCCTGCCCATGGCAGTAGTGTTATGTCATGTCTTAATAATAAAACTACTGCTTCAGTTGTGCTACGTGAGCTGAAGCACTGTGATACCTTGCGTGGAGAGGATAGCACGACCCTCTGGTAACATTTTCAACATTGATACCAAAATATCCTCATAAAAAGCAGTTAATTATCTGTGGAGCTTAACTGTTGTTTACAAAGACATTGATTTATTATGGTAGCCCCAGCAGTGTCCTTGTATACAAAACAAATTTTTAGCCCATTATATATTTAAAGCATCATGAAAACAAGTTAATAGTGTACAAAGGAGGAAAATGATTACTTTTGCTTATTTTGTAGCCAAAAGCTGGGTCTCTTGGATCGGGTTCGTGGTACCAATACTAAAGGAAAGCTATTTACCCCTCTGAATGTAGATGCCATTGAAGAAAGTCCTTCAAAAGAGCCTAAGAATGTTGTCTTGAATAATAAGGAGCGTTTTCGCACTGCATTCCGAATGAAAGCATACGCCTTTTGGCAAAGCTCAGAAGGTAGCCTATCTGTGTTGATTTCTTTCTGTGCATCCCCTGTTCTCCCCATTTTACTTTGTTCCTCTGCATATTCTGTTGAAGATTTGTGACTTTCTGGGACAAGCAGGTCTGGTACCTGGTTTTATGTGGTACGTTTGGGGAACCCCAAGAAAAAGAGTCCTGGCGTGCAGGCAACACAGTGCTTGAAATCAAACAGTCCTTCTTAAAAATAGCAATTTGTATGGGATAAAGCCAGTGCTGGATTCAGCCTATCTGACCTGGAAAAAGTGGGCACACTGGGCAGTCAATTTCTATCCCCCAAAAAGCATGTGCCACCATGGCTTGGTTTATTGGCGAGGATGCCAAGCTAAGGCAGCTCCCTCCTGGACTGCATCCAGCCCTGCAGCAGCCTGTGTCCAGGCATCTCAAATATACCCTCACTGCCATCTCATAAAACCTTGTTTATAGAGTCAAAGTCTTCTTCCCTCCCTCTCTCTCCCCAAGCCTGCTTCCCTTCAGAGATTTCCATTGGGTCTCCATGCGACATTATAGGGCATTTTTCCTCTCAGCTGCCCTGAGCACACATTTTCCTCTTCTTGCCCATAACATCTAAGTGGTCTCTAAATAACAGTTTCCCCTTTCTTGTGCCAGCTGGCACCAGTGCATGCTGGACTTGCTACCATGGATGTAGCCTGGGTGTCCACAGTGGAAACGTGATTTTCTCTTTCACGATGGTACATGAGCTCCAGGCAGAGCCAGTGAGAGGAGAACTTGGCCTGTGGCTTCTACAACCTGTTTTAGCCTTTATGTAAAATACTTTGGGCAAAGATCCATTGGAAAGGAAGAAAAGTTCCCAGTGTTTCAGAAATGCTGGCATCTGAGAGGAGATCCTTCAAATAATGTGTCTTACAGCTGTCCCAAAATAATTAAATCATTTTCAAGACCTGACCAGTGAAAGAAGAAGCTGTAAGAGATATTCCTTTATTAAATTGCACTTACTTTATGTAGTGCTTTATTCAGCCAGACATCCCTATAAATTTTGTGTGGTGAGATGTTCATGTAGCTGGTTTTTGACCTGCTTTGCAGATGCAGGAACAGGGGAACCCATGGCAGAAGACAGAGGTGACAGTAGTGATTTCCCTATGGAAGATATGATCCCCACATTCAAGACAGCCATCCGAGCTGTCAGGTAAATGTCTTTTTGAATGCTTATGCTTCAGGATATAACATTACCATGTTGCTACATGTTGATTCACTGTTTCTGTTATTGCTTTTTTTAGGTGCAATAGATGATATAATTCTAATGTTTTCAAAAACATGAGACAGACCCTACTCAGTCTGATGAAAGTATGCAGAAGGGAGAAAGTTTTTCAGTAACATTGACCACATAATTTTGCGAGATACTCTATAGTGTATTTATTATAAAATAATATTGTGTACTGTTCCTTGTTAAAATATTACATGAATAAGGTATCTTGCTCAATTTAGTGACTAATATTTATATGAAACTGGAATTATTGCTTAACAAAAAACTCTGAGCTGACTCAATTCTTCTTTATTCAAAATTGTATGAGTGTGCAATCTACTTTTCAGCTGTCATATTTTAATAGATGCTGAGGTTTCCATTTCAGCAGGTTTTGGCTTGTGACATGTGTTACCTCTGTTTTCACGTCACAAGAGATATTCTCTACGTTAGAAAACTCCTAGTAAGCCTTGATCATGTGTTTAGCACATCATGCAAATAAAATTCATTCACTGATGCTCTGTTACCCTTTGATGCAGTATTTTTTACTCTCCTGCCTTGAAAAATGTCCCCATGGGAACATACTCTGCTTTCATTGCAATTGTTGTTTATTCCAGAAGTTATTAATTTTTGAGCCAGGACTTTCCACCTTCCAGGTGAAATACTGCAAGTCTGGAATGTCTCACGTTTATCTTAGAAAAACTTCAGGGAAGATGGTTATAAAAATATAACCATATATTTATATATATATAACTGTGATATGTACCCTCCCAGTTCTTTTTGAATTGGGTGCAGAAGAATCACTTACTAAAAATGCCAAGCTTTCTGAAGGCTGCTGAAAGCCAAGTCAGACAGGCTTTGCCCATGTTACCCCTGACTGCTTCCCTCCCATTGGAAGTTTCTTCATCCCTGTGTCCTCCATAGCTTTCCCTTTCCTTCCCTGATACCTGCTTGCTTTCAAACAGAGACATGTTATTATTATTTTTTAAAAACTTCTTTCCCACATCCTGTCCAAATCTAATTGATTCATGCAATTTCCCTTTAAACTCAACCAGGAGCCAAGATTTTTTTTTTCTTGTGTAGTGTACCCAGATCCTGAACATTAATTGGGAGTAATTCCTTTAGACAAAACCACTTACTGGATTTCAGGGTCATGATCAAGGAGTTTTTAAATTAGAATTGCTAACATCATGATCCCTATTTTTTATTTAAGTCTTTTAATATGTAGTTTTGCTGTTATCATATGTATTTTGGGTAAAATAGGAATAGATATAATTTTGAAACCTTGAAAGATTTATAAGCAACAGAGTTAAAGAATCAGCTGTCCTTAAAAAGTTGTAATAGAATTATCTTTGCTAAATCAAAGTTTATACAGATTTTAAAAACATTAGAAAACCCACCACCCTTAAATAAAAAACAAGTCAGAATCTTAAGATGACAGCAATTTTGCAGTTCAGACCAACAAGTACCTGGAGACTCCAGTGAGAAGTAAACATCCAGAAACCAAGTCTAAACCAGATGAAGATTTCATTATTTAGATATGTTTCCTCTATTTGTTTAATCTACCAAGAGATATACATTTAAAGTAATGTATAAACAGAAAAGGATGAAAAGAAAGAATGCCAAACAATTTTCAAGTGCTCTGGCCAGCAGAGTTCCTTGTTATAAGAATTCTGTCACTAATTACTAGGTCATTTTATAATAATAGTAATAATAGCAACAATTATATTATTATCATTACAACAACAACAACAATGTGATACTGCTGTTTTCTTCAAGGACACTTCAGGCTGTTCTAAAAATTTTTCACCTCTTCACAACCTGAACTGCTGCTAACTTCTTAACTTCCACATTTGTACCTATTTAGTGTTTTCTATCCAAAACTTCCCCTGGTGCAAAATTAAAACCAAGATGAGAATGATTCAGCATTGCATGTACTATAAATTAGCATTATAATAGGCTGAAGCATAAAAAAGCAGCTTCAGCTTCACCGCTTCAAAATCTCCTGCAACTTGTGTTGTTCTAAGTCAAACTCCAACGGTGATTCTGAAGCTTTAAACCACTTGTTTTAGACTATTAATTAGGAAAAGCTAACTATTATAAATTTTCAAATGTGGAATGATGTTATAGATTCTCTGTTTGTATTTATTGCCTTGTTTGGAAATAACATACTCAATTTCCAAACACCCAGAGAATTCACCCATATTTTGATAAAACTGGAAATTTTCATCATGAAATTTTTATAAGAAATTAATATTTTTTTTTTTTCTGTTTATTATGCAGAATACTACAGTTTCGTCTCTATAAAAAAAAATTCAAGGAGACTTTGAGGCCTTATGATGTAAAGGATGTGATAGAGCAATACTCAGCAGGGCATCTTGATATGCTTTCCAGAATAAAATACCTTCAGGCAAGGTAAGAATCTTCTGGTAAATGGGGAAAATGTATAGCTTTGCTGGCAAAATAAAAACATACTTGGCCTATTTTTGTACAAGGCCACCCAGAAACTTTGTCTTTGCATAATGTAGCTGGTCCATGAGAAAACCTTTTCCCAAGTGAGTAGCTAGCACGGATAACTGCAGCAAGAGACCACTGGCTCAGATTTAGAAGAAAGACATCAGAGTGAAAAAAGTCCTGTGAATTTTCTTGACCTTGTTTGGTTAGGATCAAGTTTCTCTCCTCCCCATTTCACAGATGGTAAATAAAAGCAATAGTTGCTCTCCATGAGCTTTTCCTTGGGCTGGATTCTCTGCTGACCTATACCTAGTGAAGCATACTGTAAAAATACAAAAATACATCAGCACAGAAGGTTTCATATCCCCTTCACTCAGGTGTAATTGACCTATCTGAATGAAAATTGCAATTTCAGTCCTCATTGTTCAGGTGCAATCTGCCCCCACATCTATTTCCACACAGAAGTGGTTCATTGCAATGTGTTTTTAAGGCACATGTACAAAACTCTGTGCTGCTCATACCATGAGCCACGAGCCCAGGTCACAGCCTGGGGCTGTAAACTTGTGTGGGGCTGAGTGCACGTGTGAGCAGGTGTGTGTGCAGATGTGTGTGCAGATGTGTGTGCAGGTGTGTGTGCAGGTGTGTGTGCAGATGTGTGCGGATGTGTGTGCATGTGTGTGTGCAGGTGTGTGTGCAGGTGTGTGAGCAGGTGTGTGTG
>VWZT01013823.1:602-138428 GCA_013397055.1 Pachycephala philippinensis | reverse complement strand
GTGTGTGCAGATGTGTGTGCAGATGTGTGTGCAGGTGTGTGTGCAGGTGTGTGTGCAGGTGTGTGTGCAGGTGTGCGCAGGTGTGTGTGCAGATGTGTGTGCAGATGTGTGTGCAGATGTGTGTGCAGGTGTGTGTGCAGATCTGTGGAGCTGTCTGTGCTCAGTCTCTGCTCAGCACATTCCCCAAGGCCCTCAGTGACTCTGGGCAGCAAAATGCCACACAAACACCTTTATTTCTCTCAAGAATGGGCTGAGGGAGTGCAACTCTTGCTGCACATTTGGTCCTCGTCTGGACTTACTTTGGCTTTGTAAGGCTGCTCTGATCTTTCTGCTGAACTTTGTAATTTCTTATTTCAAAGTGATTTTCCATGCACTGGGCTATCTCTTTTCCAAGTATACAACATGTCTGTCAGCAATGCCTGGGGACCAAGCCAAGATCTAGCTAGCTTCGTGAGGCTTGCCTGGAGCTTTTTCAAGTTACATTTTCAAAACTCCATGGGGCACTGTGAAACCCATGCAAGGTATCTGCATGGATTGTCCAATAATGCAGATAACTGCTCTGTGGACAAGTGCTGATTGATATGTGGCCATTTTGGGGTGTGGACCAAATAAACAGAGACCTACTTGCACCTGAGCAGTTGGATATGACAAATTAAAGGATATTTGATATAGTAACAGAGTGTAATTACATGTGCTGGAGCATTCCAAACAATCTTTCTGCTTTTATGCCAAATAAAAAATCGAGTAGGCTTCCTTGTGCAACTTCATTTAAAGTTATGTTTTTCAAGCCAGAAGAATAATTAGTAAAGACAAAAATATTGCTGACAATTAGAAACAACAACTGACAGAATGTTATTGGTTTATTAAGAATGTCAGAAATTCTACCTTCTGCCAAGTTCTGATATTCATTACCCTGCACAAAAGCTGATGGGTCTCCTGACATTTTAAAAAGCGGCTGCTATTGGATATTTTTTGACAATCACTCTGTTTGGTTCCTTTGAAGGATAAGAAGGCATGTGTTTCAAACATTAAAAGTTGCAAACAGCGAGCTAGAGAATTACTTAATTACCATTAAATTACCAGGTAATTGCAATTCAGTGCATTGATTGTGTACCCAGAAGAGAGGAGATAAATCATGACCCTCAATATATTACCAAATCAATAAGTGCTTCCTTTTTGAATCTTTGCTTCAGAGATGCACAGTGTATTCTGTCATGTGTTAGCATTTGGAGAAGGACTTACACAGTTGAACTTTTCTTTTTTCCAGAGTAGATATGATTTTTACACCTGGACCTCCATCTACTCCCAAGCATAAGAAATCCCAAAAGGGAGGAGCTTTTTCTTACCCTTCACAACAGTCTCCCAGGTGAATTCTTTTATACCTATTATTTAGCACAGCCCAATACAGAAATAAAAAGTTAATTCATTCCAGTAAGCATGATCTTTGTTCACCCACTGTTATAGTAATGATACTGAGAGAATATGTTGCTATGAGATACATATGGGTAAACATTGAGCCAGAAAGTCACTAGCTTCCCCAAGAGCAATGTGTGATGGAAATCTGAGCAACAGCTTCTTAATTGTCCAGCTCAGCTTCTCCACAGTTTGAAAATATGGTTTTAAATTAAATACATGCATTTGATTGCTGATGTGCTAAATTTCTACATTCAACTTGTAAAGCCGCTTAAAAGCTCAATAAAAATCACCAACAGTTTGAAAGTAAGCCAGTTATCTTCCTGAAGTGAAAAAAGCCCCACCAAATGACAAACAGAGATTTTTAATGCTGCTGCTTTTAAACCAATGAGAGATACTTAAAATAAATTGTAATACCAGGTTTCTGAGTGTGAAAGCTGCACCATAGTATTGTATTGCTGCATTCCACACAGAAAAAATTCAATAATAAATGACATTTCTTCTGTTGTTTACAACTATCAATCTGTCAATAAATATCCATCAAGAACCACACAAGACCATCAACAATCTGTCCCCAAAGCTGTTGTGGTTGCTCAGAACAAAAGCAATCTTACAGAAAATAAATTATCCCACACAGGGAAAAATCTAAAACCACATAAATGTGAAGACAGAGACCGAAGTATATGGAAGAGGCAGTGATCATTTGGGGAGGAAAGCAGATTGCAAAAACTGCCTGAGCCCATATCACCAGTAATCCAGTGAGGAAAATCTGACATGTTTTAGTTACAGATTTTGCTCTAGTAAGATTTATTCATGGCTATATTTTGGATTTTGTCAGAAAGATAAGAACTGGACATGCTAAAAGTTTTAGAGTATATTTGTTCCAAATCATATTAAAGAGCAAGTGCTCAGAAATTGTTTTTCTAGACTTTGACACAGGTTATGAGAAGACATTGATTCCTTTGAGGTTGGTTTGGAAACCATTTGATAAGGTTTAACTTGATCATGAGCATCCTAGATCCCATGAAGTTATAAATCAAAGCTCATTAATTAGAGATCACCTTCTTACCTAATGATTTTGATCCATCTGATGGACAGGCAGGAGGAAATTGCATAGATGAAAACCTATTCTGGAATCAGCTTTAAATCTCCACACCAGACTGTCTCTTTTCAGCATTTCCAATCTCTACACTTACTATTTGATATAATGAAATTGAGAAAAAAAGCACACTCATGCTTGAAACTCAGATTCAGTCTCCAAAGACACTAATTATAAAGAATTAGATTTAAAAACACATGGCCATCTGTAGACCCACTAACTGCACTATCTCTATAATTTTCACAAACTTGAAATTATTCCAACAAGCTGAAGAATAATTTAAATTTTATTTTGAACTTCTGGGGCTTTTTAAACTTTATCTTAAACTTGAACAACAACAAAAAAATAAATTAAAAATCAAGATTATATATTTTAGGAATGCATTAGCATCACATAGAATAGACTTTCACTCCTGTTTGTATGAACAACTAAAAGGGCTCGAAGGATCTATATGAATAAATCAACAAGATGGTAATTCTGTTTTCTGATATAAATTGCTTATTGTGGTGCAAAGAAATATTGCACACTAATGGAGTTATTAATTCTTTATAGAAATGAACCATATGTAGCCAAAGCATCTACAGCCGATACTGAAGACCAAAGTATGATGGGCAAATTCGTTAAAGTTGAGAGACAGGTAGGTAATTTCATGACAAGGACAGAGGCTGAGGGGCTTGTTCAGAAATTATAGAGCTGGCATAAATTCTGTGTGACTCTGGCTGACCCAGGCAGAATTGTGCTGGTGGTGGTGAAGACTCACAGAGATCTTTTTCTAATGATCACAAAACTACACTGCTAGTTTTTCATGAAAGAATTTACTTACGTGGGAAATGTACATTTTGAAACTTGTCGAATCAATGTCATTATGTATGGCAGAAGATCCTAACCACGATGTTGAAGTGGGAGTTTTTCATTCCTATAACATCTATACTCCTCACATCTGGTGTTTGTTGTGAGCAAGCCCTTTTTCTGCAGGATCTGGCTCTCAAAATGATTGTCTGCTCTTGTGCCAGATGCTATGGAGAAAGGAAATTAGTCATGATATGTAATCCTGATGCTGCAGGACCATTAGGTGGTGTTAGGTCATAGGCTGGACTCAACGATCTCAAAGGTCTTTTCCAACTTAGACGATTCTGTGATTAAGAGTTATAGACCAGGTCTGTATGCAAAGGTAATTCCATATATTGAATTTTGGTAATAGCTATTTACCATTGGTGTCAAGACTTTGTCCTAATGTTATCGAGTCCTCTTGGATACTGGGCTGTTAAATATCCAACAACACTAAGAATTTTTGTGGCACAGTTCATAGGGATGGGTCTTCATAATCTGAGGCAGATAGAGGATAAGTTGTCATCCATTTCAGCCCAGCTTCTGAGGGAAGGTCATGGTTATCCTGTACATATCACCATGACCAATAAGGATGGCAGCACACTATTTCTGGGGGCAGTGCACTTACGGAATCATGGACTCTTTTTGAACAACTGACTTGAGGCCATATCATGACATTGGTATTTTTCAGGTAAATGACATGGGGAAGAAACTGGATTTCCTTGTTGATATGCATATGCATCATATGGAACAGCTGCAGATACAAGTTGCTGAGATAAGTCCATTGAAAGAAACCGCTTCTCCTGCAAGGGAGAAGAGAGAAGAAAACAAATATTCCGAATTAAAAACAATAATATATAAATACACTGAGCAGTGTTCTCGTGAAACTCCTTACAACTTCCAGCAGGTTCCAGTCAACAAAGTCAGCCCCTATGGTTTCTCAGCACGGGGTCATATGACTCACTCACAACCTTTATCAATAGGTGGGCAAAACTCTGGCAAACTGCAAGCCACACCTTCCTCAACTTCATATGCAGAAAGGCCAACAGTTTTGCCTATATTTACATTAATGGACTCCCAGGTTAGCTACCACTCCCAAGGGGACCTTCAAAGCCCTTACTCAGATAAGGTGTCTCCAAGGCAGAGAAGGAGCCTGACGAGAGACAGTGATACTCCATTGTCCCTTCTCTCCGTCAATCACGAGGAACTCGAGCGCTCCCCAAGTGGCTTCAGCATCTCCCAAGAGAGAGATGACTTCCCCTTTGGCCCCAACGGGGGATCGGCGTGGATGAGAGAGAAACGCTACCTAGCAGAGGGGGAGACAGACACAGACACAGACCCTTTCACACCAAGTGGCTCCATGCCTTTGTCCTCTACAGGAGATGGGATTTCAGATTCAATATGGACCCCTTCAAACAAGCCAGTTTAAAAGTGTGTGTGGGGACAGTCACTGGTTGACTTCTCCTTGTAATGTAAGCATACTTTGTATATCTCACTTACTCTACACCCAAAGCTTACTAGTTCAAAACACCAATGGCTGCATAAGATGCATGTGATATTAGTGGTAGTCATTCTGCACCATTTCATACAATTTACTAATGCAGTTTTTTTCATGCTACCAAAACTAAGGAGCTTAGTTTTGAGCATGGTTTGCATGACTTTGCCCTATATAAATGGTACAGCTGATTTCTTCTATGATACATATCTATCTGATACTCTTCAATACAACAATGGTGAATTGATAACAGCCAAGATACAGTGGTCCTTGCTACGTTTTGTAAACAGAGCAGCAAAATAAAAAGATTTTTGGGAGCAATATCCCTTTGTGGAAACATAACGTCTGAATCATTTTCCAATATAGGCAAATCTTTCTCTAATCAACCAAGCCAAGAATTTCTAATATCAAAAGCAGGGAAAAAGCTGAATCAAAGTATGATCTTATTGAAAATGAATTGTTCAATGAAAGTTGAAATATTTTTGTGAATTAAATATTTCTCATGTGATCTCTTATATAATTACCCCTGAAATACAATGTTGAAATGAAATTAAGGGTATGGTTTTAAATCATCAAAGCCACCTCCTGGGATTGATCATAGGTATTTATTTATTGTAAATTGTAAATAGAAATCCCTCAAATAACTTGGAAAATCTTCACTAGTGTTTATAAAATTGCTCAAAGTAGGATTATAATGATGTTTTTTAGATAATCTTTTGCTAAGTCTATTTGCTACTTATGGGGCCAAATTTTCTTTCTGTTCCAAAAATAAGGTTGTTCAGTGTAGGGAATTCCAGGTTTATACACTCTACTCTTCTATTGACTTAGATGCTGCTAAGTAAGATGCATAATGTAACTCAACCTCAGTTCCCCAATCTGTTAATCAGGAGTTACACTTCCACACACGCTCACAGGTTGAAAGGCTCAATTCTCTAATATTTGCCAAGTGCTTTGAGCTCCTTTGATGTGCAGAAAATTGCTATTCTGTTCCCTGCAAGTCCCGCAGTGTAAGATGCTGCCAGATCTGTTTCTCTCTGTTTACCTTTTCTCTCGGAAATGGAGTGCTCCAAATCCATGAATGCGTGCTATATTTAAGATTAATGTATGAATAAATAATCACCATTTGTTTTCATGTGTCCCTGAGCAACAGAGAGATAGGTACATTCCCTAGGTCTCAGCCGAATATTTTTTCATGGAAGTTGGAAATTATTGAGAAGGAGGAGACCAGGAAAATCACTGGACCACTGGAAAGAAATGAATCAAAGGTCTCACCACTACAGAGGGAATGTAGTACCTACAAAGCTAGTGAAACTAGGATATCCAAATATCCTATGCAGATCTTACCTGGTGTCAGTAAAGGTGTCCATGAAATAGCATCCGTGTGATGTCCAGTGTGATGGATGTACACTCTTTACTGCTGGTGGGAAATGAAGCAGTACAGTCAGTGAGCACAGGGTACAGGAACCAAGGCACACATCAACTTTGGGATGGATTAATCTCACCTTTAACTCAGTTATCTACAATGACCAAATGTCTACCAACTTCAAAGAGAGCAGAGGGTGACTTGCTTAGGTGCCAGATGATCAGAGAACACACAGTCAATGGGAAGGCTCTCACCTCTCCCCCACTGATCCAAGGAGCAGCTTCTCTGCTGTGGCTCACCCCCACCTCATGTCCAGAATGACCTTGTCACTCCACACAACTTCCCCATCGTGGCCAGGGCACTGACCAACAAAAACACAAGGATTTGGCCCAAGTAAGATTTTGGGAAAGGGACTTTCTGTATAGATTGCTTGTATTATACTGCAGCTGCACAACTGAGCATCCTTGGCACATCCAATCCAAGAACAAGAACACATTACTGGCTTCCCAGTGCTTACTGGGTATTGCAAAGCCCTGCATAGAGAGCACCCCAGTCCGTATTTTGTTGGGTTTTCCCCACGATAGTAAACTTCTTGTTTAATTCCTCAGTATTGTTGACATCTTGTAACAGTTGTTCCATCCAGGGAGCTTCTGTTCTTTCTCAGATGTGGGCATTGCCTTCATCTTCGTTGTTTGTTCTTTATTGGAAGAGACATCTAAAGGATTAGGATCTTCTTACTTCATCTGCTTCTTCAGCTAAATCATGATTCACCCTTCTGGGACGGATCTTCAGGGAAAACAAACTGCTGTTGTTACTGGATTAAATAATGCAGACGAGTTACAGCCTTTGAAGACTGGGCTGAGTCCATGTTCTGAAGCCAGTAACTATGGTGGTATGAGGCACAATTTTGGTAATTACTTAATTGACAAAATAGCATTGACCTGAAAGATAATTTGTGTTTGACGGAGTTTTGTGGCTAAATTTGCAAAGAATAAAACTAAATTACCGAAGTGTAATTCATTATGATTTGGCATATTGAGAAGAGTTCTTTGGCCATCAGTGATTCTTGGAAATACCTGTATTGTACCTGCTGCAGGCTTTCTGAAATAGTGATAGATGTCTGTGGCAACTTGTGAGATTTAACCCTCACATGACAAGAGTACGAAAAATAATGAAAAATTATTTTAACTTTGCTACACTTCTGAATTTGGTGTAAGTATGTGCTAGAAAAGCCTGCTTCAGTTTTCTTATATGTTGAGGGCCTGTCATTCCTATTGATTTCATCTGAGTTTGGCCCCTCTTAAAGAGCTTTCTAAATGTGAGTAATCAAAAATCAAGGCAGCCAAAAAGCAGATGCAGTCTGAGAAATTTGTTTCTGACTGCCTTTGACAGTGGTTATGCCATGCACTTCCCTGTTCAATTCCCACTGAAATTCCTCAGTTCAGGTTTCTGTTCTCTTCCATGACAGCTCATATAAAAGGAATCTTTTCTCAGTATTAAACCTGGCTGAAAATCCATAAATAGCCTCATTATAAAAGTATGTTCTTTACAAGAGAAAATCCAAGAGACTTGGGTGAATATTCACCTGCACACAGAGTGCAGCCCCAGAGAAAGTGGAATTTGGGCTTCCCTGCACTGTGCACACTTAGCAGCTGAACTGTCTTGAAGTTAGTGTTTTCTATGGCATGTAACCACCAATTTGAAATATGCAGCTTAAAGGCATCAGGTCAGGTATTTGTAGCCAGATAATGAAATTTTAATGATGCCAGAAAAGATCTGCCTCTTCTTAAAAAGCACTGGTGATAAACTCAACAAGATCCTCTGTTGTGGACATCTGTGGGTCCTGTGAAGGAGATCCAAGAAATGAGACAAGGCAGATCTAATTAGCTTATTTTAATATTTATTTTTGCATCTTAGCAGTGAAGCCTGTCACTGCTCTGTTCATACGGGTGGTGTTCTTAGCAGCTCTCTGCCGTTTACTTCATCGGGATTAAAAATAGGGCATCCATCAGTTCTGCTGTCTGTGCTGACAACAGATACGTGTCAAGGTGTCACCAGCAAGGTGAGATGTGGAGACCATCCCTGATCTGGGATACGCACACAAACATCATCAGACTCCAGTCAGGGTGAGTCCAGGGAGTGCATCCACCTTGGAACTGTGGTTTATGTGCCTGCCATAGATACTGGACAAAGCAAAATACACTATATGTGATCCCAGTAACATTAAGAAAGTCAACACCTGTTTCCATGCACAAGGAATCTCTATTCACAGTTTCGTTTGAGAGAGGTGTCTGGGTCAATAATAGCTTTCATAATAGGAATTAATTAGATTTATACCTTCTTCTTCTGCATGATGTTTCAGTTTAAGAGTCATCAATTCTCTTTGGGTCAGATCTTTCTAGCATCTCGACTGACACAAATACTTTGTTTACATGTAGTTAACATTAAAAAGTATTAATGACTTTGATGACTCAAACAAATTCAGGCCCTGAGATATTTTTCATAATTAGAAAGTGTGGAGCTTTTCTCTGCTCTCCTTGAAGTTAGAAACCTTCTCAGAGTGATGCACTGGGAGCAGGGCTGGGTTCTAATCTGCCTTTATTTATGAATTGTCTTGGGAAAGACAGCACTGATCTGGAGACATTTTTCTTGGCTACATTTTTAGACTGATTTTCTGTCCCTAATAAATGCCACATGTCTGGAAGTTTTCAAAAAGGTGAATCTGTGTTTACATTGTGTGCCTCTCTTTGCAGCATTATTATCAATTAAGCTTCCTCACTTCAGATGCAAACTGGGAATATTTGATTAAGGCAGAAGTGAATGCTTAGTTGAAGCATGAAGGTATGGTAAATGTGGTTTGTGCTCTATTTAAGGAGTTGGCACTCAAGAAAAAAATCTAGTCAGGTAATGGCTGTTGTACTTGCCTTGGCTTTTCCCTGCACTGAATTTATCAGTCTGGCTTCTATCAAAATAAAAGGGAATTCAACCCACAGAGAGATTGATTAGAAAGTCCCTAAACTGACTTTGGCTATATTTGCTCTGTTTTTATCTGTAACGTTGCTGCATTGTTACGGTCCAGAGTGGAAATAGTTTAAATTTTTTCTGCTTCAAATGGTGGCCCAGGAGCGCTGTGAGCTAAAGCCCACCCGAACCCGGGCGTCGCGGGGCCGCTGCTTGTGGCCTTCAGGAGAGCACCCAGCTCCAAGCAGTTTGCAAGATCACAGCCTAAAGCAATCAGAAAGTGCAGAGTAAGGAGCAAACTCGTCCCTGCTGGGAGCCCAGCTGCTGCAGAGGTGTCACATCTGCTTAGGTGAGAACTGAATCTGCCCTGCTTATGGCAGAGCTCGGGAGGAAAGAGCTGGATCTTGATTCCTTGCACCCCACAGCCCCCACCACTAAGCTCTAGAAGCCTAAGAGCTGCAAACCTAAATTTCCTACAGCACCTCATGAGTTTGGTGGGATGTCACTTTTTCAGGAGCCCAGATAAATGTGTGTGTTCACTTTGAAGACTACTTTCAGAGGTGCAGAGGAAAAAAGGGCCATTTTCAAGTGTTTTTAGCTGGGCACTCTGGGAATGAAGGTCCTGGGTATCACTTTTGCTTCTGATTATTTAGGCTGTAAGATTTGATCCTTCCCAATTCAGCTTTGAGTAGCTTCCCTCTGCAGTTAAGTGAAGCAAAATACTGAAAATGGGATTCGATTTCCATCATGAAGAACATGCTGAGACTGAAGGTTACATAGCCAACTGCATTTTGTTTTCTAGTTATGGCATCTTATTATTACTAGTATTTGTGCCTTGCTCACTGAAATTTTCTCCATGCTACAAAGATGCTTTTCAGATTCTGGCTGACAAGGGAACACAACTTTTATACAAGTGGCCTTTAGTGCTCTTTATAATATTATTTATTGTAATTTTTAAACTGTATGTGTAATTTCTATTCTGGCACTGTCCAATATTTGAACAAATTTAATATGTTTATTTCAATATATTATGCAAACAATACTTCTTAACTGATTTTTTTATGTTCTGTCTTTAAAAACTGCACCACTTATTAATAAATAGAAATTTCAATTATGATGTGGATGAATTTATTTTCATTTAAGTTGTGATACCTTCACACATATTCAAAGAACACATTGTCAAATGTACCCCCAGCAGAGACATTGGCAAAGACCCTTTTGACTTTATCAAGGAGGAATTAAACTCAGCTACAAGTAGGTTTTATCTGGCTTCCACAGCCAGCCCTGTCAACACAGAGCAGATCCCATTATTTGTGACATCTTTTGATTTAGTGGCCGTGTAATTTATATGGCTTTGAGCATACGCGTGGGAAAAATACATTTATACTGGAGATATTAATGTGGTAAAATGAAATTGCAAACAAAATATACAGAGAGCACAGTAATGGCACAAGCATGATCAGAATATCCCCTGCAGGGAATTTGCTTGAATTCTGCCCCTGGTTCTGCTGCTGCATTTCTGTGCAGTCCTGTGTCTGAATGAGACAGGAAGAGAAACAAGTGAAACATCACCACTTCCCAAAAATTTATCTTGACACAGAGAGGTATTTTTAAGGCATTCTCTTTGGCTTCAGTTTCATGGCTGTCACCAAGGAATCAGCTCTGCTGAGCACTTGAAATACAATCTAAAAAAAGGGGTTTTAATTTTTTGTGGTAGGTAAAAAAATATTCAACATTTATGCCATGTCTTATCCCACTTCTAAATCACTATAAAGTGAGAATAATTAAAAGATCCTTTAGTACTGCAATATTAAGTTGTAGTGCTTTTGAGTCTGTTTGTTTTAAATGATTCTATTTAAATAAAAATAATAACTAAATAAGAAATAAGGTGGTTGCCAGGCTCTTACAGGCTCTTATCTATTTTTTCCACAGATTGACAGTTTGTGTTTTTTAAAGCTAACACACCAGAGTGTGGAATTCTGAACCTTTTGGGGTTCAGGGTTTTTTCAAGTGTCTTCACTTTTATGGAGAATGTCACCCCACATTATGGTTACTGCCTTAGCAGTGAATGTCCCAGCTTGAACTGCAGGGCTTGGACTGACCCGTGCAGCTGCCAGGCACAGCAGTGACATTTACCTGGGTATTTCACAGGCAGAATGGGTGAACCACTCAGTGTTTGTTCACCTGCACTGAAAGGTATTGCCTTAAAATCTCCCCTTGGTGTCACCCAAACACAGGAGCCTGACAAATCACTGGATTTCAGTAAGGCACTGGGTCTGATCTTTTAAGAAATGGATTCTAAAATGGGAACAAGATGTGATACCTGTTCTCAGGCAAAGCCCTGCTTATATCCAGGGAGGTTTTCCCTCCTGCAGCCTGTGCTTATGTCTACATGGGACTCCTGGGATCCTATACAATTGTCCCCCACCTAAGCAGAATAAGACTTAGGCTCAGCAGTTTAGAAAGAGTAAAAATTGAGTCCAGTATGGCTCAAGCAACAGTGTCAGGAGTGGAACTTTCTCAGTGTATCCTTCTGTTTCTTTGCAGGGTACTTTGATTTTTAAGACTTATCAAGGTAAAATGGTTGCTTGATAAACACAGACCATCCTCTTGGATCACAGACCATCCTCTTGGATCACAGAGAAGGGATGGAATCAGGAAAGCCAAGTCCCATGGCAGAGAGCAGCAGGAGAGCTAGACATTAGGTAAAGAAATTGCCCTCTAAGATAATGGCTGGTACCCAATGGGTTTGGGACAGCACCACAGCTTTTCTCCTGTTTCTTTGTGTCAGACGCAGATGGACAGCAGAAAACAGACCAGGGATCATGAAAAAGGGTGTAATATTTGCTATGATTGTTTTGGCAGATTTGATGGGATCAGTTACATGTCTGACACATATCCTATCAAAAATAAAATCACTTGATAATTTCTTAAATAGTTTTCTAAGTTCTGGGCTGTTGCAACTTCCTTGTACCTAATGAAAGTTTTATGAGGAGTTATATTTACAAATGCCAAGTGCTTTATCACAAACTAACCTCTTTGGAAGCCCCCAAGCAGCAGTGCATAATATTGTGTAAAAATCTCATGTATTGTAACTCACATACAGATAAGAAATCCACTAGGACTTCATGCCTCTTGCCACTACACATTTTCATGATCTCCACGCCTCCTTTTTTCCCAGTTTCTCTCCCTTTTCTCCCTCAAGGGCGTGCTTGAATTCAAAAACGTTTCACAATGTCAGACACTTGAAAAAGAAACCGTTCCCTACTTTAGACTAAAAAATATACAAAACATTCTTACTGAAAACAGCGTGTAGATTTTAGTGCTCATTCTGTTCAGGGTGTTTTGTGGTGTTAGTAACAATCGAAACAAAATACTGATACAAAAAATTAAAGGAAAAATATTTAAATGGCAGGAACTATTTGAAGTTCTAAATACATTTTCTGAAATGGGAAAGAAGTTCTATGAATGGGAATAAATACATGTTGATATATATAACTGTATATTTGGGATACAACAAAGCAAAGTGCTTGGTCCTGCACTTGGGTCACAACAATCCCCTACAGCACTCCAGGCTGGAGGCAGAGTGGCTGGAAAGCTGCGCAGAGGAAAAGGACCTGGGCAGAAAAGGCTGGTNACAACTACCTGAAAAGAGGTTGTAGTGAGGTAGGAGTTTGTCTCTTCTCACAGGTAACAAATAACAGGAAGAGAGGAAATGGCCTCAAGTTGTGCCAGGGGAGGTTTAGATTAGATATTTGGAACAATTTCTTCAGTGGAAGGGTTGTCAAGCACTGGAAAGGCTGTCCAGGAAAGTGGCAGACTCACCCTACCTAGAGGTATGTAAAAAATGTGTAGATGTGGCACTTGGGAATGTGGTTTAGTGGTGGACTTGGCAGTGCTGGGTTAATGGTTGAACTCAGTGATCTTAGAGGTCTTTTCCAAACTTAATAATTCTGTGGTTCTATATATAATTTTTCTTTTAGGAGAGGAAATGTTATTCTTCTGAAAAATAATTGACGAAAAAACAGTATTGCGTTTAGAGAATTGTCCTTAATAGAACATGTGCAAAAATAAATAAAATAGAAGGATATTGGTAAAATCTGAAATTAAATTCAGATGAAACTAAACTTTATAGAGCCAGTGCATTTCTTAATAAAATAAACTAAATATCTTGTAAAACTGTAACGGTAGAGGACTAACAGAAAAGTGTTGAAGTGTAATTAGAAAAGTGTTAAAGTGCTTTTTCAGAACCAATGGAATTTACACAATTGATACTTTTCTAAACAAATTTTATTAAACAACCACTCAAAGATGCTTTCGTGGAAACATTTGCCACAGTAAAATGAAGTGTAACTGAAAATAAAGCTTCAATGCTCTGGAGTAAACTTGGGTTAAGTTTGCTTCTTTGTTCTCTGTTTAAAAGCAGCGTTTCCTTCTCTCTTGCACGTCAGCATCTGATGAGAGAGAGGCACAGCTGGATATGTGTTTTCCAGGTAGGCAAATCAGGTTTTCAAGGTGCTTTAGGTACTACAGTGCCACTGTGGTGGCACTACAAGGTTCCACAGCTCATCTTTTAGGGCAGAGAGGGTTCACAGCCCAGGCAGGGTGAGGGTGTCCCTGAGGGCACTGTCACACCAGGACAGAGCAGGTGGGAGGGGAAGCTGCTTGGTGCCACTGGCTGGGCTCACAGGGAGCTGGCTGGAGCTCCTGCAGTCACTCACACGTAATGCAATTGCTGTAGAGAAATGTGTGCTTTGAATCACATCTAAGGGTCTAAGGAAAAGCCAGCAGGAAGAAGTAGTGCATTGCTTTCACACTGTGCTCTCAGCCCACAGACACAGAGCTCCCACAGCCAGACTTCATTTTCTCCCTCCTTACCAGAAGGTCACACCACGCTGTCCTCTCTCTTACAGATCAATCACAGGCATTTCCTTGAATTGGTGTTTATTTAAACTGCATTAGCAGGGCCTTACCCAGTGCAACCTCCAGGAAATGAATGCATTTACTGGGTAATTTATATGAATTATGTGCCTAGGCTGTGTTACTAAGAGACACTAAAAATGTCTTCTTTTCCTGTTCTGGATTTTGGGATGGTACTTATGGACACAGTGCTGCCACACAAAGGGATGCTGGAAAAAGGAGGCATGTAAAGACTATACTCCTGAGAAAGCTACTTGCTCAGAGGGATGTTCTGAGTGAGAACACAGCATTGTCCCCAAGAGTCAAAGTTGGGGCTGAACAAAAGCCCCCTCCCAGGTCACCTGAGCATTGCTCAGCAGCTGAGGAAAGTTAAAATTACAGAGTCCCAGGGCAAAACACAGCATGAGGCAAAACCTGCTGAAAGTCTAATTATCCTCACAGGCAAACATCAAACGGCTGGAACTGATCCCAGCACACACATTTTCCTGGCTATACCTGGTTTTGTCAGCTGTTACAGAGAGGACTTTCATCCCAGCCTTCTTGATGTGATATTGAGCAACTGGTAATTAAGTCAGTAAAAGTAAGTCTTGTCAAAGAAGAGGTGTTTCCCTATTCCTCAAGCTGCAGCATTCAGTCACGAGTCATGAAAATTTTCCTTTTTTCACACCAATAGATTCCATATAGAATTAAATAATATTAAATGCAGTGACACCCCAACGCGTAATGTTTTTTTGTGAAAGGCAGAATAAAAGAAAACAAAGGTAAGATTGTGCGTGCATGTGCACAGACGTGTGGGCATCTTATTTACCAGCTACAGCTCTGTTAAATGTGCTGCAGTTGCCTTGCAGTTTATGAAGTTCTTGGTGAAGGCAGGAGTGTTGGGCAGGCAGAGACACAGCCCAACCACACATGTAACATGGTCACTGAAGCACTTTTTAGTTTATAAACTGTCTATGAATCCACTTAGCTTTCTCTTATTAATTCCTACAAGGTTTTGAGTGATTTCACAAGTTGAAATATTTGGTGGATTGTGGTAAAATTACTGTATGGATGATCATTGGCTTTTAACTGTGCTACATCTAAACTCACTGATTTCAGAGGAATCATTTCCAGCCCGCTGGAGTAAATGGGAACAGAATTTCGCCCACTGTTTCCAACAGTGATCATCTCTTGGATACTACTAAACATCACTCAGCATCACTGAAATTGCCTTATGTCACTGCTCTGACTGGACCTCTCTCCCTCCTCACCACTTCACCACAATTCCAGGCAATTTTTCCTGTTTTAAGTACCTTTTTATCCCTTTTGAGGTTCCACACTTAAGATACACTTCAGGCTTCATCTCTGCCCTCTTGACAGTGTCCCTTGTTTGAACTGAAAGATGGCTAAATCTTTACCAAAGGGGCTCACCCTTGCCCACTTCTCACCATCAAAGGTGGCATTGGTCTAATTGCAGTAAGCTGAGCTGTTCCTTTAAAAGGGAAAAAAAATCCTCCACAATTCAATTCTACTGCCAAAAGGAGCTTCCAATCCCCACCTGAGCTGCCACAGAGCCTTTCCATGCGGAATTCAACAGGCACTTTGTGTGTTTATGATTGTGTTACCTCTAGTTAGCCCTTCAGGGATTAGGATAACAATTTTCACAGGATTTTAAGGAAAGATTATCAAGCCTGTCTACTCAAAGTTTTTCACAAAGTGTTTATTAAGACCTGGTTATAACCTCCAGTCTTATATAGGCTCTGAAGATATTAATCTTTATCAAGAGAAATCAGGTAAGTTGATATTAACTATTCCAGATCTTGGTGGTTTCGCTTGAACTTGGAGGAAACCATTTCAGCTGCACTATTGATGCTCAGTGGAAATCTAGCAAATTAAATGCATTTTTATGAAATGTATACTTATTGCATTTTATTGCATTCTCACACAAATAAATCTGAACTTAAGAAGTAATTGTATCAATGTAATGAAGCATGCTGTTGTAACACGGGCATATTTTCACATTAACTTGAAATATTTCTTTAGACTTGGAGGATGATGGTGTGCTTAAAATGAGAGATGACCTTTAGATGTTGCAACTGAATGAAGGTAAGGAAATTCATACTAAAGGACTTTCCTCTTTTATTTATTTATTCTCTTAATTTCTGTTCTGCTCTGTTAAGTGTGAAGACGTGAGGAAACTACTTGATATTGGAGTGCACTACGTTTGTACAGGAAAAATGAAAACAATTCAAACTTCATGGTTACCTGCCACATTAAAATGAGTTCTACTGAAGCGTAGATAATAAACACATTGGTTTAAGATTGCTGTTAACCCAGAGTAACAGAGAGGAATTTAATAAGAGGTCTTCATGCATGTATAAAGGTAATCTGAACTGGATTAAAATCTCCAATTCAGCAGTTCAGGGAACTCTGGATCAACAATCCTAAATAAAAGGGATTCTACTAATATCATTTGGCTTAAAATAACAGAGGAGGATTATAATATCCAGTAGAGCTGAGGGAGAATTTATAACCAAAGGCTTGACCCTCAGCCTTTATCAGATTAATGTTAGGAAGGAAAACATTCTCTGAGTCAGTTTATGGGATTTGTCTGCCTGCTCAGGGCTGTGAGGCACCTGTGCCTTCAGTGCCTGTGAATCTCAGTATAGTCTGAAGTGGAAACGATGATTTTGATCTGGAGGACAATGCGGGTTTCATATTTGCAATCTGGACATGTATTTCAGTCATCGCAGTGGTGTCACTTCAAGAGAGATACAGTTACAAAGTAATAAAGACTTGTCCCTGATAAATAAAAATTGGATATCGGATAACCAGAGTAACGTAAATGTGACGTGTATTGCAAGAGTTAATATTACCAATATTCACATTGCTGAGAGATAAGGTATTTCAGGCAGCAGTTCTAGGAATATTTGCCACACATGGTTTTGAAATTTAGCTGGATAGCATAAATTTCAGAGAGTTAATGCAGGAAAAAGATCTGGGGAAGCAGCTAAAAGCTAACACTTCAAATTTAAACAAAATCTCCACCAAATGAGGAGCAAGGGTAGTCCATTGTGGAGTGCTACCGCTGGTATTCAGATTTATCTGCAATTTCTTTTTAAGCATCTTGTGCTGGTCAGGGAACACACCAGTGCTAAATCTGGCATCCAGGCAAAAAAAGCACTCCCACCAATGGAGGATTTTCCATCATTTTATACCAAAAATACTCAATATTTCTTTGCTAGAAGTAGAACAGGATTTGTCTTACTATGATCTATCCTTCCAGGTTGTGTTTACCTGTTGTCCCTATAGTTATATGTTTTGCTTGGTTGAATCTGTAGTGTGATAAGGTTAATGCCTTCTCTGAATCCCTGCTGGAATCAGCACTGTGTGTGGAGAAAGTGGTGTTGATTAGCACAGGGGGAAGCTCAGCAGGGAGGACAGCAGGGAACTGAGGGTTCAGGTGAGGAAGAAAACATCACCCAGTGTGTAGGGAATGCTTCCAAGTACAACTTTGTATCTTGCTCTATTTTGTTTGCACTTTTACAGCTTTTCCATCTCTCCTAAAATAGATGGTCCCTTCATGTGTCAGTCCTCTTGCCTCTTCTCTGTCTTTTAGGAATGTGCTCTCTCTAGACCCCGCTCTTACTTGCTACACCAAGTCCTCTGTCAAATGATTTTTCCCTGTCCTGCTGCCACGAACAACCCTAGGGCAGTTTAAATAAATCAGTACTAAGTTAGATATCTGATAGGAAATTATCTGCTGTCTACCCTTTTACTTATGAACCTTTGTAAAACCATTGTGCTTTCACATCAGCCTCTGAAACGCTCTTACCAAGTATTTCAGTGTTAGTGTGATCCACTGGTGACCCAGGACAGCCCACATTCCTCAAAGCAGCTCCTAGAAATCAAGTTTCCTCACCGTGGATGACCACAGGCCATCGATCTGTAGGGACAGACTGAAAATGGGGCAGGGGATGCCTTCTTCTCCCACCTCCTGTGTCTGGGTCTTTCACCTGCCATGCAGCCAAAATCCTTGTGCAGGGCAGAGGTGTGGGGTCTTTCACCAGTCAGGGCTGCAGAGACCCTCCAGCTGAGCAGCCTTGCACCTCAGGGACAGCTCAGTGGCAGCACTTCTGTTTCCATGTTTCCTGCTGCTGTCCCTTGGATTGGCGTGCACAGGGACAGCAGTGGCTGTGCAGCCTGGTCACTCCTGGGCCTGGTCACTCCTGTGTGCATGGAACAGGTCATGGGGAACGTGCTCGGAGGGTCTGTGGCCCATAAGCACTGAACCATCATCACGAAGCATGACTCATCCTAATGCAGATTTTGCAGAGATAAGGTGCCATTCACTTCTCATAGTACAATCAAAATTTATAATGTTCTGTTAAAAAAGCAGCAAATCACCCCACTCCTCACCTCAAAGACACAACCCAATAATTCCGCTTTAATAGGACACTTGATTATCTGGATGCACCAGCCACCACAGACCACCTACTCCAAAACATATGTAGTTTACCTTGCTTTAAACCTTGCTTTAAATGATCACCTAACTCTACACCTCCCAAAGCCTACTCTCCCCAACAGTCACCTCGCTGTACTTTTGCAAAACACCAGTTCCTCATACTCAGCTCCACTGAGGAACATCTCTAACTCCTCTCTATTTCATTGAACCAAACCAAAGAGTCAAAAAAGAAAAAAAACCCCAAACCAAAAAAACCCACTTGAGCAGAATCCAGTGACAGGGATTGGTTTTATACCAATCTCCATGCAGACTACACCTCCACTGCTTCCATCCATCAGCCTGTGAGCAGGCTTGAGGTAACACACTGCTTTCCCCTAATTAAAGAGTCCACAGATCCATGAAAAAAAGCTGTTACGAGCCCCAGCAAGCCTCATAACACCAGAGAGTGGAAGTGGGGATAGCCTTGCCAGGGGGTCAGGCCCTGTGATTTTCATGACAGCAATACTTTCATAGTCTGTATCCTAGGAGTTTGCCAGATCCCAAATATTGTTGCAAGAGGAGCCAGGTTTAGGATTTTTGGTGCTAGACTTGTCCATGGGATACTGGAATATGTCCATGCATAATTGCTCCATAGAAAGGTGATGGAGTATGAAGTCTGGGAATGAGATTTGGCCAACACTTTCTGCCTCAGTTCTGCTCTTCTGCACACGCTGTGCAGAAACCGTGGGTGAGTCCAGGCTTGGGGCTGGGCACAAAGGATTGGGCAGATGGACTGAACAGGTAGGATGAACCTCTTGGAAGCTCCCAGAGCTTTGTTTGAATTAGCAGAGCTGGCACTTACGCATTTTTGGCTCATCAGACCAGCTAACACAGACATTTAAAACACAGAAAAACTTAGTATTGTTTCACCATCCCAAAGAAGAATCTCTTTAGAGCCACTAAATACAAATAAACTGTCTTCTGAATGTGTTAATTCTCTAATGACTTTAATATGAAAAATAGTTTAACTATGATGATAATAATTTCCTAATCAAACAGTATTATCTTCAAGATAATGATTCGCTGCATATTTGAAAGATTAGCTACTCCAAGAGGATATTAAAAACTTTAGGAATTTTTTCTTTTTGCTGATTTTCATATCGTCTCTCATTTTCTGACAACTACTGAGTTATTTGGCATGTTCTGGTATTACAAAAACAGGGGAAACATGAAAAGAAACTTTTTTTTTCCTCCCTAACCACCTCTAATTAAATCTTTGAAACCTGGAAAGCAGCCCATGGTCTGAAAGGCAGACCACTGTTAATCCTTCCCAAGCAGGTGGGCAAGGCAGCACAGGACACAACCTGGTGATAGTAACTACAGAAATACAAGACCAGGAGTGATCAGACAAGCAGCATTTCTGCGGAAAGGAACCTCAGTTGACATTTCTGGTTTGAAATTAAACATAAGCAAATTTTATCTTGTTTTGACAGAAAGGCTTTAGGCACTTGATGTGCCAGGTGCCTTTTAGGCA
This sequence comes from Pachycephala philippinensis, assembly GCA_013397055.1. Taxonomy (NCBI): domain Eukaryota; kingdom Metazoa; phylum Chordata; class Aves; order Passeriformes; genus Pachycephala; species Pachycephala philippinensis. Next base: position 118,392 of record VWZT01013823.1, on the reverse strand, counting down.
CAGATCATGCTGCCAGAGAAAAGGTCTGTGAAGCCAACCTTACCAAGGCCCCAGCAAAGCCCGTTAGGAGGACTCAGAAATCAAGAGTTACATGCTAAACTCACGACAGCCACAGGCACAGAGGAAATATGATTGTGGGATTTCTGTTTCTTTGCCATTTCCATCACCAGTCTTTCTCTGCATCACAGAGATCTGATATTTCTCCTGTGGTCAAATCATTCTGGGACAAGGGCTGGACAAAATCACTCAATGCTATGAACTTTAACACCACCAAAAGGGCATTTCTCTCTCCTAGACCAGACAAACCTGCTGGAAGTCAGCATCCATAATGCAGGGGTTCTGCTGGAATGTGACAGCGAAGATGAGCCTGGGATTTCTATGTCTCTTTCTGGTTTTCAGCACAGGTAAGGACAATGGTTTGGTGCTCCCCAGGGAACAACCCAGGTGCCTCTTTCCCAATTGCTCCCATAGCCCCATTCCCAAGTCTGTGGCAGACTTGGTTCTTTCACCCTCTGTAGGCAAGGTTGATGGGCTGGAGCTACAGGGCTGATGCCATTCAGCAGGGCAGACCCGGTGATGTCTATTCCTGGATCCCAGGCCAAAAATCTGAAATCAGAAAGGTTTATAAGGAAAGAGAGAGAAGGGTTAGAAGAGCTCCTACCACCTAGATTGTAAGTCCAAATTTAGCTCTGACTCGTTGAGGGTTGTTAATACAGCTAATTAAAACTGCATCACAATTTATAATCCCCAGATTATACATTGTCTACTGGGTATTTCTCCTTTATAAACATATATAAAGGGGAGCTTGGATGGGCTGAGAAGCTGAAGCTTCGTGGGAACATGGGAGATTAGCATTTTCTAGCACTGACTCCTTTGCAAAGCCTTTAGGATTGCTCTTTGGAGGCACTCAGCTCTCCTCTGGTGGGATAGGAAACCTAAATCCCAAACACATATCTTCAATTTGTCCTGCAATCTCTAAATCACTGCTCTGCACTCAGCTGGTCACCGAGTGAATCCCAGAAAGCCAGTCCAATCTCCTGAGCCCAGCTCCAGCCCATTCCTCCTGCAACACAGCTCTGGAGGACAGTCCTCAGTTGCATGACTGCTCTGAATAACAAACATGAGCAGAGAAAGGAAGATTTGTTTGGATTTGGCCTTATTTTACTCTGTACCTTGCAGCAAATGGTGTGTGCAAACCTAGTGAAGATCTCTACAGATATTTACTATTATACTTTTTTTTTGATTATTGAGGGGCAAGTTCAACAGGGAAAACTGTTTCTCAGTCTCTTTCTTCACTTTTCAGCTTCGTGCATAAAAAAGGAAAATAAGAAAGAGAAGCAGGTGGCAGTGCTGGCTACTGCAGGTAACAGGCGGCACACAGGAGCCCCAGCGTGGGTGTTAATGGGAGTGGGATGTGCTGTGTTGGGCGTGGAGGTGGCAGCAGATGGACTCTGCTCGTGCAGAGTCTGTGAGCCCCATCCCACCCCTGCTGTAAGGCCACCCCACCCAACCCGGTCCTTGGCCAGGTTAACAACTGTCCTTCCCAAAATCTAATCTTCTCTTTTTCCTTTCTCTCCTTCCCAGTTCTCCATTCCCTTTTGTTTTTCCTTTCCTCTCTTCTATGCTGTGGACAAGCTCTGCTTTCAGCCCCGGGGTGCAGCTTGGCTTCAAATTGGTTATAAATAACACTGATGTCATTGGAAAATTGAATTTCTCCCCAAATTCAATTTTGTTCTCGTCTCAGCTTTCTGTGCTTCTTTTTCCATCCTGCTCTGTTCTTCCTCCCTCTGTCATGCTCACACACACCTTCCTCCCTCACACAGGCACTGCACTGCTCTGCTTCGGCGTGACTTTGTGGGAGGGAAGCAAAAAAATATCTTTGAAAATTTTGACTTGGGAAAAACAAATAAGCAACATCAACAGAAATAAAACATGTCAAGATAAGAAGTGTCATTCGGCTGCAGCAAAATTATTCTGTTGTAGCAAGCAGTATAGCCATCTATGTAGCTTAAAAACAAAAATCTGTATTTTCGTGTAGATTTGGGGAAGGGGGAACATTTCCTAGGCACTTTCTCTGCCTTTTGTGACCTGTACAGAGAGATCTGCTGCTCTGTTGGCAGCAAACACCCATTGCCCAGTAGGAGAGGGCAGCAGCACGCCAGGGCTGGCTGGGTCCTGCAGCTGCTCAAGGGCACAGTCAAGGGCACAGGTGGCAGATCTGAATTTTGGCCCACCATTCCACTGTTGCTATACCTTGCTGTTTTCCAGACTCATCTCCACGGCCCTGGAATTTTATTTTCTCATCAGCCTTTTTTTGGTGCGCCCCAGTACATAATCCACTCTTTTTGGTTTTCCCATTCTGGCACATTTCTAGCACTTATAAGCAGGGGATGAAGAGCTGTTTCCTTGTGCCCTCATGCACCCCTTTTCTTCCAGAGCTGCCTGCCAAGTCCCTGGACCTGTCTGCTATTAACCTGACAGAGCTGGTGAATGGGATGCTGAGCTCTGCTCTCAGAGGTAATGGGACACGGCTGGGCAGGTCACAGCTGCCAGCCCAGCAGTGCAGGAGAAAAGGCACTAACAGTGTTAGCAGGAGAAGCTGTAAACATGCACTGTCTGCCTCCAGAATCGCTTCTAGGAGCACGTTACCTTCACACATTTATACTGCAGATGGATGTCTGCCCAAAGAGCTCAGAAATTGGTGTGGGTTTGTATATAGACACAATATAATTACTTGTGGGACGTCTTTAGAAAGCACTTTTTAATACAGTGTACGTTCCAATTAAAAGAAAAACAAAATAAAAAGGAAGAAGCAGTAAAAATTATCCTTCCTTCAGTGGAAATGAGAACGGACTGAGTGTCAGGCAGCTGTGTTGTACTGGCGCCTCAGGAATCCTTTAGACACCAAATGAGCAGAGTTCTCACAATTTGTTCCAAACGCTAATAACATGGGCACGTGTTTCTGCAGGGACCAAGAAATTCTTCTCTTTGCTGAGCGTCACCTCTTACAGCTCGTTTGCCTTCCACAAAGTGTCAGTCACCATTTATAACAGTGAGTGTTGGCGCTTTGCTCAGCTCAGAAGTTTCTTTCCCACAGCCTGTGCAACAAGACACTGATATTTTTCTCTGTCTCCCCCTCCAGTCTCTAATGCAAAAAATATTGACCCTGGCAAGTTCCCTATGCACTACTGCTACTGTTTGAACAACATGACAAACGACTTGGCAGGTGGGTACACAAAAGTAGTTGGCAATTGCATGTGCTTAAGCTGAATTATTTCCTTTGGAGATTAAGGCTGTAGCCTGCATTCTGAAGACTTCATCCTTATGATTACCACCACACCGAGGTCAACAGCCATAACTCACAAGGAGTGGCTGTTCTGACTCCATAACCTAAGTCTCAGGTGGCTGCACCCGGCCAGCCAGTCTGGGATGGAGCCATCAGTCAAGTGACTGGCGTGGTTTGACTGACAAAAGGCTTCTCTTTCCTCCTTGGAATACAAATTGCAGCACAGGAGAGATGACCAGCAATGTTTGATACATCACCTTGGCCACATTTGCTCTCCTGAGATGACCCACATAAGGGGAACAAGAGATTCTCTGCAACAACAGACTCCAGCAATCTCAACGAGCCCAAGAGAAGGGAAAAGCAAGCACTAACACGGAACTGTTTAATGGAGTACAAAATATTGTCAGGCAACCCCTTCACCTGAAATCCTCATTCACAGCCCTGATGTCACAGTATTTAACATTTCAGGATGCATCTGAGTGCCTGGATTCTATGACTGGTTTAATGTAAGGCATCAAGAGTAGCTCAGCAGCTACAGACCAGACTCCAAACCCTCTACGCCACACGTGGTGACCCCATATGAGCCACAGTGGCTGTCCTGGCTTTCTCTGGACCCACACATCTCACAGGCCTTTATGGATAATGACCCAGCCTGCCTTGGAGAACAGCAGAGAAACTTTAACCTTTCTGCTGCAATTCCAGAATATCTTGGTGATTGGAGCATTCTCCAAAGCAGTAAAGATTCAGGGCTCAGATCCATCACTCCCTAAGTGAGAGCACTGACCTGTCACTGCCAGGAGGTACCAGCACAACACCACCAGCCACTTTTTGGGCTGACAACAACATCATCAGTACGTCTGAAGCAGACCCCAGAGGAAAAAATCTGATGCCTCCTGGAAGGTCCTACATGGCAGACAGGCAGTTACAGCAGGTAAAGCCTGCAGGCTTTAGATCTCCTACATTTAAGCAGAAGAAGGAGAGCATTATTTTAAAATGTTCTCGTGAACAGATAAATTTCATTTAAGTTTACTTTTAGACAAACTGATGTCGTTTTGGATATCATCTTTGAAATAAACTTCTGCAGAGTATTCTCGTGGCTTCTTCGGTCCACTCCAGCAAAATCTTTTTAAACTTTAAATTATTTTAAACTTTGTCATGTATGAGCATATATCCAAAATATCATCATATTTTGAATATTTGACTTGACATAGATGATAGGATGTGTTTTCAATAACAAACTTTCTCTATTTGTTGTCTAGATTTTACAGCTTTACTTGTTGATATCATTGGAAACTCCACCAGTTATCTCACAGAGATTTTCAAATCCACTTCTATTCTCTCAGGTTTGCATCTCCTTTTAATATTTATCATTGTCTTATTTGTCTCATTTACTCCTGGCATGAAAACAAGCATAAAAATGTGGCTAAAAGCCTATTGCTCTTACTCAACAGCACTTTTCTTGCAGCACATGGAACAAGATATGTATATGATGTGTAAGTGTGTAATATAGAGATGTACATGTTTCTATGGGCAGTTATGTTGTCTGAATGTTTTATTAATGATTACTAAAAAAGGGTGGGTTTGAGAATTATTATTATATACTGGTATTTTGGGCAATTCTGGTTCCCAAAGAATAATTACGGACTATGCTATCTGTAGAATTTTTTCCATATAAAAATAATTGTAATTTAGAATTTTAATTAGGTAGAAACTTTTCCACTGACAATATTAACATTTGGATTTGATGGTGGTTTGAGGTTTTTGTCAAAAATTAGAAGGCAAATTTTTGGTCAGCTGCCATAGACACATATCATTTTTTGTTTCTATTTTTAACTGTTTAAGATAATGCCATAGAAGGAAAACTGGTAACAATGATCTCTTTTATGTTTTTCTGCCTTTCAGTGCGTCAGAGCAATGACTCTGATTGTATCTACATCTGTGTGATGGCAGGCCAGACAGGTAAAAGTTAAAATCATTCCACCTGAAAATAGTGCCCTGGTTTTTCTCAGTAATGATTTATACTAGGAACAAGCCTTTCTAGATATTTTTAAGCATTTCTACTTGCAGGGAAAAATCTGTCTGATTTTTTGGAAATACTAGAAAAGTCTCCTGTTATTAATTACACATTTTCCAGTAACACATCATCTGACCTGGGTAAGTACATCCTGGGGAATAAAAGGAAACAGCAACAACAGTGAAAATCACATCCAGGTAGCTCTTGCAATGAGTACTCCATCCTCATTACTACTACTTGCAATATTATTTTATTTTTTATTATTGCTTACATATTTGCATAATATTATGTATGTAAATGTTTAATACAATAATTATATCATAAATGTAAGTAAGTAAGTCTTCTAGTGGAGAAACAAACAAAACCTGCTGGGATGAGAGCTTTTATAGAATTCAGCACTGGGCTGGGGAGGGTCTCTAGTGCTCTTAATCTGTCTGGGTGCCTGCCATAGCTCTCGGCACAAATGACCTCCTACCTTTACATGAGTTACCTTCAGAGAGGAGGTGGATACATTCAGTCATTGTCCTGAGCGATTCCTCCTCCCAAAACTGCTTTGCTGGGTTGAGCTGCACTTCAGATGCTCACCTTTCACTGCTGCCCATCACTATTTCTCATTTTCAATGATAGATTAAAGCAGGCAGACTGAAATCAGTGGGATGTTTCCTGATGACACTTGGCCAAAACCCTCTTTAATTAAAAAAGACAATAGCTGTGTCTCTGGTAGCAGAACCTGATTTCTTTCCTTTGTCTCACACAATATGTGGTGGATAGTGAGTGCTCTAACCTTGTCTTCTCATACCTCAAAGACCTGGATTCGGTATTCTCAAGTTTTGTGAAATTGCAGGAAGACCCAAACAAGACACTGGATTCATCAGCAGAACATGTGTGGACATTTAAATGTGAGCATAAATTGTCAGACCTAAATCTGTGTTCCCTTGATTAATGTCTTGAGAAGTGATCATGTATGTTTGCTTCACAGTTAACTGTGATGTTAACTACAAATAAAGGGTAGCATAAAAGTTTCTCTGAAACAGCAGAAGATGATGTCACTAATGTATTGAAGAGCTAGAGGATAGAAAAACTATTGCAAAAAGCCATTTTACCAGAAAAATAAGTTTTCTAGAGAGGCAGAGAAGAAGGGAAAACCAGTTGTTGGTTTCAAACCAAAAATAAGATTATTTAAACCATTTCCTCTTATTTCCTATGGTCATTTTCTTTTCTGTATGCTTCTCTATCTGTTTCTTTGTATGACATTCAGTTGTACTTGAGCATTTCATAAACTTTAGTACTTTTAACTTTGCGATGGGGCTACAAGATACAAAAGTGCTACTCTGCCCCATTTTGGAAGCCAAAAAGCAAGGCTTTGTATATGCTCTCTTGTAATAGAAATCAATAGAAATTCTGCCCTTGACTTCATACCTCCTTGTCATTGCAGCTGCATCTCTCTCATACAAAATGTCTGCATTTCCTGTAGTCAGCCTGCCGTCTTTTATAAACTTTTTTAATTTCCTTAACCACATGCCAACCTTTGTTATCTCTCCTAGCCACGAGTGTCAGTTCTCACACTGCAGTATCTGCCCTCCAGTACCTGCCTGCTCACCTTCAAACACACAAGAGCTTTCTCTCTTTCCGCTGTAGTGAAGCAGTTTAGGAAATTAAACATAAATTATGTGAAGAAAAAAACCAAAACCCTGTAGGAACATTTCAGTTTCTTCTTTTTGTTTATGAAAACTCACACATTAAAATGTTCTCAGCTAAAATTTCGAACATTATTAGTGCTCCCTGTGTTTTCATATTTAAAATGAAATGGAGAAGTGGCCACTCAACTGCCAGAGAAGCACTCAAGGAGTAGATGGGATTGTCTGGGTGTATTTTAGATATTATTGTCCCCCAGAGTGTTGCACTCGCTGCTGCCGTGGGGACACCAGCACCCCCAGTGTGCTGGTGCCCTCTCTCTGTCTGTCTTGCTTCTCCAGCTACCAGGATCCCTCTCGCCCAGAAAGGGGGAGAAATCCCCACCACGAAGTTCCCACTGTGGCCAAAGACAGCTGGAGCCAAAGGATCGTGGTTTCCATCACCCCATGTGGATGCTCCCAGGCCCCAGGGCACGGCTGGAGCCCCTCTGAGCCCTGGGGGGAGCTCAGGCCCATCTCCAGCCCCGCAGCCCAGCCCCAGTGAGTACGGCCAGGAGCACGGGAACCTGCCCTACCCTGCTGCTGTGGGGCTTGGCCAAGTGTCTCTGAGGTGGAGGTTGGAGGGCCCTTCAGGGAGACCCACTCTGGGTTACCCATGGGTTGATTACTTTATTGCAGAAATGTTAAAATCAGCTGTAGGCTCCATCCTGTAGTTTCTTACCTTTAAGGAAAAACTCGGTCTTGCTTCCCACAAACACTTCTGCCACTTGGGTCTTGCCTCTCCTTTTGCAATGAATTTGGTGAGCAGACCTGTGAAAAAGCATCTAGAGATGCTTCTCCTGGTTGCCCCTAAACATGCCTTCTTGAAATCCTGCCCTTCCCTAGTCCACAGGCTTTTCAAGATCTAGTCAAGTACAGCTTTTGTCCTTCTTATTTCATGATGGCATTTCTATATGCTGCTGGCAGTACTGGGTGAAGGACTCTGTCTCACACATAGCAATTCTCAGTAGACAGATGAATAATACACAGGAATGACAGGAAGTGTGTGTCTCTCTGTTCTCATAGGTGACATGTCCAGGTTTTGGATGCAGACAGTGTCTCCACAAGAAGCCAGCAAACTGATGCAAACAGAGCCAGGTATGACTGATCTGGGATAGCAACAAAGTGTGTCAGCTGGCACATTTATAAAATAGAAAGTAATATATAGAATATAAAGACTGATAGAATATATTTATATATCAATGTCTATGTAAGTGTTTATTAATGAACTGTGAGTTCAGCATTAGGGAATGTTTTGTTCTTTTCTGTTGTTTTGTTCTTTTCTGTTGTTCCTTCAACCAACCTTCCCTTTTGTTTTAAGGTGTCAAAGCAAGTTCTATTCTTTTCCCTCCCCTTAGATTTGCCTTCCTCAGTACTGTCTATGCCACCTTCCTACAGACCCGGTGTGACACTGAAACTTTACTCAGCTACCAGTAAGTAAATGCACCTCATGCAGCAAAAATAGCACTATGTTTGAAAGTAATGCAAGTTAGAAACATTCCCATGCAGAAAACATATACATGGTTAATTTGCTTATGATAGTTTATGTATGTAAACCACACAAAATGTCCAAGGGACTACCTCCTATTTGTTTGTGAATTGTACAGAATTGCACATTCAAAACATAAATCTTACTGTGGTGATAGAATTAACACAGGTACTCTGTGTGTCAATTTTTGCATTAATTGGTTATTGGAGAATTCATTCTTAAAAATAACTCCAAAAGAAAATAACATGCTTTAAATCTCCTCATTGGTATAAATAAAATGATGAAACCAACTCATGCCACATGAAACTTCCATAACTGTTCTGAATTTACAATATTGCAAACTACTTTCTCAGCTAAAAAAGGATCATCATCAACTAGATTTTCATGAAAGTTCAATTCTCATCTGCTCTCATGTCTGTGTGCACCTGTCTAGGAGAAGCGTAGATGCAGGGTAGTGCAAAGATAATATCTCAAACAAAGCTGCAGGGGTCTGCAATATCCTTTGGGCTTGATATTATAGATAAAACCAGAGGAGTCTAAGGAACTAATATGCTAGGCAAATAATATTTTTAAAGGTCTGTTTTAACATCTAGGAAATAAAACTAGGAAATTTGATAGTATGAATGAGCAAATAAAGCCTGTAAATTCTTAAGGATCATAGGTGAGGAGAGCAAAAAGAGAAGCTGATTATATGGTTTGTGATGTGTTAGTAGGAAGTGTGGAAAAATAAACTTTACCACTGGTATTGTCAAAGGAAATTGTGGGTCTTTGATGTGGGTTCCTAATAACTCTGATGAAGGGAAGACTGCTGCTGATAGTTAGCTTCCTGAAACAGGAGACATAAGGTGAAAACAGCATCACCAGCAGGTTTATGCACAATGGGAAACTGCAGCCTTGTGATCCTTCTCTGCTGGTGGAGCTGACCCAGAGCATTGGTGATGCTGCCAGCTCCCTGGCACCACATGGGCGGCCCTTGGGTCTTCATTTTGGGATTACTTGGAGCCTCAAAATCCAAGTTTTTGTCTGGATTCCCTGCTAAGCTCACCATTTCTGATATTTTGATTACTGACTTCTCTTTTACTTATCTGTAAAGGTGTTTTTTGGGGGTAAACACATGTGATTCAGAGAGAAAAGTTCTTTCACAAATCTTCAATTTTTCTGTCACTGGGAATAATTGCACAGTAGGGGAGCAGCAGTATCTCTCAGTTTGGTGTCATTTGCTTTTTCCATTGGTTTTCCTGTTGTTGCCTATTGCAGCAATCCAAGACCAGGATCCTGTGTTGTTACTTGTAGCTTTTGCTGATTTAGATGAGGTTTTCATAGTTTCCAGTTCCATTCTGGTTGACTTGACTATCAGTGTATGTTGGGCTGCTTGTCTTCTTTTTTTTTCTTTTTTATTTTTCACTCTTGCTGTTACAAAATAAAGTATTTGAGAGCATATTACTCAGTGGGGCATCTGTTTTCAGAATTAAGTAACACTATCAGAGTTAAAGAGATGACCATGAAAACCAAAGTTTAACAACATTGAGTGATCATACAAATACAGCTCCTGCAGAAAAGCAGTGTCAGGGAAGAGGAGGAGGAAGCTATTGCTTGGGAGGCCTGAGAACACTGCAGTAAAAAAATTGTCAGCTGAGACACATTTCCAAGAAAAAGGCTCACTAGTGTTGAGCGAAGGAGCAGTTCTTGTTGCAAAAGTCTTTTCAAACCACGGAGAGAGGAAGCCAAATAACTTTGGTTTTCATGGTGATGTTTTTAACTCTTATAGTGCTATATAATTCTGAAATCAGATTTATTTTTCTCTCATCTTAGTTCTGTTTAAAGGGCTTCAAATACCAGAGTCCTCTTCTGGTGTGCAACACTATAGACCCTGGAGAACCTATGACTGGGGACAGCCCATTTGGAAAAGGCTGGGAAACATGGATTTCAATGAGATGGGTGAATTGCAGTTACCATAAGCCTCTCTCTGAGAAACCATGGTGGCAGAGGCTGCCTGCCTGATTCTAACAATCAGGCATGTGGGGAGATAAATCCAACAGTGGGATCACAGTGAGGAAGGACATCCACATTGTTCTGAGGGCTGACTCATTATTCGAATAATTCATTTCTTAAATCACAAAAGTGGGTGCCAACTAATAAAACATGTAAATACGCATGTTAGAGCATGCAGGGAGGGATATTTTAAGTCTGAGTCATTCACAGTAACCGTAACATTGTTTTTCACTGACAACAAAATTTAATCTCAGTGCCAGAAGGATGTGATATTGAGTTAATAAAAGAACTGTCTGTTTACTGCAAGAGTTGGTCACTTCACTGCCCTTGATCATAATGTGGCAATTTGAAACAGAGAGGAGAAAAGCTCTGCACAGGAGCTGTGGTTCCTGCCTTTTCTGGTCTCTTGATTAACTCAATTTCTTAGGAAAGAGCATTCTTAGAAAAGAAAGTTGTGAAATAAATTCCTACTTTTAATAAGCTGTATGAACTTACACACTGAATACAAAAAATACATTTCACAGCAGAAATTTATCACAGAAGAGGGATAAAACATGACTATGAATGGGTGAAAATTTAAATTTCAATGATATGATGTGAATTTACTATGCAATCAAAAAAATTAAATAGAAAATCAATTGAAAAAGAATTTCATGGTTAAACAAATATAGTATTATGCAAATACAATGTTAATTTAAATTTAACTGATTGTCAAAAATGAAAACCAAATCAATTTCTTTAGCTTTCAGCTTTTTTGTTTGACTTCTCTTTCCCACATTGATGACTCCAAATTGAAATTGCCGTAATTCAATTTGCAGCTGGATAAAATTGAATTTCTGCTGGCAAAACACATAGCTTGAGTAAAGCATTTAACACCTGGCTGGCAGGATAGCAATACCCACTTTGGCAGAGGCTGAAATTTGTAGGAGGGTGGCCTTCAGCAAGTTTTAATTATTCATCAGCTTATTATTTCTCATCAACTTTAACGTTACTTTTCAGGGACAACTTATATTAAAACCTCATTGCCCCATGCTCTGATGTTTCATTATTAACATGAAGTGTGTTTACTCAAGCAAGGAATCATTAATTCTTAATTGACAGCATGTAGGAAAATATCAAGGTGTGTCAAATGCTATTAAGTGGACAAAGCCTAATGACATTTATGTGAAATTGCTGAGGTGAAGAGACATGGGGCTCCCTCTTGCCCATCTCTGGCTAATTACACCTGCTATTTGTGTAGTGCCTTTGACACACAGCTGGTTTGCAGAGCAGCTTGTGAATTTGGGAGCTGCCAGTGTCTCTGCCTTGCTCCTCACATACTCCTGCTACCTTGGGCAAGCGCTGCCAGGAGGGAAATAGTTTCATAGCAATCTCTTTCAGGTTGGCAGAGCCTTGATTTTCCTCCTGCCCAAGAATGCCATTTTATATTAAACTTCTTGTCAGCACTAGATGACTCAAGCTTATTTTAACAGAACTTCATTAGTCCAAATTTAACCTTCATAACCTCTGCTATCACATAACATAGCATTGCCCAGAGCTATAAAGTGTGTGAGACATGTGAACCTGGAAATGCAATTACACTGTCTAAGGGGATTATACTCAGCAGGTAAGGCAGTTTATCCACGCATGGCCAAAGCCTGCTGCTAGTTGCACAAATGGAAAAAATAGTTGACAATCACACTGCTGCCCTCGCTTTTCCCTTTCCTTTCCTTTCCTTTCCTTTCCTTTCCTTTCCTTTCCTTTCCTTTCCTTTCCTTTCCTTTCCTTTCCTTTCCTTTCCTTTCCTTTCCTTTCCTTTCCTTTCCTTTCCTTTCCTTTCCTTTCCTTTCCTTTCCTTTCCTTTCCTTTCCTTTCCTTTCCTTTCCTTTCCTTTCCTTTCCTTTCCTTTCCTTTCCTTTCCTTTCCTTTCCTTTCCTTTCCTTTCCTTTCCTTTCCTTTCCTTTCCTTTCCTTTCCTTTCCTTTCCTTTCCTTTCCTTTCCTTTCCTTTCCTTTCCTTTCCTTTCCTTTCCTTTCCTTTCCTTTCCTTTCCTTTCCTTTCCTTTCCTTTCCTTTCCTTTCCTTTCCTTTCCTTTCCTTTCCTTTCCTTTCCTTTCCTTTCCTTTCCTTTCCTTTCCTTTCCTTTCCTTTCCTTTCCTTTCCTTTCCTTTCCTTTCCTTTCCTTTCCTTTCCTTTCCTTTCCTTTCCTTTCCTTTCCTTTCCTTTCCTTTCCTTTCCTTTCCTTTCCTTTCCTTTCCTTTCCTTTCCTTTCCTTTCCTTTCCTTTCCTTTCCTTTCCTTTCCTTTCCTTTCCTTTCCTTTCCTTTCCTTTCCTTTCCTTTCCTTTCCTTTCCTTTCCTTTCCTTTCCTTTCCTNACTGTCATCGTGCAGAAGATCAACCCCTGTGTGATGGAGCTCTGCAGGTTCTTTCAGCTGTGCCTCTGTGTCGGTCAGAGAAGATATTCCAGAAAGGAAGCCATGAGGTAAAACCTGGCACTAGTTTTTCTTTTTCTGTCTGCTTAAAATAGTCCTTCAGGCTTTTTTTCCCCAAATGACAATTTTCGATCACCAATGATTATTTTTGAGGGTCTGTGGCTACCAGCTGAGACCCAAATGTGTCCCAGTGCACTGATCAGTACCTGATCTGGCTTCAGTATTCCAGCTAAGAGAAAAAAGCCCAGCTGCATTTTTCCAGATATCTGATGGCATCATTGATGTTGGAATCTAGCTTTTTATTTCCATATTCAGTAATAACAGCATGATATGCTGTTAGATACATATCATAGAATCATGGACTGGTTTGAGTTGGAAGGGATCTAAAGACCATTTAGTCCCAACTCTGGTGCCATGGGCAGGGACAGCTCCCACTACCCCAGGTTGCTCCAAGCCCCATCCAACATGGCCTTGAACACTTCCAGGGTTGGGGCATCCACAGTTTCTCTGGGAAACCTGTGCCAGGGCCTCCCCACCCCCACAGTAAAGAATTCCTGCCTAATATTCAATCTAAACCTGCCGCCTTTCAGCCTGAAGCCATTCCTCCTTGTCTTATCACTGCCTGCCCTTGTCCAAAGTCCCTCTCCTTATGAAAGATAACAAGCCTCTTGTCTTTAACTACATCTCCTATCTGTAAATACATCTTCAGGTACTGTGTTGAATACTATTCCTGGTTTGTGAAAAATGCAAGTTATGTCTGCGAAAGAGTCAAAAGAGTTGCTTACTCCCACAGTAAGTACATTGTCATTTTTTATCTCCATATCTCTACATACTTTATTATGAAGAAATAACAAAGATTTTTATATATTCACAGAACATTTGCTGTCTTTCATCAGATAGCTATTTTATCTGATAACGATTTTTAAGAGATTAAAAAAATGTTATTTGACCTTCATGTATGTTTTAATATTTCCTCATAAAACCTCTTCTAACTAATATTTTCTTGTGTTCTTCCAGCATTAAAGCAAAAATGCCTTAAAAACATCTGTACATCAGTTTAGAGCACTGAGAAATTTTACTGCAAGTTGGAAGTCTGGTGGCAGTTTTAATTGTCTTTTTGATTTCTCAGTGTAAAAATCAGAAAGCAACATGTTATTTGCAAATATTTGAAATAAGACAAGCTATTAACCAGATGTTAACCTAGAAATGTCTCCTCCAAGGCATTGTAAAAATAATGTGTAAAAACAGATATATTTTATACAAGTGATGTAACTGCAATAAAAGCATTGAAAGGCTTTTAAAAATCTTATTTTATAAAGGATAAAACATGGTTGGCTAGTGAACGCAAATAATTTCTATTCGTTTTATTGACATTTAAGACAGAGTAATCAAAATTAACAAATGCAAAAATAATTTAAAAGCAACCTGAAATACTGAAGACAAGAAGGATGCTCTGATGTTAAACACATGCAGATTATCTTCTAAATCAGGAGCTTCCATTACTTCAGCCATGCATGTAGTGCAGAGGGTCAACCCAGGAAGTGACCAGACCTCTTGTACTTTGAGATGTATTTGTGTGAGCTCACCAGGACTCATAGAAACATGGAATTATAGAGTGGTTTGGGTTGGAAGGAACTTTGAAAATAATCTACTTCCAACCCCACTAGAACAGGTTGCTCAGGGTCCCTTCTAGCCAGTCTTTCAAGTCCTTTATATGCAACTCTGGTGAACTAAAAATCAGTTCTAAAAATATGAAAGAATAACCAAAGCAATTGCATGATCCCATATTTTGCTATGCTGCGGCAACATTATGCTACTGTTTATCCAGAGTACATCATTGAGCCATTAAGATTGTTTTTAAAAAAGAAGTTTATTTGCACTATAGCTGCTGCACATTGATTTTCACTGAAGAAAGATATGTTCATAGGTAAAGCCAAGGGGAAAAGTGGCACTTGTAAAGTGGCACATGGAAGCAATGCTGACCCAACGGAGAGGTGGGATGCAGCAGTTCTCTTCCAAAATACATTTCACTGTTGTGCTCAATAGCATGAGAGAAGCACCTCTGTCATGTCAAAGAGTAGGATAGATTGGAGTAGTACCAATTACAGCTGGTATTGAAAGTTAGGCCAGTGGGATAAACAGGAATGTTGACACAGTGAGTACATGTTGGGAATGTTAACAGGGCCATAGCTCTGCCATGCTGTGGGAGATCTCACCCTGTTGCAGCAGCTCTCAGTCTGTGCCCATTGCCTCTTGTCATGTCACTGGGTACCCCTGGGCAGAGCCTGGCTCTGTCCCCTTTGCACCCTCCCCTCAGGTGTTTCCAGGATTGATGAGATCCCCTGAGACTCCTCTAGTGAAGAGCCCCAGCTCTCTTGTCCCCTCCTCATGGGAGGTGTTCTAGTCCCTTCCTCATCTCTGTGCCCCTTCTCTGAACTCTCTCAAGTTTCTCCATGTCTGTCCTATACTGAGGAGCCCAGCACTGGACACAGCCCTGCAGGTATGGCCTCGTCAGTGCAGAGCAGAGGGGCAGGACCCCCTCCCTCAGTCTGCAGGCAGAATTTTACCCAATGCAGCTGAGGACATCCTGAGCCTTCTCTGCTGCAAGGGCACACTCCTTACTCCAGTTAAACCCTGTGTCCAGCAGGACCCCAGCTCCTTTTCTACAGAGCTGCTTCCCAGCTGGGTGGCCCCCAGCACATATTTGTGTGTGAGGCTGCACCTCTCCAGGTGCAGGACTTTGCACTCCTCGTTGAACTTTGTGAAGCTCCTGTTGAGGTCCTTCTGGATGGCAGTGTGACCCTTTGAAATGTCAGTCACTCATCCCAGCTCAGTGTCACCTGCCAGGCTGCTGAGGGTCCATTCTGCCCCATCCTCCAGATCATTAATGGAGGTGCTAAGCAGGACTGGACCCAGCACAGACTGCTGAAATGCACCTCCTGTCACTGGCTTCCAAATAGACTTTGTGCCACTGGCCACCACCCTCTGGGCCCCACCAGTCTGTTTTCAACCCACCTCACCAGGTACATCCAGGGCAGATATCAACAGCTTCTCTGTGAGGATCTTACAGGTGACTGTGTCAAAGGCCTTCCTGAAAACCATGTAGGTCACAGAGTCAAAGAGCCTTTTGCACTTGTAAGTATTTTTTCAATTCCCAATTGTTAGACTTCTCACTTCTCCATGCTACAATTCAGTGGACAGTTTGCCTTTGCTGATGGACTCTTTGAAGGGTAGCTGTGTCTGGCTCTGGCAGAATGCACACCTTCCTGGTGAAGAGAAGCCTTCCCAAAGCTCACTGAATCAACCTTCTCCTGGATTTCACTCAGCCTTGGATCAGAGCCACCGTGGATAGACGAGAGAAGACTTCCCAACCCTGAGGAATGCCAGTGTTTAAAGCTGTGTAAATTCTCACTCATCTTTCATCACTGAACACTACCTCTTGCTAAGCTATTAAAGCCATATTCACCTGCCCAAGAGATTCTGTGAGTGATTAATAACAATGGCATGACTGTTATTTAATTACAGCCAAGAGTATTAGGGAAAGTTATCATATGGTGAATGCACCTGCAGAACAGACTTCTCAGTATAGATCCTTTACATGGCTGGAGCCATATTACCAGAAACACTGGGGGCATAATGACTCTAAGGAATCTCATGGAAGAATTAATTAATAAATGTTGAAGTGGGTTTGATAAAGGAAGTGATCACATGGGTGAAGTCTATATCCAAGTGGGTATAAATAACTTAGTACTGGCTTTGCTGAAATCCATTTGTCCTTCATCCAACTGCTTTGGGATAATATCCCTCAAGGTAAGCCTTTCTGGATGTTCTTTATTATAAGGGAAAGCAGGAAGAAAACAATGTAGAACAAGCTATTTGTGGCTTAGGAGTAATGGACAGAAATATAGGTAAGAGATTTGGGAAAACAGACTATAAATATTTAGAGCTGGTAGATTTAGAACTTCACTTCTGATGAAATATTACAAGATTTTCTAATAGAAATGAATCCAATATTTGAGCTCAGAAAAGTAGATAATGATCAGTAGGCACATATTTGAAAACTGATATATATATGTTCATTTATTCGGCTGTAAAAAGTTTATGCCTGACTTACTTGGAAAATTGTTCTAAATTTAAAGTAATTTGTGACTGTAGTTATAAACCAATCTATCATCTTCCATTTAATGAAAACTAGTACAATATATTTAGAAGAATGTTTTGCACACATCTCTTGAAGTTATTCAAACAACATCATGTTTCCCATTAGGAAAACTTATGATATATTAGATCAGCCTCAACACAGATTAGAATGAACGTTTGTCTACAAATTTTCGTAATATGAAACAAATATAATGGATTGCAGATAAACTATAGACATAATCTCAGAATAACTCTTCATTTACACAGTGTTTCACAATATCTTCATTTAAACATAAGAATTATTTGAGCATCCTGTTAGATCAATGAAGATGTGAAAACTGTTTGCAAAACAAATGAAACTGCAAGTGCACCATTTTATTGCTAAATGGCACTTTCACAGTCTGTTGAATCACCTAAAGCAATACCAAAATAAATATTGTTAGTCAGATTTGTAGAGGACATTGATAAAATAAGGATATATAAGGCTCAGCATTCCTGTAATATGTGCATTTACTATGATAAGGGTAAAAACTGAATTGTATCAGGCAGAAATATATCCCGGCTACAAAAGAATGGTCTCCTAAAATTAGGTTTTCCCATTCCCAGATTGAAGAGATAACACGCTGTCTAATATTTTACTTAACTCACCAGGCACACCAGTCTGCTGTGTGGCTTTTTTCTTGTCTTTGGATTAAAAAAAAATGATTGTAATTCTGCTGATGTCTATGTCCATGGTGGTGTACAGTGGTAAGTGGCAATGTATTTTTATGATTATTTGACATTATGTCAAAAATATTATTTTAAGTAGGTGCATTTGGAAACAATCCCTTAGAAACACACCTTCTCTCTCCTCAAATTTTGGTGTTCAATACCCAAATGCACTTAAAGTAAGTTTTTTTATGAAGTACTTATAAAATATTTTTCTCAGGACTTGTAGTGAAGCAAAAAATGTGTGGTGAGGTTAATAATACAACTAAAAACTTGCAACTTCTGTTTGCTAGCATTTTGTCATTCTTTAAGTCATTTAGACTCCAAAAGTTATGTTTCATATAAAGAGATTCTACTCATTAAATACATTTGTATTTTCTTGATTCTCCAAACCATTCAGTGCGTCCTGAAATATAACCCACGTTCAGCCAAAACTCCTCTTTTGAATTTTACCATGAACAGGACTTTTTCTTCATATAACCCTTTAGATTTTATTGTCCTGGGTGAATGAACTTCCCAGAGTCAGGGATGAGCAAACATCTCAAATTTCTGCAGTCTCTGCACTGTGTAGGAATGTCAGTAAGAGTCATGATGTGCAAGTGAAGAGAAGGACCCTTAGAAGGTCTATCACAATTTCTGGTCTATCCTTGGGGATATTCCTGAAGGGAGGAGAAAACTCACGACCCCGGGATAGACAAATTCTGCACTGACCCACATCAACTTCACCAGTTGCCTCTCTTCTGAGGGGTTGTTTGCATTGCAATTCAGAAAAGAAGCAGGTCTTACACAAAACATATAGGCTAAAATGATGAAGCTGAACTTTAAGAATCCTACTATATAGAGAGAAATCAGGGAGAATATTCACCTTTCCCACTGCAGTGATAGTGAATGCCAAGATATCTGCACTGTTTATTCATTTAAAAAAAAAATATATATATATGTTTTGTAGTGATAATGCACTCAAAAATACCTGGACCCTCATAAATTTTTCTGACATAATATTTGAAGAACAATTCCCCAAAACCTTAAAAAGCTGTTCCATAGTGTTTAGATTCTTTCCCCTTAGCTAAGTACAATCTGAGCACGGAGATTTAAAGTGTTACCATGTTTAGGTTTGGGGAGGATTATTGGTTTATATTTGTATAGGATTTATTCTGCTGATCTCTGCTTTGAGACCGAACCAAATATCTGTGCATGAAATAGCATCTTTGAGAGGAATTAATGTGATTTACTTTGAATAAATCAAATAGTTTGGTTTTGCTGCACCCTGACTTTTCCTGGCATAGTTGAGATTTTGAGGATTATAAAGAGTGCATCCATGCCCTGTATTAGGACATTTTAGTGAGCCACAACTGAAAAAAACAACTGGAGGGCAGTGATGTTTTTTGATGGGCTTTTTTTTTAGGCAACGCTTCAGAAAACTGTTGTCAGGTAGGAAAATCACAGTTGCGGTCTAGAAACAATTTTATATGGAACTGAATGTTAAAATAAGTTCCATGGATAAGGTATACAACGGGAAAGCCCAAGAGCTGATGTATCATACAAGTCTCCTCAAAACGTGCTTTTAGCAGGTTTTAAACAGAGGTGAGAGAAGTTGATGTCCCCAGGATCTTCTGAGATTTAAAGGATTGATTTTTGTAGTGAAATCTTTCACTGCCTCTACAGGGAATGACACAGGGTAGCTCCAAATACATGATACCAAAAGAGGAAAAGAGAATAATTACACCAGAAAGTATTTTCTCTTTGTTCCTCCCACCCCCAATTTAAACAAAAGTAAGCAATCTTGTTAGCAAACATTGGTTCATTGATCTTGACTTGGTGGCAATTAGAAATATTTTTCCTCGTAATGAGAGGATTAGAAGAGCCAATGGTTTGCCAAACTGCTGACCCTGCAGCAGAGATTCCTCTCCAGGGGAACTTCAAACATTTATGTGTTAATTGGATGTACACAGTTCAGTTTGCTGAGAAGAACTAAGTGCAGGTGAAGGATAGTGGAGCAATCACAGTTTCCAGTACCCCTGGAATATGGTTTTATCAATTTTATCCTCTGACACATTTCAACTCAATGGGATTTTCATGTTTTTCAAACATTTTGCTGAAAGGACCAAATGATTAATGGCTGTCCATCAAGAGACACTTAGTTTGAGCTGTGGTGTTATGCAGTGTGTCAAACCTGGCTCTAATTGCAGTTGACAGAACCTGGCCCAAGGGATGTTTGTCATTGCAGAGGAAATACAGGTTTTAATCCAGAAATAAGGGTTAGTTTTTCTTTAGCAAGGATGTGTACAAATATACCATTCAATGCTGGTTTTTTTGCAAGGCAAGCCACTATTTCACCTGAAGCTGAATTCTTCTTGGCCATGAAGCTTACAACAGACTTGTTCCAGTTCTGTGAAAAGGCCAGCCTTTATTGGGAGACCTTTTCTGGTTTATGGAAAGCAATTTGTTCCCATTATTCCTGCTGCAGTGAAGGACGTTTCTGATAGATTGCAGTTTATCTAAAAGCTTCTTATTTGTGACCGAGAATTTCAGGAAAAAGAATAACACAAGAGGAAGCACCTCTCCCAGCCTCACTCAATCCTGTATCCATAATCAGCAACTGAACTTGAGAAACTGATTGCTGGGAGCATATGACTGTTCTCATGAAAATCTTGTTCACACCACAAAAGTTGTGGACATCCTGAAAAAAGACTTACATATGCTCTAAAAAAAAAAAAAAAAAAATCCTATTTTTCCTAATCCTTTGCTAAACATAGAGTTAAGCCTTATATCTAAAAACCCCTTCTCTGCTTTACTCTTTACACCTATATTTATTGCAGGAAAATATAACAGATGAGCAAGACAACTGTCAGCTCTTTCCCAGAATCTTTTATAGAGAAAAAGGACAGCTTTCCTAATGCTAGTTATTCTGAGATATAAGTTATGCCATGAATTTAACATTATGGGCTTTTTCAGTTTTAAATATTTGGATTCTTGAGACAGTAAATACCCTTTATTTACTACGTTTTTTAAAAAACCCAAGGTTAAATAAATCCAAAGTAACACACTGTCTTCTGAAATCATGCAGAGGAAAAAAACAAGTTAAAAAATGGGAAGGGAGAGAACAAATATTACATTTCACTCTAATTCAGGACTTGGCAAACAGAAAAAGATGAAACTGTTGAAAATATACCAAATCTACCACATCATCTTCAAAAGGAAAAAGAGATAATTAACTTAAAATATAAAGAGTTATAGGAAGAGAGACAACGACCAGTAAGGCAATACCAAGATGGACTCAGAAAAACCAAATTACTTCACTTCAAATAATCCTGCTTCAAATTATAGCACAGGGTTACAGAGTATTTGGGTCATAGTTGAGCAATAAAACAGTTTCATATAATTCTACCAATTTGTCCCAGTAAGGGCTACTGTTGAGATGAGCACAGGAAGACGAGGGTTGGCACACCCTCAGCAGCAACACCTGTTTAACAGAGACTGGGTTTTGAGCTGAAGTGGGTGTGACTTACCAGTACACACCAGTACACACCAGTACACTTCTAAGCTTCCCAGGGTGTGGGTGGAGCTGAGCAAGTGCTTCATGGCTTTGATAAATCAGCTTACCAGTGTAGGAAGATGTTCAAAATGCCTGCAGTGTATGTGTCATAATGAAATATATGTTGCTGGTTTACTGTGACTTTTTGGGTTTTATTTTTAAATCTTTTTCTTCTCAAATTTATTTGCTGAGGTAGGTGGCCAAGAACTGGAGCCGCCAGCATTCCTGCCAGAGCTGCTTAACACACCTGAAAGAATCTTGAGTAAGAAAGGTTTAAGCTTTACTTTCTGCAATATTGCATGCCAGTGGGGAATCCCTTGAACTCCAGAAGCATTGCAGGGATGTGTCAGCAAATAGCTAGGAACTCATCTCAAAATGGTTTAACAACTGAAGCAAGACCAGGGGAAGTCTGGGGACAGTTATTGCCATTTACCTTTTTTGAATAAGCATGGTTTGTTTGTTTATTTTTTCATTTAGACAATGCCACACTCTTCAACGGAGTCTTTCAAAATGTGGAAAGCGTTGCATTATTTTTTGGTAAGCACTTGTTCCAGCTGTACTTGAGCACTGAATAGAAATCCTGTAGGGTTTGCTTTTATATATTTACTAAGATGAAACAGGGAATTTTGTGGAGGCAGATTTCCCCAAAGACCACTGTAACACTAGATACTGCTGAGTGTCAAGCACTGCTCAACGTCCCTGTGTCACTGCCTTGTTTGGGCTCCGTGTTCATGCAAACATCACCCACCTGTGACCCACACCTGCCCCACCTCCCCTCACCAGGGGTTTTATGGCTGTTCTCTTTCCAGACTGCCTGGGCTCTCACTTCACCTGGTTACAGTCCATCTTCACTAACTTCCCTGCCCTTCTCAACTTCGTGAGCAAAATGAAGTGTGTTACTGGGTTTTGTCCCCGGGATTTTGAAGACTACGGTTGCTCTTGCCGGTTTGAGATGGAAGGGCTCCCCGTGGATGAAGCTGATGGGTAAGTCATATCCATGAGAGGCCCTTTTCTGCCCTCGGGGCAGAATAAATGCCCTCATGCTCTGATTATCTAAAGCATAACAATTTATTTAAAGACAGTAATAAAAAAGTAGATTTATTTTGGGGTGAGTAACACCATCTGGCTCTAGTGAGAGAAAATGTAATCTCAGGCCAGGACAATCAAATTGTTGTTCACTTGTAGCAGCAGGAGGTGTGAAAGGAAATCCAAGGAGAATCAAGATATATCCATGTCTGTGAAGAGAAAGGGTTTTCCAACAACGTAATCTATTAATTCCCTTAGTGAAGACAGCAATGGCTCAGAAAGGGCTAATGCTTATAGATAGATGGAAATTAATCCATCCACTCTGCAGCATGGGATGGCTGGGAAAATGGAGATCTAACCCTGCTACCGGAAAAAAGCCACGGAACTTCTCTGTGAAAGGTTTTCTGAACAATTGTGATGACATCCTGAAATGGGAGCTCGAGTCAGTTCAATGGATTGATACCCAAGAGCTGAGCACCTGAGCTTTTGCTTCACTCAGCTTCATTTTAATGCAGAGCAGCACGAACCCAGAAACTGCAGAACCATCCATCAGCAGGTTTGTCCTGAGAATCGTCCACAGAGCCAGTTTGTATTTACAAATTGGTTTGCAGCCCTGGGGTGAGGTTTCCTTAGCAGCACAGAACTCCTACTGCCGTGTGCAGCAAACAGAGACTGATTATTGCTTTGCCACTGACAGAGATGTGCTCTTGGTTCAAGGGATGTGCAGCAAAAGTGGCTGTTCTTTCCCAGAGACAGTGTCTTTCCCAGAGACAGTTTCCACAGTGTTGCAATTTTTTTCACTGATGTTATCTCTTAGAAACTAATTTTGCAAACCTTGGGACTTGTCTGTGCCATTTCTGCTCCATAGAAAAATGCTCAGCACCTCACTGCAGGTTTTTAAGGCACTGGGAAGTACTAGTGCCTATAAGACCAACGTTTTCCCGTTTCCCAAAGTAGTTTATTGTCATATCTAAATTAGGAGACAGGTTTACCTCCACAATCCTCATGAAAGAGAAACAGGCCCAGAGGACAATGCATGCCTTAAAATCTCCTGCTTGCAAAGGGAAATGAAATAAATTTTTGGATTAACTGTTGCAGTAAATGCTGATGTAATTGTGATTCTCCAAACAAACAAGAAGTGCAGAGAGTTTGTGTTAGATGTCTTATGCAGCTAGAGGAGCTTTTAGATGCTAACACCTCCCTAGACCTCAGGCAGAGTCAGCAGAGTGTTGAGACATCACCAGTTAGAGGATTAAAACCCTGTTCCTGATGGAGCTCACAGATTTCAGCCTCATCTCTGCAACAAGGCACAGTAGAGTTTGTGGTGCAGAGGAGCCACGAGGCCCCTCCGCTGAATGCTATTTCCTCTCAGTTTATTTAGATACATTCCTTGGATTCCTTCTCTGGTTGTGAAGGCAAATTAAATATTGTGATCATTATTTATTAATGTAGTCAGTGATTAAATATAAAATGCTTTCTAAATATAGGGGATGAGAAAGTGCAGGTGTGGCCTGAAGGGAGCCTGGCAAGGGGCAGGTGCTTGCTCCATGCTCCGATCAGGGCAGGAGTGCTCCTGACCACGGGTGGGCTCGGTGCACGTGGGGGCTCTGGGGGCTGTGTAATGGCACTTGCACTGTGTCTTTAGCAAGAACCCCACTAAAGATAACTCCTTGCATTGTGATCACAAGTTCACCCTTCCTGGCAGCAGGTGCTGGATTTGGGTGTTTGTCTTGTCTTTGCATTCAGCATTGTCCAGGCCAAATGCAATTCAATACCTGAGCTGTGTTCTGAGTCCATTTCTCTGAAATGAGGGTATTTCAACCTAAATCTAACAGCAAGCCCCTGTTTAATCTATGTAACAATTTTACCTGGGGTAAATAATGACTGTTTTACTGGTGTTTCATTTACAGCTGATGTCAGTGCACACAGATGCTGTGTAGATGATTTATCTGTACAAAGAGCTGAAGAGAGGAGAGGATTGAAGAAGAGCTCGTTGGTTTAGTTAACTTTTTATTCTTATTCAAAGCTAGAGTGGCCCTGCAGGTAATCTGAGGTTGGCAGGACAGCAGGGGTGCAGGAAAACACAAGGTTTCTGACTGTTTGTGTTGTGTGGTGGCAGGAGAAAGCTGCTTTACTCCAGTGTGAGAAAAATAATTCATGGCCCTTTTCCATGGATAAATGGTGCATTTCAATTGCAATTATTGCATAGAGGTACAAGAAATAGAGGATATAATTGTATGTATTTATATAGTCCCAGTGAGACAAGGCATTGCAGAGCCATTGACTGCCATGAGGGCCAGGTTCAGTGTAGTTCTCCAAATCTGCGGTGAGAAAGGTGAGGACAGGGCTGCATCCAAGATACCTAGAGCTGACTCATGGGGCATTGCTTGTCAGTGAGCTGGCAGTGCTGGGAAGTACATGGGCACTGGTAGTGGATTTCTTATTTAAAGTGCCTGTAGAGTCCTTGCAAGTGCCCAGGTCCCACAGCAGGACAGAAATGCTTGGTAACCCACAGCAGGCAGACCTGCTCCCACCACTCAGTTTTGCATCCAGCTATAGTTATCTGCCACTCTGACTCGGGCAAAGGCAGCACTTGGCCTTTCTTGTGTCTGGGGATCACACCATGGACCCCCTTTTCTCATTTGGCATCTTTTGCAGTTTTGTGTAGGAGCCACATGACACAGCTACAGTCTGACCTTGAACTGAAACTAAATTGTGTGACCTCTCTGTTATTTCATTTTCAAGATGCTGTTTTCAGCACCGCAAATGCTACGAGGAAGCACTGGAGATGGAGTGCACGTGGGACCCAGCAAAGATATCTGCAGATGTCAGCTGCTCTACTAAAAACCTGACCTGTGGTGAGATTAACCTGTCAAAAGAGCTTATAACGCTGGAGCCTCGCTGGGACCAGAAGCTCGTTCTGGTTTACCTACCAAAAGTCCTAGACAAGTTAATCAGAAACCACCTCCACTTCCCAGGGCTCCTCCTCCTGGGGTTTCCCTGACTTTGCAGGACCACTAAGCATTGCTTGAGATGTCTCCACACATTGGAAATGCAGCAGATGCTGAGGAGAGACCTGAAAAAGAATCTTCTTCTGAGGCATCAAGGCCTGGTTTTTCTGCACTTTGAGGGATCAAATTCTTTATTCAGAAGGTCATGCACACTCCTCAGCTCCAGCAGTATCACCAGTGAGGGCAGAGACCATGTGTTACAACAGGAGCTATTCCATGCAGTGCTGGTACAGGCCTCACAAGAGTGCAGTGGGGTTCTTTAATACCTAATAACTTTTAATATAATTTTTCATCAAGTATTGGCTCTCAGAAAAGACTAAATGTTAGAATATGGTTTGAGGATACCAGCAAAGAGGGGCAGAATCCCCAAACTAATACCCTTACATCTGATTTAAGCAACAATCTGATCTAATTTCTCTTTTTTTGTTTCAAATTAAAACCAGTTTTTCTATTTATGCCAATGTCTAAAGGTCCAAGGGCATTTAAACATTAATAATGCTTTTTAAGCTCTTTCTATATAGTCCCCATCAAAATTATGAAACATAAGTGTGACAGCTATGAAAAGTCAATGTTTTTTTAAACTCTGAAAAGTAGAAGATTTTGAAGAGGGAAAACAGTATTTCCTGGGAAACTGCTTCAGATCCTTTATGTTAGGATGAAAAATTCTTTACATTGAGGGTGGTGAGGCACTGGCACAGGCTGCCCAGAGAAGCTGTGGATGCCCCATTCCTGGAAGTGTTCAAGGCCAGGCTGGATGGGGCTTTGAGCAGCCTGTACTAGTGGAAGATGTCCCTGCCCGTGGCAGGGGGTGGAACGAGATGAGGTTTAATGCCCCTTCCAATCCAAGCCATTCTTTGATTCTCTGATTCTTTATAAGGAGCAAATCACAAAGGTTTGGCTTGTGGACTGTGACTTCTTGGAGTTAGGAGGAATATTTTAAAGAAGTCTGTGAAATGTCAAATGCAATATCAGCTGGAATAAGTTTTCCAGGGAAAAACAAGAGCATTGCTCTGTAGTCCTCAATACTCTGCAGACCCCACCAGAGGCAATAATCTGTTGCCAGCCATGCCAGGCTGCATCAACTGGTGTTTAAAACCAGGGTTAAACTACGAAAGTTCACTGTGTTTAGCATGGAGAAGCACAGTATAAATATGTTTATATCTAACAAAATACAGACACAAACCTTACAGGGAAGAAAAAGCAGGAGGTGGAAAATGATTTTTCAATAGAGCCTTGTTTGGATTTTTGTTTTATTTCCAGAGTCTGGGGATCCCTGTGAACAGTTCCTCTGCACCTGTGACAAAGATGCCATTGAATGCTTTGTGAATGCACAGATTAACTCCTCCTTGAATGGGCTGGATGTCTCCTCCTGTCCATCTCCAGTTACAGGTAATAATAGGGATCTGATCGACTGCCCCTCCTGCCAGGTTTTCCACTGGCATCAAATGTGACCCAACGAGAATGAAGCAGGAGCTGGGTGTTTTCCTGCCATAAATCTGGTCTCTGTTTCACATGTCCTGTCCATTTACTGCTACTTGGGTGAATAACAGGAGAGAAGGTGGTGGCAGACTAATTGCTGTCCTGGAGCAGGGCCAGGAGAGGTTTCTGAGGTGGGGAGGGGGCTGGAGCCCATGAGGAAAGAGGGGGAGGCTTGGAGGAGATTTTATTGCTCTCAGTACCTAGTGGAGTGTGCAGAAAAGATGGAGCCAGACTCTTCCTGGAGGTGCACAGGGACAGGACAAGAGGCAGGAGATAAAACTGCAACAGGGAAATTCCAGTTAGATGCGAAGAAATTCTTTTCTTTGGGAAGCTCCTTTCAAGTGGAAGGAATGATACTTGTGATCAGGTCACTAGCCGGAATGCTAAAAGTATTGCTATCCCAAATCTTCCCTTAAAGCATTCAAAAACTGACTGGAAAAGCAAAAACAGGCTTACTCTGTTCAGTTACTTGATTTCTACTTTGGAAGGAAAAATCCCCGCTAAGGAAGAAGGGGATGTTTATCTCCATTGTCACACGCTGATCCGTGCTCTGCAGCTGAAATTACAGCCTTGCAAGACCAAATGCCCGGATTAAAACCTTCATTCATATGGCTTGCAACTGGAGCATGGCAGGGGCAGGATCTCTGGGTTCCCAAACTGAGGGAGACATGGAAAAGCAGCGTTAGCTTTTCTAATCCTTTGGCTCCCAGTCACAGCCCCCCGTGCTAAGGACAGACACATACACCTGTACCACGCCCTGGATGTGTGCATACCCTCCTGAATGGGTCAAGGGAGAAGAAAATTCCCCAAGAAAGCTTGCATCAAAGCCAGGTTGCTGTCTTTTTTTAAGACAGTAATATTTCACTGAGATCAGATGGCTCTAATATACAGTATGGGAGATCCAACGCACTAAAAATAAAGGGGAAGTTGTTCCGTGCTAACAGGAAAATCATGCTGATTTTACCACTGCTGACAAAAATAGATTCAATTTTAGTTCGCTGGATGCCTTTGCTAATTTTAGGCCCCTGATTATATTTCTTGATGGAAAAAAAACACCTTTGAATGAAACATTTTCATTTAATGTTCACTCATGTTGTGATCCTTCTGTGTAGTTCTGTCCAGTTCTGACTTTGGAAAAAAAAAATAACCCTATCTGATGAATCCATAGGCAAAGCGTTTTGGTAGGTTCTTTGTTACAGAGAAAATTTTGAGTGAAATGGGCATGTATCTGACTAAATCTTTGATTTAATAGGAATACATTCAATGGGCTTCTGATTTGTACTATTCAGATCAAACAGTGAAAAAATCCCCTTCTCACACCTTATGAGAGACTTTTCTCTTTCAGAAACAACCAGCAAGAGGGAGCTGACAACGCGTCACATGGAGGGTAGGTCATCTCTGTAATTCTGTGTCTGCAAGATATTAAATTGAGAACAATTTATACTCAGAAAAATAAGCTACAGAAAAGGGAATTTAAAGAATGCTGATTGCCAGCCAATTCCCCTTGTTTAGGTTGAAACTCTTTGGGATTATTTTTTTTTATTATACTGTATGTTGCTCCGTAGAATTTAGTAGCGGCAGGGTATAAACACTAAAGCAATATTTTAATACTGTTACTGTAATTATAATAATATTTAGAAATAAGTTCCTTTCTGATGACTCTGATCATGTTATGCCATGATACAGTCTCGGGAGCAACCTAAGCCATGAGTTTCTGGAGTAAATGCTTTGTTGTTTTTGTTTTTTTTTTGCAGAGTTTGTTCATCAAGGGACTGATGAAACACAGGCTGTGACTGCATCTGTGGAAGAAGGTTTGCAAAAAGCCCTACTTTCAGCTCCCAAAAGCTGAGAGAATACAAGATGTTTGCTTTCTTTCTGCCCTTCTAAAAGAACTGATGTAAAAGTAGATGCAAGGTTTTGGCGATGGAATTCAAGATTGAATGGGAAGGTGCAATTTTTCGATTTATGCATGTAATGTGTTTAACCACTGTTCACAGTAAGTTTCCCAAGGGCTCAGAATGAACGCTCTACAACAAAACCTCTTTTCATCAAAACAGCCTTTTTTTACCCTGGGAACACAGGTTGGAGAAGGTGAGCTGTTTGGCAGAGATGTCCTCTGTGGGTGCCAACCACTGGACCCACCGCCAATTACATATTTCTTGTCTTTAAAAGATGTTGAATTAATTAGGATCAAGCAGTAGCACGAGGAACTACTGAGCATGGTTTGTGGCAACGAGCCACCAGTCTGATGGTTTATTTACTTGTAAAACAGAGATCCAGGCTGAAACCTCCTCACTCTGGAACCTCCTGGGTGAGTCTAACCCACGAGACCTGGTGGTTCTTGTGACAGTCTTAATTTTTTTTGTATTTAATTTTTTTTTTTTTGCTGCACTCAGTGGTTGAAACTGTTCTCCTCTTGCCTGCATGGTGAGCACTGCAACATGAGAGGCCAGGGAGAGAAGGCACCCAAAGCACTTGGCAGCTCTGGGAGGGGAAACCTGGTAAGAGAGGACCAAGATGTGAAGCAGACGGAGACCAGTCTTGGACTATTATGCACTTTAGCTGCTGCACTCTTGTTTTGGGGCTCCATCACAAGCAAAGCCATACTCTTGTTAAGGGAGGAGAGGCTTCAGAGGTGTTTGGCAAAGTGGGCTGGGGGTGCTGGTCCACAGCTGGCTCAATAGAAGGCCAGTGGCACCTTGGCCTGTGTCAGCAGCAGTGTGACCAGCAGGACCAGGGCAGTGGTCATCCCTCGGCATCATGAGGCTGCACCTCGAGTGCCGTGCTCAGTTCTGGGTCCCTTTCACTTCACAAAGGACATTGAGGTGCTGGAGCGTGCCCAGAGAAGGGCAACAAGGCTAGTGGAACGACTAGAGAACATGAACATGTCTTCTGAGGAGTGGCTGAGGCAGGTGGGTTTGTTTAGTCTCAAGCAGGCTCAGGGGAACCTCACTGCTCTCTACAACCACCTGAAAGTGAGGTGGGGGTCGGTCTCTTCTGCTGTGCCTGCAGTGAAACAGAGGAAATGGCCTTCAGGTGAGACAGGGGAGATTCAGATAAGTTATTAGAAAGAATTTTTTCACTGTTTGGATGCTCAGGCATTGGAATGGGCTGCCCAGGGAGGTGGTGGAGTCACCATCCCTGAAGTGGCTAAGAGGTGTCTGGACCTGGTGCTGGGTGATGTGGTTTAGTGGTTTAGGGCTTACAGGGGCAGTGCTGGGCTGACAGTTGGACTGAGTGATCTGAAGGTCTCTTCCAGCCTTGACAATTCCATGATTCTCTGTTCAGAGACCCCATTTCTGCCAAGCACACAAGAAATGTGCACTGGATATGTGCAACCAGGCCACTGCTTAACTCAGAAATTCACAGTGTGGTTTGGGTTGGAAGGGGCCTTAAAAGCTCGTCTCATTCCAATCCCTCTGCTGTGGGCAGGGACACCTTCCACTAGACCAGGATGCCTGGGGAGAGATGGAAACCTGGATTTTTTTGAGAACTTAAGAACCTGGTTACAAGCTGTAGTGTGCTCCTCTGTGTGAGCCATTATCCTAAGTGTGAATCTGGAATAATGAAAACCACATGGAACTCTTTTTTTTTTTTTTTAAGAAAAAATGTTTCTGACATTTAAAGATTTGTGGGTTTATTTGTTTTTTTTATTTTTTTAAATAGCAGCACATGCACAAGTGTAGGTACCTGAAAAAGCTTTATGCTGAATGTAAGTGCTGGCTGTTCTTTCATATCTCTCCTGTATTATCAAAGTAGTTTTTTACCAGATTTTTTCATCCTAGCAACATCTCCAGTGTTGATTCATGTTTTTCTTTCTGCTTCTGGAAGACTTTGTAATAGAAAACAGAACTCCTGAAGGAGTGAGAGCACCTGTATTTGCACTTCTGTACCAATATTTTACTTCCTGAAAAAAACAACTACTCGTGCTCTCAGATGAGGCACAGTCCATCAAAAGGTTCCCAGTATTACCAAGGAATAAAAACCTGTATCCGGAATTTTAGAAAGCTGGAAAAAACATAGATAATATATCTAATCAGTGTTTGAACTAAACATTTGGATAATTACTTACTATTTAACCAGTTGTCTCCCCATTTAAGCCCAAAGAAGCTTCAACATTGACAACTGTGGAAGCTGCATTAAACCAAGGCTAGGTATAACTGACAAACTCATTCAAAGGCAAAGGAGTTATTCTTCACATCACAACATCCTAACAACACAGGAAAGGATGTGGAGATGATTTTTTTAGAATAATTTCATAGCTATGTTTATAATTTATCAAAAGACAGCTGCCAGATGAAAATCATTTTATCAGGTAAAGAAATAAGTTAGAGGTTAGGGAGGTATTTGGACTTATGGCTGCCAATCCCCACCTGACTTTCAGTGCAGGCAAACACAAGGTGTTCACAAGGAATATCCTTCTGTGCACAACACGGGGATTCCAAACCTAATCCTGTTTAGTCTATTTGTCTGTCAAATGGACTTAATATTGAATTTCCCAATTCAGCCATATTTATGCTGCTTCATTCATAGAATCACAGGATCCTATGTTAGTGCAATGTACATTATTTGCATGCAATGAGATTATTTTATCAGTATCATTTTGTCTATAAAAATCAATACACCACTAAGAAAAATAGGCAAATTTCTATCCATGATATGTCTGGAACTTCTTATTTTCAGAAAAATCTTTTCT
Source organism: Pachycephala philippinensis (assembly GCA_013397055.1). Lineage (NCBI taxonomy): Eukaryota > Metazoa > Chordata > Aves > Passeriformes > Pachycephala > Pachycephala philippinensis. The sequence continues at coordinate 86,934 of VWZT01013823.1, read as the reverse complement.
CAGCAACCTGACTATTCATAACAGTGCTGGCAGTGTGTTTCCTGAGTTTACATTTTCTATTTTCAACAGTGGTTTCTTTTGAGCCCCGTGATATAGCCTTGGAGACTTCCAAAGCCAGAGGTAAGAGTCTGATTAAACTTTTGTTGCTAAATTTGGCACTCTTGGCTCCAGGTGAAGATGGATTTTCATTTATGAAGCTCGGTGGTGCAGTCAAAAATCTGCAGCACAGGATTTCTGAATAACACCTCTACTTCTGCTGACTTGCACATCCTTCAGCAAAACACTTTGCTTCTCCTAATTACCGTCTTTATAAATCCAGGCTGTTTGGTTAAGTTTTATAATGCTTTAAGTAAAAGTAATTTCAGAAATGCATGACAGAAATTCAGCAGGCAGGTCGCTACCACGATGCCTCTGTTTTTTGCACAGTTACCACAAGGGACCACAGAGGCACAGCTCCTGTTCCCCCTATCCTCTCAATAAAAGGTCAGTGATCCTCAGTTTTCCTCTTTCTTTGACTGACACAGCAATTCTTCATCTAAAAGCATCACAGTTAAAACCCTGTGCATGGTAACAACAGGGCTGCTGGAGAATCAAATTTAGATCAGGGTCAGATAGCAAGTACATAAACAATAAAACCTGGCTGAGAAGCATTAGCTGTTCCTTGCCTCCAGCCACTCATTTGCACTCCTCATCCAAGTATTTCTGAAAGCCTCTTCACATAAGGTTTTATGATATAATGGGTCTTTCTGTAAATTACATTCACAGCATCTGCTGCCAGAAGGGTTCATTTTGATTTTGCCTCCTCCTTTATTACAGATAATTTCATGGAACTCTTTCCCTCTCAAAGACCTGTTCCAGCTTTTGCAGGTGTCCAAGCACAGCCTGACCAGTGGGTACAGCTGAAAATGGAGCCTTGGTAGATCTGGAAGTTTCCTATGGCCCCTTTTGTGTAGAAAGGATTATCCAGGCAGGCTGAAATCCACCAGAAAAATTTCAGGGAAAACTGCATATGGAGAGTGGAAAGCAGTCATTTTTTGTCTCTGATTACACTGTCTGAACAATATCCCTGTCTCCACCCCAACGAATTCAGCATTGCTGTACTAAGCACTGGTCAACATCACTAAATGCTCTCCCACATTAACTTGAATGTATCAGAAAATCTGTTTATTGTGTTGCAGGTCTGCATGGCTCCCAGGAGATTATTTGTGATATCTATTCTTAGCTAAGTGCAGAATTTCCCAAACTCTGTTTTTATTTTTTACATCCAGCAGGAACCACTTCATTTCAACATTCCACTGCCAAACAAAGTGGCATAAAATGTGCACCTTGCTGTGCTATCAAACACAGTGTGTGACTATTGATCCCCTTCTGCCACCTTTCATGGGCTTTGCTGTGTTCTTAGCAGTACTTTAATTTCTTTTAATCTACTCTTTTATCCTGTGACAGGTTATTTTCAACACATACTTAAACCAGAACATCAGAGGGACAAGTTTAATGAATTTGAGTTTAGTCCAATTAATATATTCAGCCAAAGAATTGAAAAGGAAAGCTTTAAAAATATGAAAATACATTAGTATTTTCAAAGCATTTACTTTGTGAAATGCCACATTGTTCACATTGAAATTTAGAAAAAATGAAACCATTTGATAACAGTGTTTTCATTTACAAATTATTAATATAAAATAAGGTTTTAAAAGAAATAAAAAATATTTTAACTACCTCCAAATTCAACAAAACATTCCTGATTAACAATAAAGTGTCAGATAATCTAAAAAAAATACCAATTTAATTTTTAGGATAAAGAATCTCCTGAAAACAATTATTTGACAACCTATTTTCCCCTCAATATTTCCTTGTGGTTACAACCCAGTAAACCCTTCAGTCACCCAGCTCTACATCAGTCAAATAATTTTCTCCTTTCACTGATGTTACTCTCAGTTTTAGAAACTTCAGGTGAACAGACACTTTTTTAAAGTAATTTACTCAGAAAATGACATCTCATGACATCTCACCTGTACTTTATCTCTCAATACAGCTGACTAAGCAGCAACCAACATGATTTTCAGCACTTGGCACAGCTGTTTGTCTCAGTACATAAAGAATTTTTAAAAAAGGAATCAGCAGTTAAACTGATCATAGTTAACCACAGTCCTTTCTTCTGAAAGGCAAGAGATGTGAATAAATGACCAGTGTGGATAGTCTGCTGTTCCAATTTTCCTCTTGGATGTTCTTTCTCTATAACCATCAATTCGCACCAGTTCTGCCTGAGGATATTACTCTCACCAGCTATCTAAAATTAAAATCTTGATGTTTATTTTCTATGCTGCCTTCTTTTCTGCTTATTCAGAAGATGGATTTATGGAAGCTGTGGTCTCAAGGGAAGAGATAACCACCTCCCCAGCCTTATTCCCAGGAGACAGTAACTCAATGCAAGTCAAAATTGTCCCCACTGAGAGGATTCCTGCAGGCACATCTGCAAGGACAAAAGGAAAAGGCAAGTGAAAAATGAGTGACACCTTTTCTAATTCATAGCATTCCCCTGTTCCTGTTCACAGCTATCTGAGGAGTCAGCATTTCTTGTGGATATGTAGAATGACACTATTTTGTCCCTAAATCTGGAGGTTACATACAATACAGGATGTGTAACTGACTGCCCTGGAAAGGCCAACTCACTGCCAGCTGACTGGGAAAACTTAACTAACCATTAATAAGCAGCCTCCCACTATGAATTAACAAATTTTAGAAGACTGCCAGTTGATAATAGTTCAGAATATGCACTTTTGGACAGACTCCTGAAAGAAGAGTTTATTCTACCTTCACAAGTCTAATCTATGCATTTGTCTTCTCCAGAGACAAGCCCTGCAAGGGCCGGCCTGAGCACAGCTTCCTCTGGAATAGCTCTGGACCTGGGACCATCTGACAGAAGACCTGCAGGAAAAGGTAAATAAAGGGTTTTTTTCCCCATTACATCTGATGAAATATTCAGTTACCTCTATATTAAAAGCAGGTATGTATTACATATAAAGGTTATTTTAAACCAGTTAGATGTGCACACATGTATTGGTATTTAGAACAGGAGGTGCAGACATCTGCAAAAGCTTCCATCACTTTAACCTCTTCTGCCAATGTGCTATCAGTAACACAACAGTTGCTTATTATTAGCTTATAAGTACATTTTTCATTTTGTGCAGTATCTAAAATGAGCTCAGGGAATGTTTCCCCCTGGTTTTGTTTGCAGGAAGTAATTTAATCACATCTTTAAGTTGCTTTGTTTTACTAGCAGCAGCAACAGCAGCAGCAGCAATAATAGGAACTTCCCTGCTCTTCATTCTGACCTTTTGCCCAAGCCTTGCCTGTCAGACTTTTTCTCACAATTTCTGATTCTGTTCCAATTCCTGCTCAGAGATCCCAGAGATCCCAAGACATTTCAGACCTGTCACAGCTATAAATCCACTCTCAAGGACTGTCCCATTCATCTTGTTAGGCTTCCCAATGGAGAGAAGCTGCCCTGGAACTGGAAAAGAGCAGACACGAAGAATCAACCCCACCTTTCACCAAACTGGAAAATTTGATTTTAAAATACCAGCTTTCAAAGAGCACAGATCAATGCATGAACCTGGGGTTTGTTCTGTGAATTAACATGGATGAGTCAAGACCCAAGCAGGCACATGGGCAGAATTTCCTGTTGGAGACATAATCCAGGATTGACCCTGACAGAAGCAGGGAATCAGTCTAGAGCTGCAGAGGGGGAGATGTGATTACTCGTGGGAGAAAGGAGGATGCAGATGGAACAGAAGCCCTTCCTCCTTCTCCTGCAATCCAACCATCAGCCCCTTCCATCCTTTCCCTGGAAAAGTCCCAGAAAAGGCCCCCTTGATGTCTTTTTCCTGATCTGGAACACTGTGTTCTTTCAAATCTTATGAATAATTCCCACAATATCAGTTCTTCCTGAGTGGGGGAGCCACAAGGACATTAGGATTGGGATTTGGTGATGCCAAAACCTCAGCAGCACAGTAGCCATTACAACAGATCACTCCTGCATTTGGTCGAGGGGCACCAAGCTCAAATTGGACTATATTTCAAATGAAAACAAGAAAAATATTGTTTCCTCCAGCAAAACGTGGTCACTGCCCAGCTATCACTGCAGAAGCACAAGAGGTTAGGACTGTATTTTCTGAATTACCAAGACAGAAACCACTGAATATTCAGCTGGGTTTGAATATTTCAAAAGAAAAATTTAGCTATGAAGGATTACAAAGGACTGCTAAGTATTCTCATTGCAATCCAATTTGACTTGTATGTTCTATCTTCATAGGGATTTCTCTCCCTTTTAAATATTGCCTTGCCCTTCTGCTTTCTTGCTCAGTCAGCAGTATTCTAAGACCCATAATTCATGGACTGAAGCAATAATTTAGAGATGGTAAAATTTTGTCTTTCAAAGTTTCTGATAGCTCTGGAAACACTTCTATCTTCAAGAGAGCCTTCAACCAGTGAAAACGTGATTTGTCAAATAACAACTTTGATTTGTAGTGTGCGAGCGACTGACCTTTCTGCAAGAGAGAGGACGTGGAAGAGTGAAGAGGGAGCTGCCCCAGCTTGGAGAAATGCTGTTCTGCTTAACTGAGAGATGCCCAGAGGAATTTGAGTCTTATGGCTGCTATTGTGGCCAAGAGGGAAGAGGTCATCCCACCGATGCACTGGACAGGTGTGGGCTCCTCTGTATGTGACATTAACTGTGGGTGTTATTGGGGTGCCCATGGACCAAGAAAGATCAGTACATCATTTTTTGGGCATTGTATAGCTATGCATCAGTAGTCAGGTCACATTTTGGGGAAAAAATCCACTTAAATAAATAAAACACGAAATACTCTAATGTGACTAAACCACATTCTACTGTTGCATCCATGTTTTGGAGAGGACTTACTAACTCAATTAAAATAAGAAAGGAGAACGATGGGAGGTAAGCAGAGCAGGAGGAGTACATCAAATGGATAAGGGTCACTGTGAAACTTGGCTAAGAGGTGGCTTGGAAAGTGATTTATGAAGAGAAGAATTAACATCCATCCAGGGCACACTGCCCTTCAGAAGGGAGCAGAGCTGGAGTGAAGTCCTGTCGGAGTTGCAGCCAAGAACCAGCAGGGCTCACAATGAGGGGCAATGCAGGAAATTCCACAAAATAAAAGCTCTGAGAGTGTTGTATTTACAGCTAAAAATCTCTTCCTCTGCGGAAGGTTATAACAGTTGGGGCACATCAGGTCTAAGTATAGCAAACACCTGTTTCCTGCACTCACACACAAATAAAACTGCCTACTCATGAAAAATTGGACTAGATGATGGCATGATCTGGCTATAATGATGCAGATTTCAGATTTCCAGACAGGATTTGAACACTTGAAGACACTTGTCACAGCAGATTAGGTCATGGTTACAACTGTAATTATGTGTCTTAAAATTAAAACAAACCCCAGTTAAACACATGACACCAAAGGAATTAGGAAGAAAGAAGTGAAAGCAGGCACAAGTATAGGAGGAAAGTAGGAACAGTTTGGGTTGTTTTTTGTTCTTCATAGAAAAAAAAATTCCAGGGTATGAAAACTAAAATGTATCAGTTTTAATCGGCATTGAAATTAAAGACAGACAAATAATTGTGAGCACTTGGGGATTCAGGAAGAGTAAGTATTTTCCATTTACTTCTACTGCTTATTTTAGATGCTGCTTCTCTCATCACTGCTGTATGGAGCAAGTTAAGAAACTTGGATGTCATGCAGAAAGAAATTTGAGGTCTGAAGTTGTATGTTTTGACCACACACCAAAATGTAAGTTTGTGTTGGAGGAAATTCTCATGTCCTGATGACAGTGTATCAGCATGATAAACTGGATGACACTATGACAGAGCTGCTGGAGCTGAGTACGGAAACAGAAATATTTAGCTTACAAAAAATTAGCAATATTTACTACAAACTTGAGTTTTTTCCCCAGTTGAAACAAAGGTTATTACACCGTTGTGTATGATGTGACCAGGTCAGGCTGAGAAAATTACAGACATTTTATAATTGCAGGCAGAAGTCAGCTATTTGTGTCTTCACATTCACAAATTCAACTAAAGCCAGAAAAACCTTCTACTGCCCAGCACCCTGGTGTCAGGGTTTTGTTTAGGTAATTAATGGTGACTTTGCAAACTAAAATTCATGGTAGATTTGAAAATTTTCTTTTCAAAAGCTCATCTACCTGTGGCAAATTACACATTAACTAAGTTTAACAGCTTTCAAACATTAATCGTGAAACTTCTCTTTCAGGCATTGGCTGGAGCACGTGTGAGAAGCTCCTCTGTGCCTGCAATGAGGCTGCAGCCGAGTGCATGGCTTCTGCCTTCTTCAATGAGAGCCTGAAGCTTCCCCACGGGCAGGAGTGCCGAGAGGAGAAGGTCTCCTGCCAAGGTGACCCTGGTGAAAGGCCTCCAACAGGCACAGAAACAGGCACAGGGGGTTCCAGCTCCGAGGAGAGCAGTGAGGAGGAAGCTGCCCTGCGGAGCGGATTCCGAAGAGCCAAGAGAGGGACACAGCATCCCATCGGGAACTCCAGAACTGAGGGACACGAGGGCAGATAACCACCCACCCCCACGGGCTGGGGAAGGGGCATGTCAGCACTCAGCCACTGAGTACCTGCCTCCTTATCCTCCACAGGCTGCCTCACACTCTCCAGCACACAAAATGACATAATCATAGACTAGGATTAGGTGTTAGGCTGTACTAACTCCTTACTGTAGGGAGATCAGCACTATGGACCATCTACCTAGGTCAGATATTACCTTAAAGAATTATCTGACAGTATTCTGTATAATTTCACTTGATTTCTTTGTAAAACCTGTTATGATCACACTGATTTTTAGTAACTGTGCGCTTGGTTCAGACTGGATCTTACTGATGGTGGTCAAGTATTTCAGGTTTTTAATTAAACCAACCTGCAACTACTCTGACTCATTTTGCAGACATTCTTCCTTTACCGAGCTTAGCAGGAAACACCCAGAAGAAAAGCTAAAGTAATTACATAAAAATGAGTTCCTTCTTTCATTCCTGTCTTCAGCTGTGTGTGACTCCCTTCTGAAGGCAACAGAAGGTCCCTCCCTCTTAGGGAAGCCTCTTGGCTCCCTGGGGCACAAGTTAAGGACATGACCAGGAAACTTCCCAGCCTGGTACAGCCCTTGGACTGTTACTCGTTATTGCTCTTCCATGTAGGGGACAATGAAATCAAAACGTGCAGTCCAAGGGCGATCAAAAGAGACTTCAGCACCTTGGAATGGCTGATCAGGAAATGTGGAGCACAGGTCATTTTTTCCCCTATCCTTGCAGGAACAGACAGACCAAGTCTATCAATCTGTCTCCATGCCTGGTGTCACAGTCAGAGTTTGGGTTTTTTCGGTAATGGGATGATCAGCACACCACCAGACCTGTTTGTGTCAGATGGGATTCATATTTCTCACAGGGGCAAGAGGGTCTTTGCTCACAAGCGATCAGGGCTGACTGACAGGCTTCAAAACAGACTTGAGGGGAGAGAGGGCTATCAGGCCATGACAAACCTTTAAAGATCCCTTCCAACCCAACCCATTCTATGCTTTTATGATTCACCAACATTTCCTAGAACAAAAAATGTTGCTACAAACTTCCCAGCGATTCAGCCACACTGAAAGGTCTGGATTTCTTCTCCATCATCTTGTTCTACGGGGCTCAACTTTGTCACCCAAGTATTCCTTACAGACCAATGACTGTATCCTCACCCTGGATGCAGAGATGCCACCTGTGTTCTTCCAGATCCTGCAGCATTCACTAAACCCCAGCATCTGATCCTGTGTGAACTGAACGGTGTGAGAACAGCAGGTGAAAATGCCTGTGAATGTTCTTGGAAGAGCAGTTTAATATTCTATAAACTTCTGGCTGGTGATATTCCCCCCTTCAGTATTTTCCCTACATTAAAAGTGCAAAGGATTAGTACAGTGCAAAAAACCCCCCCACAAAACCCTAAACAAACAAACAAAAAACCAAATACCACCATCCCCCCAAGTGCAAAAAACCAAAAAATCCCACCACACAAACTCCCAAAGTAAACCCCAAAGGTGTTTAGTCATGTGAATCCTCTGGATCCCAGTGGCTATACCATTAGCACTACTGAAAAAGTAACAGAACAAAAAGACTTTTTTTAAGTGAAAGCAGAGAGGTCAGCTAAGTGATGTGAGAAATTCTATTGGCAGACAAGATTTTAATTAACTCCCCCCTTATGCTGTACAGAAAAAGGACATCTCAATACTGAAGCAAAATGTTAAAACTGCAAAATGCCCATTTTTGTCTTATGCTGATGATGAGATCTGCATTACACTGCAACTTTTCTCAGCCTTTTATTATAGGGATTTAATTTTACATTTTTACATTTCACAGCATTTATAAATAAATATTGCAAGGAGAAAGGCAGATAGATAATGAGTTGAAATGAGAAAAACTGGCCTGTGAACAGGCAAATGAAGTGCACTGCAGAGTAACAATAACACCAGTTCATCTCTCTGATGAGCAGTGCTGCTGCTCTGAACACTGCACCTTAAAATAAACCCCCATTCCTTTCTGCTCATTATTACTACTTTCATGGTTATGCAAAAATTCAGTCAATGATGAATTTTCTGACTGCAGAGATAGGGATGGATCATTTGATTAATCAGGTAAAAGACAAATAACAAAATAAATATGCTGATATTCAGGCAATGTCATTAATTCCTTTGGGCTTTTTTTCCAAGTATCTCTAATTTCAGGAAGAATTTAATACCCAAGTCGTGCCCTAATTACTACCACATGAATTGTGTTGATAAAGAGAAGTCTTAAATAATCTAGTTATGATTAGCTACATTTATTTGTAATCAGAGATTAGAGCTAAAATATTAAAAAAATGACAAACAGATCAAGAAGAAACATTTAGCATAGCTTTTTTCTTTCTTCTCTCATTCTCATAGTCACTTTACACTATATTTTTCATAGATTTGGGGCACAGATGGCCAACAGCTAGCTGTTTCCCAAAAGCAAATAACTAATTTGTTAACTACTAATCTAAAAATATTTCCTACTTCAGCATTTAAACTTTTTAAGCATTGAATTCTTTGCCTGTCCCATGGGCTGGGACACCTTTCATTAGACCAGGCTGCTCAAAGCCCCTTCTAACCTGGCCATGAACACTTCCAGGGATGGGGCATCCACAGCTTCTCTGGGCAGCCTGTTCCAGTGCCTCACCACCCTCACATGAAAGAATTTCTTCCTAACATCTAATCTAAACATACTGTCTCAGTTTGAAGCCATTCTTCATCTTATGACATGCCCTTGTCCAAAGTCCCTCTTCAGCTCTCCTGAATCCCCTTTAGGTATTACAAAGTGCTATAAGGTCTCCCCAGAGACACGGGAAATCATGTTCCTCCAGGATGACCAGCCCCAACTCAGTCTGTCTCCATAGCAGAGATGCTCCAGCCCCTTGATCAACTTTGTGGCTTCCTCTGGACAAGTCAACACCTTTCTTGTTCTGGGGACTCCAGAGCTGGGTGCAGTACCCCAGGAGGAGTCTCACAAAGGCAGAGCAGAGGGGAACAATCCCCTCCCTCACCTGCTGCCCACAGAGCTTTGGATGCAGCCCAGGACACGTTTGATTTCTGGGCTTGGTCCATGTTGAGATTCTCACCCACCAACACCCTCAGGTCCTTCCCAGGGCTGCTCTCAATCCATTCCTCTCCCAGCCTGTGTTTGTGCTTGGGATTGCCCTGACCCCAGTGCAGGACCTTGCACTTGGCCTTGTTGAACCCCATGAGATTCTCACAGCCCCACCTTCCAGGTTTAACAATAAATAAATGCAGTAGTTTAATAACGATGTAATGCTGTAATATCTGCAAAACGAAACGGGTGTGTAAACTGACAGCTATTTTAAATGCTAAAAAATTAGTAAATGACATCTTAATTGTGAGCAATAAAAATTAACTGACACCTTAGAAAACATTAATTTTAAATTCTGGTTTATTTTATTGCTTAAATATAGATTGCACAGTGTGTTCTTACATTTATTGAAACTGGTTCATTACGTACAGTACAGAATATATGACCATTGGAACAACAGACAAATTTGCCCTACTCTGATTTTGGACAACAGGCTATTTCTACCTTTTAAAATTACCATGGATTTAATTTATCTTAAAGTGACCCACTACCAAAAGCTGTATTTTTTTCAAAATGACGTAATAGGAAAGAGAACCCCAAGCAACAGCTGGAATACATTTAAATTGGGTACCCATTATAACCATTATGACAATGCTCAGTGTGCTGCAGATAACACAGGGCCACTTTGCATAAGGAGCTTTTAAGTTCTGCAGCTTGTCTGAAGAACATAAAGAGATAAGTGAAACAAAGCAGGTTTGTACTGTACAACAAACAGCATTCTTAATTCTTTTGGTTTCATTCATTAGCTCATATAACAATAGCTACCAAAACAATACATTTTACAGTCACTCCCATCTCCCACATGTCTAGAAAGGTCAGAGTGAACCAATTATCAGCTTACAGGCTCCCTGAATTTCCATAAAGGAAGAAATTAAACATCACGTGAACACGCAGAGTGTTACAAGCTCTTCACTCCCTGCACTACACCTGCACAACACCTGCACTTTTCAGACTGAACACCGGAAACATGGAAACCTACCATCACCATAAAGGAAAAATACTTCATCAACAGAACAGAAGATGAAATGCTGAATCTATTTTTTTCACATGCAGCATTCATGCAACAGAATTCAATCACAGAAACAATCCTGTATTTACAGCACAGTCTCCATACTGCACAAGTGCAAACAGAAGTACATTCTTTATCACTTAGACTCCTTATTTTCTTCTTGTACAAAAGTGCCGAGTGATATTCTTAAAAAAATGACAGAGTGGGTAGGTGTTTTACGTAGTATCCCTATGTTGAATTTACTCTTAAAAAAATTACACTTTATATAGGCCAAAAAACTATTAGTCTTACCTTAAAAAAAAAAAGAAAAAAAAAGTGAAAACTAAAAGCTAGAGTCCTATTTATGTGTAGACTGTGGTCTGATCAGGCTGATACGCTGCAGCAGTAAAAATCACAACGGAATGCTGTAGATAAGGGGCTGTTTCGTCATCCACTAACAGCTGTGATTGCACTGTTAAACTGAAAAGAAGGTCTCAATTACCTTTTGAGCTTTGTGAATGCCTTCTGAAAGTCTCAGCATGTCATCTCATAGGTTTAAGTAGCTGATATTTCTCTGATGTCATGCCACATCTGGCTTCTAAATGTAGTCCAGTAGAATACTGGACTACAGTTCAAAAAACTTAAAATCCTTTTTACAGTGGGTTTGCAAATGCTCCAAACAGTCAGCAAATTAGCAGGGCTAATAACTCTTCAAATCTTGAGTTAGGCAATCAAAGATTAATTTAGGTTGAGACTTCTGAAAGTCATCTAAGCCAAGCTCCTGCTCAAAGCAGGGCTAACTGAAGTTAGGTTACTTTGTTCATGTTCACTGTTCATCCAAACCACTAAATTAAATGTCTACATTTGTTAAAGATATTTGAGAGCATTCATTCATGTCTGTGCTGCCCCAGTCAGATGCAGATCGATTAAGGGACTTCAAAGTTACTATTCATGGCATCAATGAATGCTGGTTTTCTTTTTTTGCCTGCAGAATTTTGTGAGTCATAAAGAGAGCCTTGACAATTGTCATCAAATGTTTGTGATTTACTCCATCAGTTTTACTTTATTTACATTTGATTAGTATATGCTCAGATACATAAACCTATGAAAGTTACCTTAAAGGTTTGAGAAATGAAACAAAAACAAACACAGAGATGCATCTCTAAAAATGCTTTTGCTTGAAAATATATGTAATAAATTCTTGATCTTTAAATGGTTTCATTGAGTTTTCTTTCAATTTCTAAAATATCACTAAAAAGCTGTTATAAACTACAGAGAAATGTCTCATAGAATATAGTTTCAGTATTTATGATTAAAATGCCCTCAGTATATTTTCTGCTATACTAAATATATCTCTCCTGTATTTATACTAAAGCAGACAGTAAAATACTACAGTGTTTTCAAAAGTTACAGTCTGTAAACCATACATCTTAAGACATGAAATATATTGCACAATTCCGTGCTTCAAGAGGAGATTTCTCCTCTCTTATGCAAAGACTAAATTTAACTTTTAGCAAGAAACACAGGACATATACTGGATGTATCTATCTAAAAAGCATGTTATGTGATGCATCAAAATATACTTAACAAGTGTCCATTAATTCATTCACTGTATTTGAACACATGTAAGGTATTGGTTTTTTCCACATATTCCAAACCAAACAAGCTGAGTAGCTGTGACAGCATGAACAAGAGGGAGCTCAGGTAGTGCTCCACTGGTTACATTGAATGAGATGAAGCAAGCCAAAAGCATTCTAGTTTGACACAGAATTGAGGTGGAGTAAAAAATAAAACAAAAAACAACCAACCAACAAACCAACCAACCAAAAAAAACCCAAAACCAAAACAAAAAAAATCTTTAATAGGTTTTTCAGTTACAATATCTCAAATTAAAGGAATTTGAAACAATACAAATTCCTAGAGTAACTGAAACATTTACCTATACGGCAAGACAAGTTTTAAATCTGACTTTTACATGTACTCAAATATGAAAATGAAGAAACACGATCTGTGAAAAACCTAACTTAAAATATATTACAGAATAAAACAATTCAAGACAGTTTCGTGAATTTGGCTAAAGTAATCTGTATTTGGCTCATGTCCATCATTATATTAAAGTTAGATACAATAAACAATAAAATTTGAAAACTCATCTTGTTCTTTCTATTGTACTCTACTCTAAATAATGTCCAGCAGACTTCAGAAGACACTTAATACACACAAAGATCTGGAAACTTCATCTCATAGACTGGAACAGAATGGTAATGAGCATGTCCAGCAGTAATGGTCATCGTTCCTGAGGGGCTAGGCGGAGGACTGTGTGAGAAGCACAACCAATATACAGAATTTATAGTTATATGGATTGCTTTTTTATAACTTTACACACTAATAGTCAAGAAACAAGAGTAAACTACCCCCCTATATATATATATATATAAATAGTATACCATAAAATAATAAAATACCAACAGCATTTTATCCTAGTCCTGAAATTCTAATGAAATTATCATGCCCTGAGGATTTTTATATTCTTGTCCATATCATCAATTTCACTAATGTTACAGAATTACCCAAATGCATCTTACTGCTAATAACTGCTATTTATCCTGCATAATGATGTGCACAACTCTGTATAATAACACCATGTACTATTTGGGGTGCTCAATATCTGATTACTTTCTCAACCAGATGCAGCAGTGGGAAAACAAGAACATTCTTCAATATTACTGATAGACACAGAGATACTGTAAGACACAATGACATGGTTTCTGGATATTCTCCACTATCAGGAAGATTCAAAGTAGTAAGAAAATCAAAGTGATGAAAAGTACTCTTTTTCAGTGCGCTGGTTTTGGCTTGGATAATTTTTTTTTACTGTAGCTGGTATAGGGCTGTGTTTTGGATTTGTGCTGGAAACAGTGCTGATAACACAGGAATGTCTTTGTTACTGCTGAGCAGAGCTCACAGAGTGTCAAGGTATTTTCTGCTCCTCACACTGCCGTGACAGTGTGTAGGCTGGAGGTGGGCAAGAAGTTGGGAGGGAACACAGACGGGACAGCTGACCCCAGCTGACCCATGGGATACCCCATATCATATGGTGTCATGCTCAGCAGTAACAGCTTTAAGGAAAGAAGCAGGAAAAAAAGGACATTCAGAGCGATGGTATTTGCCTTCCCAAAGAGCCCTGCTTTCCTGGAGATGGCTGAACACCTGCCTGCCCATGGGAAGTGAGTGAATTTCCTATTTTCCTTTGAGAGCATGTGTGACTTTTGCTTTACCTATTGAACTGTTCTTATCTCAACCCATGGTTTTTCCTCACTTTTACCCTTCCAATTCTCTTCCTCATCCCTCTGAGGAGGGTTAAGCCAGTGGCTACATGAGGCTGAAATGCCTATCAGGGTTAAAACACAGCATTCAGTTAAGGCAATTATTTTCTCCCTATTACATGTGTTTGAGATCACTATGACATAACCATCTGAAAATAGCCACAATTGCTTTATAAATCATATTTCAGTCATGATATTCTTCTTGCATAAAGCCTTACCGGATGGTGAGTTCCAGTATCTGTGCCAGTCTATCATGAAGCAAGTTTGCCTAGGGAAAAAAAAATTAAAACTGAATTATCAACTCCTAGATATTAAACTGAGCTACAATGGGTGTGCCAGGCCATACTCAGGTGAGTTGTTCCACACTTCCACATGTAAATCAGGCCACATTTCTTCTCAATTTGTTTCCTCACTGCTGCAAGGATTCTGAGCTTTAAAGATGTGCGTGAGATTGCGTGAACCTGTCCTGGAGTGCCAGGAATTATATAGCAAATTCTGCTGTTGCAAACAGGAGTTCAACAAACCTGAAATACATTTTGTTATTTAAAATATATAATGGATTAAATATTGCTGCAGTTATCCCAGAATGAAATAGGAATGGACTGTGAACCTGGATTTCAAAGATAGCAAGGAAAATATTAAAGTGAAGAAGAATGTACAAATTACCCATTACCTTCCAAATGGTCTAGGAACAAACAAAAACACACTTCTAATTACTGGAATCTTCCAACATTGATAGCAGTGGAGACAAAACAAAGAACTGAACTTCTAAAGAAGCAACAGCAGCAGTGACATGACAAATCACCTTCAGTCAGCACGTGCCCACTAATGCCTACGCAAATATCCTCAGTGCTAACACTTTGCAGAAACTCACTTTGGTTTCACATTGTGCTGCAATTTCTTCAAACGGTGCTTTTTGGAACTTTTCAATCACAAGACGCCTTTTTTCCTTTTCCTGTTCTTCAAGTCCATTGTTATCTTAAAAGAATAATGAAAAAAAATAAAGACAAATGCAGTCTTTGCCTGTGAAGTATAAATGATACCAAATGTGCACTGCAGACGCGAACAAGGACTGTGCTTGAAGTGATGCAACCATTCTCTTATCTGGCATTGTTCCTAAAGCAAAATGCAGATAAAATTTCAGGGAGATGGTCTGAGGACCCAATTTTCCCCCTTTCTTACTAACTCTTCAATTATGAGTAAATCCAGGCTCCCTTTTGCTTTATTGCCTGCACTTCTCACTTACTGCACACAGGTTCAGCTTCAAGAGAAGGAACAAGGAAGTTTTCCCCTCCCAGTACCATTCTCACAGGTGGCCAGTACCTACAAGCAGCTGGAACTTATCAGCATCTAATGAATTTAAGTACCTCAGGGAATAGGCACAACTGGAAGACTGTCAGATTAAATTGTTGTTTAGAATGTGCCTACTGATTAAAACAACACTGTTTATTCCATATTTGAAACAGGATTTTGGTGGACTGCACAGCATTAATCAGCAATTACTTACAGTAATATGAAATAAGGAATCTGGACAATTCTGTGTTCTCGTAGCCAGGTCACTTGTCAGAAAAATATTATTTTAAAAAATCTTAGTGCTTTAAAGTCCATGTTGTGTAATTTGCAACCTATTTTTTGAATGCACTGAAGACCCGAAAATCTTCATATATAAAAGATACTCAAGTTACTTCATAAGTAATCACTCAATGTAACTTGAATATCTCACATTTATAGCTTTGTCTATAAGGCAAATGTAGTAGATGACAGACAGGCATTTCCAGATGCTCTTCATTCAGACCCATTAACTTCAGAAAATGAATTAATTAACAAAATTTTAGAGATTCAGAAATAAATAACTGTAGTTTTAAATAAATTTACTAGCTGAAAAGAAACAAAAGCAATATTTTATGTTATTCTGGCTTCTCCTTTTTCTCCAGGAATTACATAGTAATCGAGAACTATGCTGCACAAACACAACTGTAATAAATCTTACCAATGGCTTTCTTCAAAGCTTCAAAGGTGATTTCTTCAGTATTATCAATCTAAACACAAAGGAAAAAACCTCCTTAATCATCACATATAAGCTTCTAAAAAATAAGGAATACGATAAACACAGAAGGCCAAAACAACCAGAACTTTTCTGCCTTACAAGTCTCTAATAACTTTATTTGGACTTTCTGTGATAGCCAACAGATCACTAATTCACATTTTTAATCACTGAAATTAGTGAGGAAATTTTTATCCAATGAGATCAAAGAAGACTTTCTAAATTCTAGTCAAGATGCTCTATGGCAACAATACTTTATAAATGGATTTGGATTTTGGCAGAACACTCCTTTAGGTCAGGAATAAGCTGTAGTGTTTCCATACTGTGAAATCTCAGTTCTGGTTCTTAGACAGCTGTTACCAATAAAAGCAACTGCTTCCTGAGAGTCTCTGAGTTACCAGCAGTGTGATGCTAAAATAAGAGGTGACAGGGGAGGGCAGAGTGGAAAATGGTTACTGCTTTAGGCTAACTTTGTACCATTATGGCTCCAAATAATTTGGTGCTTACATCAAATAAGGAGTTAAAGGGCTCTTCATAACAAGCTATGGCTGATGCACTGAGAAAATCTGTGCATCTAATGATAAGAATATCCATTTGCTGCTGCAGATGTACTTCACCAGGAATTGCTTGGGGATGCAAAATGACCGAAGTGTTTCAATTCATTATAGACCTAGTTTCTATACCAGTAAATATATTTACAGTGAAGCCACTTTCACGGCATTAGGGAAGAATGTTTAGATAGCGGAAAAGTGTTCACCTGAACACAAAATGGTTTCTTGGCTTGAACTTCCCCACTCCAATCCTTCCAACAAGTAAACAGCAGCACTTTTATTTTTCCTCATAAACACTAACTGTTTAGAATGGCCCAATATGATTTAAGATAAGAGGTAAGGTAGCAAAAAGTTCCTTCATCCAATTCAGAAGATTCTGAATTCTTTCAATTTTTTAATTCATTGGCTTGAACTACTGTTAAGGGATAAGGAAGCAGCTGTTTCCTTTTTACATGAGTATTATTTCATGAGCTGGAAATGTGAATTATGCTTTTCTAACAGGCTTTACTTTATAAGCATGTATTCTCTACCTCTGAATAAATAAATATTAATAAATGAACACAAACACTTTTTTTGTCAAATATTTGTAGATATGGCTACAGATCAAGAGTATTCAGATTCTGAAATCACCTTTTATACAATTCACATTTGGTAAATGTTAGTTGTTTATAGCTGCCTTTCACAGTTCTAGTTAATATCCACATTAGTTGCTGATATTACCCAGCATTATACTTGGTTATTAATATCACAGAAGCACTACCTGCATTTACAAGTGCTTTCACCTTGGAAGTGGAGATAACTATGGAAAAATCCACCTTCCTTAACAGGATTCACCAACAGACTTGGCACTACAAAAAACTTTGAGTCCGCTGACAGAAGAATTGCATTTGTATTGTACACAATAACAGCTATTTTATGGATAAACAGTCTTCTACCTCAGTGCAGAAATGATACCATACATCATTAATCCTAAAACTTCCATTAAGTAGGTAATCCTCCCAATCATAAAGCTCTATGCTCCTTTTTTGCAGTTTAGCTCTGCTGACTATTACAGATTGTTATACTTACTAATCTACACAGCAAGAAAACCAGATTTCATATATAGGTATGAAGGTGCAGTCAGCTAATTGGAAAATACTGTTTTCTCCTTTGCCTTGTAAACAAACCTCATCAAGCAAGTAAAGGAGGAATACTTTGCTCCTGTGTTTCTGATTCATAAAATTCTTGTCTTTAAGAGATAAAAAGTCATTCATTACCCAAGACACTGGACCACATTAACACCACATTAAGCTGAGAACCCATAAAAAGATTTTATCTACAACCACTTCATCCACTTCAAAAAGGTCCATGTATCAATGCTTGACATAACATCAACATAACTTGATATCTGAAATGGAAACTTCTCTCATTTAATTCTACTTTCAAGAGAGTTGTTCAGTTATATGTAACCACATATAATGCATGATTTTAAAAAAGAATACTAATGTCAAACAGCCCCAATCCTGTGAGGAGCATTTACTTGCTTCAGAAAGCTAGAGATCTGATTGTCTCACTTATTTTTAAAACACCTTTTTATTCTTTCTCCTGAACTTTTATCTGTATACTTGCTAAAGCAAAAAGCAAGAAGTGAACACAAAAGATCATCTGAGGTATCATCAGCACAAAGGAGAAAGGAATAGTAATAGTAATAACAATAATGCAAAACACATCACTCCTGTCTACACTGAAGCTTGCTTCTTTGCTATAGCTTAATACTGAATTTTTAACTAACACTCAGCTTGACTCAGTCCATACATTTTACTTCATGTCTCCAGGCAGTTTGTGCTTGAAGATGCCAAAAGAATCATCTCATCTGAGATACAAACACCTCAATTTCAACAGCTAATCTCCATTGCAGCCAGCAGAAATCTAGTTAATAAAAAATCAGCAGAACCCTGAAAAAGATTCAGTAGAAGTAGAAATTTATTTTAAGAAATACTTCAAATGAAGTGTCAAACGATGTGGGATAATTTTAATTATAATGCAGTCTTCCTAAGGGATAATTAACATCAACTCCTGTACCCTACATATGAACTTTTTGTTGGTGCTTTATCCTTCCCGTGACTTTTAAGTGCTGCATGCTGAACTCCTCTGGAGGGGAGCAGTGACACCGGTGCACACAGCCTGCCCAGGGTTTACCTGTCCCGCTCAGAGACTGCAGGTCTCCCACTAGGCTTTTATCTCTCTGGGCTTGTATCTTACAGCCCCAGGTTGTTGAACAAGTCTCTCAAATACTTCAAATGATACAGGGATACAGATGCTGTAATTTATTGTATCCCTCAAAAGGCAAAGAAAACATTTAGAATATTTAATCATAAAATACCAGTTGTTCAGCATGTAAATATATGTATTTCTACCCTATATTCTGCAGTGCTATCTGTAAAAACTGTAGTGACAAAATACTTTACTCTCTTACACAATAAAATCAGCAGGGTGTCTTTGACAACACATTTCTGCAAATGCACAGCTTAAAAAATCCAACCCCCCAAGTATTTAACATTGCTAGAATAATCAGATATTCCACTTCCTGGGAAAACTTCACTTTGCATTCCCCCTCCCTCCACTCAAGATACTGCTTTAAAATAATTTGTGATTTTCATACCTTATCCTCTGTGTTGCTGCCAGACAGAATATCCACCTGAAGAGACACTGTGTCCACAATACTCTTCCTCCTGGAGAGTCTGTCCTCATCTAGCACAAAAACAAATTATCTCACTTTTTGCGTAACACTTGAAACATCATCAGTCAAATTTCTACCCATCAGATGCAGATTTGTTTCCATATGCCTGTTTAACCCAAGATCATCTATTTTATCATTTGAATTGTGAAAAATGATCAGTTACTGCTCTAAATTACTAAATATTAAGAAAAATAACATTTTTATAGTCCCTTCCCCCTATCATTCCAGATCTTTTCATCTTTCCCTTGAAAGTCCAGAATTTTAAAAATTGAGATCTTATTCAAATGCTTAATAAGTAACATAGCACATGATGATACATTGCTGTAACATCCTTTACAAAAACCTGAACTTATTTTTTTTGCTTGTGAAATTGAAACATTAAGGTCTTAATTTAAGATATTCTGAAACAAAAAAGGGTTTCTTGGAAGATGATTTATTGACAGAAGAAACAATCACTTCTGAATGGAAATGAACAACGATCCTTACTTATTCTTGTTGCTACAAGTACCATATTCAGCAAGTCTAAAAATCTACTGGGTGAAAAAAATCCTCTCCATTTCTCACTTCGTCCAAATATTTTAGCAGGTCCAGCTGGCCTAAAAAGTTGTCAGAATAAGACCAACTGTGCTGGTACTAAAAGAAGCACAAGAATTTAATTAATGCATAAGGAGATTATGATCAAATGATCCATCAGTTGATAGAATTTCCTTCTGTGACTGCAGTCCTAAGACAATGCACCAGTAGTATTTTCTCATTTTTGACATTTAATATATTAACATAAGATTTTAATGAACAGTAAAAATACATTTTAAGACTTGTCACGAGGATCTTCTAACAGAGACTTGAGTGGCTTGACTTTTGTGTATCTCATTTACAAAACCATGAATTGCAATGTCACAATTTAGGTTTTAGCCAAGATCAGGCCATTTGGACCTGGCTACTATTGTTTGATGACTTGCACTGCACAGTCAGAAGCACCTACAGGCACTTGATACTAAAAAAAGGAGATGGACTGTAAAACTCCTCCATGACAAAATAATTTATGCTGGCTCTTCTGCAAGCTTTGTTTAAACCACTTCTAGCAAAGCAAAGTTCTTTTGCAGTGCAAATATTGAGCATGAACAAACAGAATTCATTCCAGCAGAGCTGAACATGCTCAGCTTTTAAAAACCAAGAAATAACTTTCAGAAGTCGCATAAATGAAATGTCATTTTAAGATCAAGAGGCACAAGATTAGTGAAAAACACCTTAATTCTAGTAGTATTTGCCAGGTTCTCAGAGACCCTGAGCATTTGAAGTACCATTCTGAAGGATTTACTGAATTTTTAATCCCTGACTGCTCACTGGTACATGACCCAATACATTCCAAATCTGAGGAAAGCACCTCAGCCCCCAAGAGAAAACACCTGACTAAACCACATCTCTGCTGCCATCTTGCTGCTCTCTCTGTAACTGACACACAAACACCAGAAGATACATTTTAGGGACTACTTTGGATAGAATTCATTTTTGTAATGGATGCCTCACTATACTTGCATACAAAATATGCCCATTTATCTCTAATTTCAACATATTAAGTGGGTAAAATAATAGTGAGAATTGCCATTTTTTCCTCTTATAAGATACAATGTTCATCCACCCACACAGAGGAGCCCAGGGGCTCGAAGATAGAGCCCCAATACCCACTGCCCCTGCCAAGGCTGCCCCAGAAGCCTTGGCCCCATTGCCCAGGGGAAGTGGGAGCAGCTTTCTGTGTCACCTCATTGACTGAGGAGGGATCCATCACTTTTGACAAGGGGCAATGGCTTTAAACTAAAAGAAGGTAGATTTAGATTAGATATTAGGAAACAATTCTTTCCTGTGAGGGTGGTGAGGCACTGGCACAGGTTGCCCAGAGAAGCTGTGGATGCCCCATCCCTGGAAGTGCTGAAGGACAGGTTGGATGGGGCTTGGATGGATGACCTTTAAGGTCCCTCTTCTCCTGGGTGAGGGACTCTATCCTTTGTGCAGTCATTATCCTGAGTGGCCAGTGACTAAGATGAATTCTTTGAACATCTGAGAGCTTCTTCCAACTTTCTACAGGTTTTTGCAATGTCACTCAAAGAAGTAATTAGTACCATCACAAAAATGACACCTATGGCTCTACTACCTGCTCAGGAAGACAAAACAGGAAATTACCATTTTGTGGAGTACCAAATCATGAGTAAACACAACAGCAAACCTCACAGCAGCTAACATTGCTACAGGCATGTCAAGGAGAGAAACAAAAAAGAAGCATAAGGAAACACTAAGTCCACTAAGTACAACACAATTTCTGGCCTAAAGGTCTTTAGGCCTTCTAAAAGCATTTTTTGACTGCACATCCTATAGGGACACACCACAGGCAGGAGAGCAGGCTGACCTACAGCTCATTTTTACCTTTTGACTTGTGTTTGCATTTATGAGGTTTTTTGCCTGATGGAAATAGAGTTGAATTAAATATACATATTTATGTATACACAAAAATTGATTGAAAGTCATTTAAATTATTAGTTTTCTCCCTCCCCCAAGTAAGAAAGAGAAAAAGGTATAAAAATTGGCAAGATATGAATGTCCTTCAAACTGTTAAGAAGTATCAAGACACGAAACGAAGACAGGATGTCATGGTATAAGTCATTGTTAAGCATTATGTCACTGATATTTGGAAAGACCAGAAATAATCAGGATGAAATATTTACTGGCTTTTTAGGTTCAACCCTAGATTTCACAGAAATATATAAAAAATGGATCTTTTTTTACTAAGATTGATGATCTCTTTTGAAACACTACATTCCAGCATTATAACATTAAGAGCAGAAATGTAACATTTCATTGCAGTAAAAAATTAAAAGCTTAGGAAGTCCAAAATATTCGCTTGGTCCTGATTTAGTTAAATGAAAACCTTGGAAGCTCAGTACTCCACAGGATCAGAGATTAATGAACTTAACTATCTATGGCAACAATCAAGGAACAAGTTTTGGTTGCTGGTCTTTACAAAAAGATTACAAAAACCCCGAGCCCATCTGATTCACATATGTTAAGATTTAGGATTAAATATGGCAATTTCTCATCACCTGCAGAGGCAGTTAATCACACACTTGCAGCTAAACTCAATTAATCTTGATGTCAGAACTTGCGTCTCTTCCTGTGTGGGAATGCATTTTTAGCAAAGTGTACAAGAGAACCTTAGCGAGGTCATTTGGGTACAAATATATCTGAGTTTCTAGGAGAGGCTCAACATGAATTTCAAAGCAGGCTGTCTTCCTCACTCTATTCTCATTCACTCAAAGCCTGTAATGTTTCCTCACTTGCTGCCCACCTCTTCTGCCAATACTAAAATATAACGTTAACTGGTTTTTTAGATGCTGGAAGAAGTTAAGTATAGGAACATTATCCTTTTTAGAAGAAGACAACCAGCAACAGAAAACAGACACTGTGGCTGTGTTGGAACATATCACTAATGTGCCTGCTCGTGTTTGGGACAGAACCACACCTGCTGTCTGGAGAATTCGATTCCTCCCACAACAACTATCCTAAAGAGATATTCAAGAGCAGGCAGCAATGTCTCTGAATTAGACTGCAAGAACAACATATCTGGCATTCACTGTCCATATGTACTTTGGTTCTTCCCATGTGTGAGCTAAAGAACACAGGAATCATATTTTTCTGCTAGGTACTTTAAAAAGGCCATGCTTTGGTCTGGGGTGTCCCCTAGTCTCTTACAATAGCAACCTGTTATATACAGCCACAAAATACACATGGTTAAGAAAACAAATTCTTCAATCAATTTTGTTCAGTAAGTTGCTCAATTGGCTGCTGAAAATATATTAAAAGCCAAAAGCACACAAATGTCACATACTTAACTAGTCCTTCTCACATTATTCACTCAGCCTGTGTAGCATAAACTCCCACAAACCTTCCTCAGGCAACACTTTATTTCCACTGTTACCTGACACTAAGCTTGCATAGGTATCTGATGCAGGAAAACATCCCATTCTTGCTTAAATTAACATCTGCTCATTGAGAATTTAACTAAGGCAAATAAATAAGCAAATAAGCACAAGACCATATGGCAAAAGGATGGAGCACTGTTCATGCAATGTCGACATGAAAAGGATAAAGTAAGCAGACTTGTATATTCCTTTCTCATTTTCTAAATCAAGTTAGCACAGGTATTCTTTTGAAAGCAAAGACTTCATTAAAAAGAGTCATAGTGGGTTCTAGGTCTTTCTGCTTCACTTCCTTTCTTTAAGCAAAAAAAAAATTTTAAAAGGACAAATAGTTGAAACTTCTTAGCAATAATACAGTGGCTAATGAGAAAAAAAAACTTATTGAGAAGACAAAACAATCCGATTAGGTTTTGTTGCCAAGCTGTCACATTACACTTTATTGGCACACAACACATTAGGAAAACATTCTTAATAACTGGTACTAAGTGGTGCTGCTACTAATCACCACTTACCTGTTACCTGGGGCACATAAGGAACTGACAATCTTTCCACACTGTATCCACTGCCTCCTAATGATTCTGCAATCTTGTTTGTCAGGAAAAATAAATCTGTTTCATCCTTCTCTAAGGAGTTTGGAAGACTGTCAAAATATATATTGAAGTTATTTTCTACGAATAGATATTTGCTGGTTAAGCAAAATATTTTTCCAATGTCTGTGAGCAATGAAGAAGAGTTAATGGTAATGATTTGATGGAAATAAAGTTTGGTTAGTTTTTTAGAAATCAATATACACCTAAAATTAGTCCATTGAAAACCTCTGCAGTATTTTAGATTACTTTAACATTTCATGTCTATTTGAATTATGTTCTTCACCTGTTCTGCTACATCTTGAGAGAATATGATCTCTGTTAAATAAAAAAAAAAACCTGCACAGCAACAGTAATACTAATAGTAATTAATTAATAGCAATATTTGTCATTTGCCAGCAGTGTGCCCTTGTGACAAAAAAGACTGAGGGTATCCTGGGCTGCATCAGGAGAAGCAGTGCCAGCAGGTCGAGGGAGAAGATCCTTGCCCTTTGTTCAGCTCGGGTAAGGCCACACCTGGAGTGCTGAGTCAGGAGCGGGGCTCACCAGGACATGGACTTATTTTAGAGAGCCCATCCCAGGGTCACTAAGGTGGATTACAGGGCTGGAGCATCTCTCCAATGAAGACTGAGAGAGCTGGGCCAGTTCAGCACGGAGAGAGGCAGCTGGATCTTATCAGTGTGTACAGATCCCTTAAGGGAGGGAGGGTGAGAAGGCCTCAGAGACAGGCACCTTTCAGTGCTGCTCTGTGACAGAAGCAGAGGCAATGGGCACAAACTGAAACACAGAAGGCTCTGTTTCAACATCAGGAAACACGGTTTTGTGTGAAGGTGAAGGTGACCAAGCACTGGTGCAGGTTACCCGGAGAGGCTGTGGAGTCTCCATCCTTGGAGATATTCCAAAGCATCTGGATGTGGTCCTGCACAGTCTGCTCTAGGTGACCCTGCTTAAGCAGCGGGCTTGGACCAGATGACCTCCAGAGATCCCTTCCAGCCTCACCCATTCTGTGATTCAGTGAAAATTTATTTTGCTGTGTTAGCACACTGAGCACCCTGTTGTGCATAAATGCCTCTGATGACAATAAAAAAGTCTGAAACCCTCTTTTTTTCCCTATAAGTGTACATGCTTTTAAAGCTTGGGTTTCTTCTGCCTATCCAGAACACCATAAAACCTCTGATTTTTTTTCACATACATAACATTTTTCAATGATGTATGATCTTTAATAACAAAATAGGGACTTCACTGTCCAATAATTCCCATTTTGTATCTACTTACTCGCATTTGTCTTTGAAAACTGTTTCCGGTAGAAAATAAGATGCTTCCACACTTCTGGTTTCAATGACCTGAAAAAAAATCCCGAGTCAAATAGCACAAAAGGAGTAGTTCCATAGTTTTCTTCAATACCTAACCTTAACTAACATCTACCTCAGCACAAATGACACATTTAGGATTTCTTTTAACCAGGGAAAGAGACTGTGGCTCTCACCCTTTAGACTAAAAATCTGGTTCTCATGGTCTCATGCATGTCAATACTGTTTTACCAAAGACAGTGGGGCTGTAAAGTCTTATACCAGATGGGGATTTGGCCCATTATATGGTACCATAAGCACAATAAAAATGATGTACCTCCAGAGAAGACTATTTTGTCTATAATTTTAAGAGTCAGCAAGTAATGCCATGAGAGACTGAAGATCAAGAACAATGCCAGTGGACACAAATATGAGAGATCAACACCACAAGCAACTACTTGCCACAAGTTATTCACTGATTTTACAGTAGAATGTGTACTGTTCTAAATGACCTGAATGATTTAACCATGTGTTACCTTGCTGACATGCTGACAAAAGGCAGGAACTGCAATCATCTGACTCAGGAAGTTTAGATAGGCTGCAACCAATGCCATGACACCACAACGATTAAACATTGGCAGATTATCCTCATTGATGATGGCAATGTCCTGAAATATAAAGGGCATCATTATGTTTTCCAATGTCAGCAGGCTGTCCTGAATAGATGGAAGTCAAAATTATCATTGGTAACACTAGCTGATACATGATGTTTATCTGCTATTACTTAACATTTGATATCTCTCATCTTAAAATTCTAGTATTTTAGCTCCTGAATTAGGAATATATTCATCTGAAGTTAAGAGAGCTTAAAAGATTCAACCATTATGAAGAGAACTAAATTTACTCAGCCCAAAATTCTGTTTCTCAGAAAGGAAGTAAAGGTTAATGACTGGTAGTTTCTTGTCCTTAGCACCTGTTGATCCTAACATTTTCTCAGGAAAATTAGAAAGAGCAGTTTGATAATAAAGATCACCAGTGTGAATCACAGATATAGCACAATAAAGGGAATTATTTACTGCATATTAACACTTCTATGTTTATTCAGATTGCATTATTTTTGCTCTAGTAGAACTCCTAACGTCATTTCCATCAAGTAAAGATTTGGTTCAGTGACGTAGTTTAAAATTAAGGATGCACACTGCATTTCAGATGTTTCATTATGCAGCTGCACATTTGGGAGTAAGGTAAATGACAGAGTGAACTGGGAATACGGGGCCTGATTTCATCACATTTCCAGGGCACATGTTAGCACTACTTTACTTCTGATTTCGACACAGATAAACTTAATAAGTTATCCAGTTTCCCTGAGGACTGTATGCAAGTATGAGTTAATATCTGAATTTATTAAGGAAATTTTAAGGAATAAAGCCTGCTAAGACACTGACAGAATTTTACTCTAAGGCAAGTTTAAATAGCCTGGTTTCATAACTATTCCCAACCAACCAATTTTACAGAAGTTTTCATCCTGGGTGCAGACAGTCCATACACTTTATACAGAACGCTCACAAGATCACAGGTTAAGAGAACACCTTGTCAATCTGCTAATGAGTATCAGTGATTCTAAGAAATGTTTCGATGAATTTCCACATCTGCTGTTTTTCCTGAACAGCACATGCTGCAGAAGTTCGTCACAAAACTGATTAGATAAAGCTTCCCCATTAGTAAGTGGTAGGTACAAAGTGCACTTCCTTAGTGGATCAATCAAGTTTGGACCACATGATGAGATTTCCAATTTGAAGATTAATATACAGAACCCCCAAGTTCTTCACATATCCAATTACAAATATAATTTGTCTGTCAATGTACCCAACACAGACTCATACCTGCAAGGCAATAGCTAATCGAATGAGGTCAATAACCACTTCTTCGTTGGCCAGTTCAATTGTGGTAAGAGCTAGAGATGTAAACAGCAGTTCAAAGTTCTTTTGGACATTGTCCTCTTCCTTGCAGCCTAAGTAGATGTGTCTGTACAACTGCTGACCATGCTATAAGAGACATAAAAAGGAAAATGTATATTAAATAATAGAATAAATAGGTTAGAAAGGATATTTGAAGGTCTTCTAGTCCAACTCTCTACTCCAAACAGGGCCAACTTTGATGTTGAGATAGAGAATTAAAAAAATAAAAAAGGATAAAATACACGTGTACTCATACATACACAAACAGGTACATGATAAATCAAGAAGACCTCAAGTTTCTAACAACAGCTTCTTTATAAACACAGTACTGTTCTATTTTATGCAGAAAGGTACAGATAGGGAAGATGATACAGAGAATTGCACAATTACTGCAGTGTCAGATGCTGGAATTAATTTCCTGTTGAAATATTAAAAAGAAAAAATTTCCACTTATGAAAAGGAGAAACCAAAAAGTAATCTTGAAACATTCTCAAAAACATTCAAGTAACTGATAAGCTGCAAGTGTTATCCTTGTGAAGACATCAAATTTGTTCATTAAGCAACTCCTCTCGAACAGCAAACCAAGAAAATATTCTGCTAGAAGTGTTCCAGAAGGTGAGCAGGGCTCATTTACCTGCTTGTGCAGGGAGGCTGCAGAACAATGCAAACACAAGAAACACAGGATAAGCAGGAAGTGTTGTAAGCAACACACAACTCAGTGCCACCCCAGCATTTTTAATCTGTGAAGGGGTACAAGTCTGTATCAGCTGACACAATTCTCAAGATCTCAAGACTAACTCTAGAAGTACTAATTCAGCTCTAGAAGGAGGAAGAAAAGTGATTTTTAGCCTCTCCTTTTCCAACAGGACATATTTACTTAAGAAATAACGATGATGTTGTTGGTCTTTTCACTACTAAAATCAAACAGGTGTTCAAACACACATTGTATTTAGAAAAGAGGGAAACGGAGCTATTAGCAAAGCACAGAAACTACTATGAAATAAGCAGAGTAAAGGTCAGCTGTTTAAAGACCCACTATATTTGGAAAATAAAAGTAATGAATTTTTTTATCCCACCAATATAGAATTGCACTTAAATAGGAAAATAAATGATTATGTGGATTTTCTCAATATGTATCTTTCTAGAAGACTGGAAAATGCAAGAAGTTAAATATTTCCCTTCAAAGAAAGGATAGAAATAAACTGAGAAAATGGTGTGAGATGAAGAGTTTTGTGCCTATGTCTGGTTCCATTCCAGCTGGGTATGATACACAACTGCCTCAGGGTCCCCATGTAACACCAAACAAGCCTAGATGGCCACCCAGATCTTAATGGGCTTCTGGAGATGCCTCATCCCTCTCCTTTGATTGTGCAAAGAATCTGGGAAGAGCAGGCTGCTAACAGGCACATCTACAGCAGGTGAGTAACATTACACTTAGGACGTGCACCTGCAACAGTATCACCCAGCTCACCCTTGAATTACTTCATTTCCCAGGGTTAATACATTTTTAGAAGCCTGTATGATCTTTTCGTGACCTGTGAAGAATCTCTTTTCATCTTCTGCCGTTTCTTTCAGATCAGTACTAACAACTCAAATATTTATCTTGACAGCTACAACTTTCATCTAGCAAAATCAGTAAATACATCCTATCCAAACTGCTTTAAATCATAGATATTTAATTAATTAATATTTAATTAACTTTTTAAAAGACATATTACTAATAATTGCCAATGTTGGAGTATTTTTTATATTTGTATTATTCCAGTTGTACATGAACTGGAAAGAATATTAACTGGACTAACTTAGCAAGAACATTTATCTTGCAATGCTACTTGAATGCTGCACAACTCTAGTTTGCATAATATTACATATGTAGTATTTTTGCCTATTTCAATAATCTGTTTTTTGTTTACAAATATACCTACACAGATAAACCACAGTCAGGAATGACAGAGCACAGAAATTGCTTTATGCATTTTTCCCACATAAAAATACTGTGTTGTAAGTAATTTCACTCCATGTATGTATCATCTAAAAAAAACCCATTTTTCTTTAGAACCAAATAGACTGAGAAGTCATCTGGCACAATGTCCTGTGAAAACAATCTTTTAAGCGGATGGATTTTTCGTGCAAAGTGAACTTTCTTTGACATCTTTACCTAAAATATAAGTCCCTGTACCACAGCTATAGAAAGATTTCTAATTACAAAATTGTCTAAAAATACAGCAAAATAAAGTTCCACATACAAGTGAAAACTACTACTGAGCAAAAATTAAATGCTGCACAGGGATCTAACAACAGGGAGGTCTTTTCAGAATCATGGTTTAGACATACACTGTTCCAATTTCATGTACATAAAGGTTTTAACTGAACACATAAATTAAAATTTTGTTGCATGAAATCGTCTTTCAAGTATCTAGAACAGCTCAACATTGAAATCACTGTCATTTGATTACAATAACTTGAAACTGATCCTTGTGACTTGTTGCAAAACCACAGCTGTAGAAGAAAAGCAAAGCCACTGGTTCAGTTACTTTATCTTATTTCTAGATAGAAAAGTGATGTTTCATTCTGTTACCTTTTTCATGAAGCTCACGTCTTGCCTTGAAATCTTGTCTCGTTTTATCTTTAGATCAGAAACATCTGGTATTATTCTACAAATGAAAGAAATGTGTTGTTTAAGAAACACACAAAAAAATAAAAGTTGGAAAGGAAGACAATGTGGAATACAGGAACTACTCAAACAGATCTTGACCCAATTCCCATTTTAATTATATCCATGCTTTACAAGGTTATTCAAATTTCAGTTGAAGAGGGAGAACCGGAAAGAGAATTATGACAATCACATATTTTTTTATCTACATAAAAGAAGATATTTTGTCTTCCCCAGCTAAATGAGCAGATACTTGTAATGGTCATTTAAGGTACTGTGCTCTGAGGCTTACCTGTAAACACTTGCCATCAATAAATGACACTGAGCACTGTGCATTTACCAAAACAGGATATTAATAATTCATATGAGCAAAAACATTTACAAATCAACAGTACTTGTCATTCAGGTCATAAACTGGAATTTCCAGTAGGCAAATAAATAAAAGGCAGTACCTTATCCCTCTGAGCTTGGCTCTGTTGTCATGCCGATCGATGAGGTTGTGCAGGATTTCCAGGACCAGCTGCCTCAGCTCAGAGTCTTCCATGAGAGAAGGAGACAGCAACGGGTCCAGAAAGGGGGCAGGAAGTGCATTACTTATTGTTGTGCCTTTGTATCCTGAAGTCACCTGTTCATTGTTGGAAGTAAAATTAATGTGTCATTACTGCATTATAAGAATTAATTGCAGCTGTCATTCACGTTTTAGTGTGTTTGCTTTGGCATCTGCAAGGTGGATTCAAATTGAAGTATTGTATTAATTTTGAAAATTCCTAACCTCAATGTAAATTCAGCACACAGTTTCAAATTCAGTCCCTCCTGTTAGAAGTATTTTTCAGGATCCTTTCTTTACAAACACACCCAGAATCAAAAAATGATGCTATGATTTATGATTTTTTTTCTTATATGGTCTATGAAAAGTTGCAGGGCATAAAATGAAGATGATATTAATTCCAGTAGATAATTACAATAGAGATTTTTCCATTTCAGGTTATGAGCTATTCACACATGGTAGAATAAGCTCATATGAAACAAAAAAATGAGAAATCAGGGCCTATATGTACACCTTAAACATTTACAGATATTACTTTACTGCAAAACACGAAGTAAGCAAATATCACTTTCTTAGAAATATTGTACCATAGTGTTATTTTTACTTTTTAAAAAAATTAATACTACCTCTGACTTGTCTCATTCAATTACTTTTAATTAAAGCAAACTCTGCAGGTACATAAAGAAAAGTAAACTTCTACCTAACTACTAGTTCAAATATTAATTAGCTGAACATTCACAGTAGTCAGAAATATTTAAGATTTACCATCCCTTAAAATGGAAGTTACCAGAATATTACAATCTCAAAACCAAAATGGATTCAGAAACTGCAAAGTATATATAACCTGTCAAGGATGAAGGGAGCAAAATTATTTGAAATTTAATTATAATAAATGCAATAACATTTTTATCTAAGACTTACATAATAGTTGTATCTTCTTTATATATACTCCATACTGTTACAGCTTTTATGTGTGAACTGCGTTGTACTTGTTTTGGCTGGGATAGGTCACTTCCTCGATAGTAGCACATGTGCTGCTGTGTTCTGGATTTGTGACCAAACCAGGGCTGGTAACACAGGGATGATTTAGCTGCTGCGGAGCAGTGCTTACACACTTGCAGAGGGATATCCCATACTAAAATGTGTCATGCTCAGCAGCAAAACAGGAGGCAGTTTGTGACGGCTGCCACTGCTCAGGGACTGGGCTGGGTATCAGTTGGCTTGTGATGAGCAATTGGGTTTCAGGTGGGGGTTTTGTTTAATTATTCTTTTTCTTGTTCCTTGGTTTTGTTTTTCTTGGTTTCCTTTCTTTACTAACTAAACTGTCTTCATCTCAACCCACTTTTCTCACTGGTACCATTCTGATTCTCTCCCCCATGCCCCTGGGGCAGAGTGAGTGAGTGACTGGGTGGTCCCTGGTGCCTCTGGGTTAAACCATGACACTGAGTGAGCACAGTGCCCACAGCTTATCTGAGGGGTTCAAAGGGATGTGGCTGGCACAGGAGCACCAGGGGACAGGAAGGTACCTGATAAATCATTCTGAAAATGGAAAATTACTGATATTACAAGCAGCAAGGCTGCAAATCTAAATGCACACTTTTAATGAAGTGCCAGATTTCAACTGCCTATACAGCATTAGCTTGTCTGCCTGTGTGTGTGCATGGCAGCAGACTAATTGTTACAAACTATTATTCTTTTGTAAAGAATACATGATGTACAATGATAAATTTTTTCCACAGTATTTATCTATGAGCATCAGAACTGTGACTTTCACACCTTTGTGCCATGATGGGATGTTACTACCATATTCTAGAAGAGGATACAACCCAAAATTCAGTGTTCAAAATGTTAAATCCCTTCCACATGTACAGTTTGACTCCCTTAAAGCATACTTACAGGCTATGTAGCACCCAAAATCATTAGAACAATTCTTACCTATTTTAATGGAATTTTAAGACTGGTGAGATTAATACTGTCAGGAACAGTTTAGACATACCTGAGTCTATGTTTAATGAAGACAATGTGCAAAATGACCACCTGAGGTCCTTCCTAACAAGTTTTCTATCCTTAAACTGCAACTGTGAATGCCCAGCTCTTTTGCAAACCAGAGTCTAAGATTTCAGATTTGGACAAGCCAAGAATGATTTAACCTATTTGTCTAACACCATACGTGAGTTTCATGTCAAAACAGGGAGAGAAACTCATTTTCCAGGAGGACATTCTTCTGCTTTAGTTGTGGAATCATTCTTTATGCCATTTCCCTTACCTGAGTCACTAAACAGTTTTCAACTTCTGCAGCAAAACAGGCCAGGATTCTACTGGCAAGAGCCTCCTTTACTACCCACTTTCTGATTCTTACCATCTGGGTCTATTTCCAGAAATACTCTTTGAAGGTTTACAGTTGAAAAATGTATTTGTGATAAAAAATTCCATCACACCTTACAAGAAACTTGGGAAACATTAGGAAGGAAAGAACAACAGTGTCTGAGGTTCTGATGGCTTGAAGATAGGTGTCCATTCCTATGGTTTTTAAAAAAAATGGCCATTCTATTAATTGCCACTTTTCCAGGCTCAGAGAAAAAAGTGATTTCTCTTTGATGTTGCCAGTATTGCTGGCAGAACTCAACCGACTCTGTGATGTTCTTTTGGATCTGCAGATCCAATTATAACTGACATTCACTGAAGTGCTCTAAGAGATGGAGGCATATTTCTTGTGCTGTTTGTAATGTAAGTTGGGAAAATGCTTTCGCAATATTACACAATAGAATTACAGATCTATGCAATATGAATGTATGTTCATTTTCATAATCCAGAGTTGTTATACTGTACTTTTACACATAAACATATACATAAAGTGTGTGTTTATAACATAGTAGATCATAGAAGGCTTACCATAAGCAAAGATCTCAATAACATTATTTGAATCCTCCTGGTTCCCAAATCTCTACAATTGAAAAAAAAAAAGTTGCAAATTAGGTTTTCTTGCATATCTTTGAAATATTATTCTACTCTAGACATCATTCTCATTTTTGACAAGTGAATACAGCAGTCTTGGAAGGGATGCTGGATGATCACAGATAAAAGGAAAATATCTACAGCTGAGCTGCAATAACTAAATGCTTTTGAAAGACACATTTACACAAAGGCTTAAAAAATGGAGCATGAGAAATTAAGAAAACATTAAATTGTGCATGTGAAACAAATCTAAATTTCATGTTTTACTCAGAAATCTCTAAAATGTTCAACCACTACAAGCTTGATTATTTTCAAAAGCATCTGCACTAAAAATTTCTTCTGGATTAAAACGCAATTGAGTCTTTTAAGAAAAAAGGACACTTCTTCTTTAAGTCAGCCCCCAAAACTTTGAGACTGGAAAAAAGTTATCTGCAAAATCGGTATGAAAAACTGAAAGACTCCTCAGTTTTCATATCACAGGAAGGTACATGAAACACTACTCGACCTGTTCTTCATCTGTTTTCATTTCCCTTCTGCAGGTACTAAAAGTAGCCAAATAACTAATGGTATATAGTCACTCTTCTTGCAACATCTTAGCAGATAAAAGTGCACTTGGAATAAATTGCTCCATTCAAAGAGATTCTTTCAGGAAAGCAGAAAAGGTACGAGTCATTTTGTCCACTAAATAGTGTAAAGGAAGACCAACTCTCTTCACAAAAGTTGACCTCTATGTAACAGTAGAAACTTCTACCTTAATGAGCTACAATCCTGGCTATTGTATCATTCCAATGTCTTGGGTAGCTGAAATCAAAATTTTAAGTAATGCAAGACTTTATCAGCAGTCAGAAAGCCTTCTTTGTTCAGAGCAACATATGCACATCACACTAACACACTGCTCAGGCACATGTTTACACAGAATCTCATAAATGGAAAATTCTTCAGTTAAAAAACAAACAACCACCACCCCCAACTGTTAATCCAAGTAGGGAATTTCATATGGATTCTTTCTTCAAATACCTCCATAAAGAGTGACAACTGCCTGGCACAGACAGATTTCTATCTGCCATGGAATAGCATCCCAGGCTGCAGGGATACTGTATGAAAAGCTACCAAGAAGCTGGAGAATGACAATGATTTCCTATTTAATCTAGCAGGGGATCACTTACTTACGTGGTGCAAAGTGTCCATACACATCTGGAAAAAGCCAGATGCAACCTTTTCAGTGACTTCCCCATACTGAGGAAATGCAGTCTTTTAAACAAAGTTATTCATGTTACAGGGTATTGAGTGTAGGGTGACTTTTAAATTGTGGGTTTATTAAGTCTGCCCACCTATAGCTTTTTCCTATTTCTAAAAACATAAGGAAAACCCAAAACTCACTGGAATTTCTGCAGTTATTTCATAATCTGAACTCAACTTGTACAGCATTTAAAAAAACCCTTAAAAATAGTTCGCAAATTATGCAGCTATTTGAAAAAGTGTATTTATAAGTAAATTTCTCTCATTCTCAAAACTCATAAGAAGTTATGGAATTAACCACCATTTAGACCATAATTTCAAAAAAATTTGTACAGATGCAGAGAGAAAGAGTGTTTTAGTGCAAAATAAACTGCATTCCAGTCAGGTGTTTTTTTATCAGTAACATGTCTGTAGGTTGATTTCATATTGCTGACACTGAGCTTGTCTTGGTTCTGCACAGTATTTAATACAGCCCCTAAGGAGTGAGAATTTGCATTTCAGTTTTATTAATGTTTTTAACTTCTTAATTTATCAGGATTCTGTAATCTAGATTTTTAATTAGAAATTTAAAAATGTAAGCTATACAAACCCAAGGTGACTGGGATCCAGTGATCCAGAAGTTGTCCCCAAAACAGGTACTTTGCTCATAATGAACATCATAACCTCTGATCTCTGGTAATCTGGGAGATTGCTTCCAAAAAATCCTAAATAAAAAGAAAATAAAATCACAGAAGAAAAGAGATACAGGGACCTTCTCTTTATAAGAAAAGCCTTACAAATACAAGGAGTATTTTAACAAGGTCAAAATAGATGAAGAATAAAACTATGATTTGTTTTAGGGCATAATCTCATGTTTATTTCTGCTGAATTATTTTAGAGACTCTCTTCATGATACTCACTTTCATCTTTGAATCCTAAAACTTTCTAATTATATCCTCTAAATATACCATTTAAAAACTAAATATCGGTCATCTATTAATTTGTTCCTAGTGAGGAACTGGAAGTGTTTCTCATGGCACACAGTGCTGTTACTTTTATCTGTTGAGTCTCCATTAAATATTACAAGTGAGGGCACAGAAATCCCAGAGACATACAAGCATTTTATGACTTTTGCTGTTCTTGGGGAGCGATGAAGTGAGCAGCTCCTGTGCCAGCACCACGGGAAGAGGAGCACTCCAGCATGGGGCACAGGGAGGGTTCCTGGGCCAGGGGAGCCTCAGGGCAGCAGAAAGAGCCACAATGGCTGAGGGAACCTGGGCAGGGCCAGGAGAAATATCAGGCACACACCCCTCCCTTGCCTTTAAAGAATCCCTTAGGGAGTGCTAGCATCAGCTGGCAGGCAGGAAGGGCACTGTAGCTCCAGCAGGGAGAAATGGTTTCCACTTGCGGAAGATGCTGTCCTGTCCCAGCTCTGCACCCACCACAGCTGAAGCAGCTGCCCAGACACAGCTCCAATGGGAACAGCTGCCATCCCAGTGCCAGCTGCAGGCTGGGCCCTGCTCTTACGGCAGCACAGCCACGGCAGTGGGCACAGCTGTGGCAGTGCACCCAGGGAACTGAGGAAACACTGTTACTCCCAATATTCCTCATGGAAAGAGATAGGGGGGTTTGGGTTAATGGCAGGCCCAGTGTGAATCAAGTGTGCCCTGGCAGCCTAAAGGGCCAACCGTGCCCTGTGGTGCACCAAGCACAGCACCACCAGCTGGCTGAGGAGCTGACTGTCCCATCTACACTGCACTGCTGCAGCCCCTCCTCGAGTCCATGTTTTGGGTGCCTCAATCTAAGAACATCAAACACCTTCAAGGGGGCAGCAGAAGGGGAGGTGCTGATCTCTCTCTGGTGACCAGTGACAGGACACAAAGAAATGGAGTGGAGCTGCATCAGGGGAAGTTCAGATGCGACAGTAGGAAAAGGTTCTTCACTGAAAGGATGGCTGGCCACTAGACCAGGCTCCCCAGGAAAGTGGTCACAGCACCAAGCCTGACAGAGTTCAAGCAGTGTCTGGACAATGCTCCCAGGCGTGTGGTTTAGTTGAGGCAGTCCTGGGAGGTGCAGAGAGTCGGACTCAATGATCCTTATGGGTCCCTTCCAACTCCAGATATTCTATTTTATTACTGTGCAATAGTATAATGTTAACTTCAATAGAAAGAAGCTTCACTTTAAAAGATTGGGTTGTGGAGTTTCTGGGAGATTTTTTGGTGGAGGTTTAACATTTTAACTGGGGAGTTTTACTGCAATGGTGAGAAATAATCTACTACATACTTGTTACTGCTCTAGAAAGCTTCAAGGCAAGCAAAGGTACAGATTAGTGAACAACACTTAAGTCACATTCCCCCTTGTTTTTCAGAAAAGGAATACATATTATAAATGCACGCCAATATGTAACATCTGAAGGGAAAATCTGAGAAAGGGGGAGATGCTATTTTAAGAAAATAATTTTCAGTGCTGTACATTGAAGTACTTCAGTTAAGTCATGGTAGCACAACTGGCCATTAGGTGTCACTGTTGCTACTATGTTTAACATTCATTCCTATCAATTTTAAAGTTCTACCTACTAAAATACGTATTACCGTATATGACTGTTTGCAGTGATTTTCATAAAAGGACTAATATGAGTTCTGTACCAAAGACAGAGATTTTTACATTTCAGGGGCCACAAAATAATGTAATTAAAATTAATTTTAAGTCCACCAGCATTTTTAATTTTCATAAGCTTCTTGGCTATGTGCTCAGTTAACATTTAAAAGAACAACCTTTCAGAAATCAAACACATAAAGCAAGCCTAAGAATGAGAGGCAAACACAATCAGAGATACCACACCCGGTAGTATTCATTGATGATTCAAGTTGGTGAAATATCATCTCACTGGGGAAGGGGGAAAAGGGAAGGAATTTTAAGTGAGCCTGTGTCATTGTATTACTCACCAATTGTTTGAATAATTGAGTTCTGGACAATCCTCTCATCGTTCTCCTTG
Source organism: Pachycephala philippinensis (assembly GCA_013397055.1). NCBI lineage: Eukaryota > Metazoa > Chordata > Aves > Passeriformes > Pachycephala > Pachycephala philippinensis. The sequence continues at coordinate 49,402 of VWZT01013823.1, read as the reverse complement.
GAGCTCGTGCTCAAAGTGGCACTTCCTGCTGAATTGCGCCTGTCAGCCAGCTCCAGGTCAACGCTGATGCGCAGGTGCTTCAACAGGGTATTAAAAACCTCCAGAACTGTCGGGCCTGGAAACAACAAATAACAGTGATTGCACCTGTCAAGGGGAAGATGTCTTAAAAAAATGAAAACTGGGCTTTTCAATCCCTTTTCACAGTAAATGAGAGCAGGATGAAAAGAACCAAGTGAAATTCAGTGTTTGAGGCATCAGGACTAGGGATCAACTTTCGAGGTGTGCCTATACCTTGATATTTTAGAAATTAACTTGGAATCAGGAAATACAATCAGGTATGTATGTATAATCCATTATGATCCATTACTGGGTCTGGCCAGGATGGAAGTAACCTGATTTTCCTTGTGCATGCAGCTTTTGCTCCACCCATCAAAATGTCTTTATCCTGATCCATGAAACTTCTCACCTTCTTTCTACAATGACCCTGTCCTGTGGGAAAGGGGAGTGCAAACAGCCCAGAGTCAACTCAACATGCAAGTTTCAGATACAAAATAGGAGTAGTTGCTGAAATTAAGCATCAATAATGGATTAAACTGCAGGTACTTGCCCCTGAACTTCAGTTATTTCAAAACCTGCTACTAAAATCCAGATCTATCCATTGGATCAAATAATGAGCTCTTTTCACAAGTCTGTGCATGCAAGTGGGTCTCATATAAAGAGGAAGGACAGGCTCAGGCTCAGGCTAAAGAAGCAAAACAATAATATTTCAGCAGGACACCAAAGAACATCAGGAACAGAGCACATGAGTGTACATCTCTTCATAAGTACTCTTATTTCAAGGAAATATCCTAAGCTTAAATGACATATTGTACCTTATTCCAGCTGCTTTACAGTTAATAAGGTAACATTTCTCAAAGATCATTCTACTCCCACATTACCACTCAGGTCACAGCTGTATCACAAAGCGACAGTGCTCTTGACATTTTGTAGTGACACACAGTTCTCTGAAACTTTATGATTTCTTTCCAAACAGGAGTACTTGCCTTTCACAATTTTTTCACTCATTTTTTCAATGCGAAGGATTATACAGCAGTCAAACAACCAAGTACGTATTCTCAGAGTAATTGTAAACCAAGTAAGATTCAAGCATTTTATCAGCACAAAGGAGAAAAAAATTAATAAATACAAAACCTTCTCAAAATATATGTTTCCAATCAGTCTGACACCAAGGTGAAAATGAGCACAACCCTGCAAATTTATCCTTTGACCTGATGCCTTTAATTTAATACAACTTACCTATGGATCCTTTAGCTGCTATTGCAATTGTTTCCAGAAGAACCTGAATAATGCCAGCACGAACTCGTGCTGAATCCCTTTTACGGACATCAAGGTGTCCAAGGATTTCTTGTATCACGTGATGGGAATATTGCGCCTATTAAATAAACAGACAGAAGATCTTCATCTGTGACTTTAACAAGAATAAACTCACACACCACTTGGCTATGGTCATGACCATGTTTCCACTCTGCAACAACTTCATTCAGAAATTTATCAAAATTACAATCAATTAATGACTAAATACAGATTCAAAAAACTGCCATGAGAGATAAAGCCATACAGGTTCATTCAGCCAGCCCAGTGTAGAAAAGCTTAGAGTCTTAAAATACCCAGGAACATCTACAAGCACAGAGGAAGCATGAAGTGGTCCTTCACTCAGCTAACTGCAGTTCAAGGACTTCAGCACCACTGATATAAATGCTGAGAAAATTCAGTTTTCTTTGCAAACATGGAATTTTACACTTTTATCTTTTGGGCGTCTGCATTTGATGCAATGAAAGAATAATACCTTGATATTTACAACAGACAATCATAGAGTCATAGAATGGCTTGAGTTGTGAGGGACCTTAAAGACCATCTCGTTCCAAGCCCCCTGCCAAGGGCAGGGACGCTTGCCACTAGACCAGGTTGCTCAAAGCCCCATCCAACTCAGCCTTGAACATTTCCAGAGACGGGGCAGCCACAGCTTCCCTGTGCAACCTGTTTCAGTGCCTCACTACTCTGCTGGCAAAGAATTTCTTCCCAATACCTAATCTCCACCTTCCCTCCTTCAGCTTAAGGCCACAACACAGGTTACTCACTATTAAAAATCCTCAGCACAACACAGTTGTATGTGAAGCTGGTTTCTTGGGTTGGAAAAGCAGCACAGAAATAATAAACTTGAGAGATTTCTTTGTCACACACAGTGTCACACCAGCATGGTTACCCTGCTGCTTGTTCTGGGGAAGGAGCACCCCACTACCTTCCATTCGATCTTTTGGATTCTTTGACTTCATCTACTGTCTATCACTAGCATGGTGAGATGAGCATTTAAACCTCTCTCGTGCTTGAAGCATGTATGCAAGGAAAAAAGACCCAGGAGAAAATCCTACCTGTATAGAATACATGATGATTTTAAAGCAGGAAACAGCAAATTCATTAGGATCCCATAGTTTATGATGGTCTAAATGCCTGCAAGCAAAAATTAAAGAGACCAGAAAAAATGACATTCCACAGATATAATAAATGGTATCTTAAGTTTTCTCAAAGTTCAACTCAAAAGGATCATTTACTTACATAAAACTTCTATACAATGACTTATGAACTAGGTAAGACATTTAGAATTTCATAAAAACACTTGTTTTCTAGGTTTAGGATGTGATCACAAAGTATTTGGCTGAACACAAATTCCTGATCTTCTATTTCCAGAAATTTAAGGAACCTAGTTACACCAAAGATATATAGTTAATAATATACCGTTTCCACATGAAGTTCATGCAAAAAAATTGCTGTAATATTAGACACTTTTTTACATGAAAGGGATCTGCTGAAGTGGATGGTTGTAACACCTTGACAAACTTCTACTCTACAGAAGATAAATAAATTGTTTGGAATTATAAGCTGCAAAATAATTAGGGCTGAATGCTCCATCCAGAATAGAAACCCTAAGAAATATTTTTGTTTTCATGGTGGTTTCACAAATAAAATACATGGAAAAAAAAAAGAGCTACTCTTTGTGCATAAATGCCTTTACACTCTGAAGCATTTCAACACTTTCTGCAAGAAATATCAAAACAAAATCCAAATAATAAATGTATCAGTTTCTCTTTAAATGGGATAGGAACCGCAAATGAAAAAAAAATGTCAGCGTTTCAAGCAAATACAAAAAATTCTGCTTAAGCAGAAATGTTGAAAGCTATGATTAGGGCACACAAATTTTTTGCAAAAAAGAGATCTGAGTCCCCAGAAAAGCATGACAAAAATAACCGTGTTTTTCTATCCAGAAGATTGAAGAAATGGTAATTTTGGATGCATTTTAATTGGTATGATTTAGGTTTTTAAAAAATCAAAACGAATCCACAAATAAATTCACCGATGAACACCAAACATGCCAAATCAACAAAAAAACTTTGTAACAGAAACTGAAATTATGTTGTGTTCCTAAACAGATATCTCAGGTACTGAATCATTACTGCTGAACTGATGCCTAAAGAGGCCAACCTAGAAACAGAGACTAGACAGGAGTAAGGGAATAAAGGTGGGTATTTATTTGAAAGGCCTTCAGAGGTACACCCTGGGCCGGCCAAAGGCTGCACCCAAGATGGATGACGAGTCATGAATTCTTCACACTTTTATAGGTTTGGTCCATTTGCATATCAGCATAATTTCACCGATTAAACTTTAGCTAATGATGTAACTTCCCCTCAGCTTGCACCCCTTCTCAAGATGCTGGTTTACACATTTTGGGCCTAGGACAGGCTGGGTGTCCTTGGAGAGCAGCCTGGAGAGGCTTTGTTATGTCTATCTTAGCGTGACAGAACAGCAGCTCACTTCAGAGCTACACACTAGGAATACAGAATTTGAAAATTATAAAACTTAAAACCTAAGGCATCACTCCCCTTCCTCAAAGAACTTAGGAAACATATAAAGAGGCTTGAAACAACAAACTCGAAAGGCCTACAGGTGAAAGACGTCAGCACTGTGAACACAGGAGGACTGGCTGGATGCTTTAAGTTACTCTGCCTAGGAACCGGAGATTTCAATTCACTCACTGGGCAGCTGCTCCCAGCCCAGCGACCCATCTGAGTACACAGGTCTCCTTCAGATTGATTAAACCAGCTGACACAAAGCAGCTCCTGTGCTCTAAATTACCTTGCATTCCATTGCAGAGATTAAAAACCAGTTCTGCCATTTGACACATCACATACCTTTAACAGAAATCCCTACAGGAAATAACATCAGGAATTTTAAAGGTATTTGCCTGCCCAGATAACAGCACATTTGCATTACTAAACACCCAACTTGAATACTTGTTAGGGATAGCTGCCTTTCTTGTGCACACTGAAAATGCACAGGTATATTTAATCCTGCCTTGGGATAGAAAACCAAACAAAATTACCTCTTTAAATCCTTCAAGGCTTAGTGGCTCATAATGTATTTATTCATGTCTTCTTCCTCTCTTAATATCATTCCAGTACAGTCCAACACATTTTGTACACGATAGCTTATTTTAGGTAACCTATTTTATTTTTGCCTCATCAAATAGAAAATCATAGTCTCCATTATCTTCTCCTGATTGGAACTGATCCTTTAATCTTTCAGGGCAGTATGTGTTCTCTGTTACCCTTGACAGTTCCTATTCAACTGCCCCAAAGACCCATTCAGGCAGATTATTGTCAATTACATCCCGTATCATGTTAAAAAAAGAAAGAAGAATTCCTCTCTGAACAAGACATACAGTTTTATTTTTCCAGAAAGGCCAAGTATTAGCTGCTTCAGGTAGATGAGGTGCTGCGAAGAAAGCAGGGGGAAGATGCCAGCCTTGGTTAAAGTTTTGTGTAACAGCTCAATGGGCAGCATACTTGGTACACCAGAATTTTCCTCCTAAGGACAGCAGGATTAGATTCCTGTAAGTGATGTATTTTACTGATCATAACAAGTGTATTCAATGCAGTTGTCTTTTTGCAAAAGACAGTAAAGCATATTTTCACTATGGTGCATTTATTTCAATTAAAATCAAGCCACACCTTAACTCTTTTTTTTTTTTTTCTTCCCAATTGCATTTATTTAAATAAAGACTATCTAAGTAAGACTGCAAAACACTCTATTCCTGGATTAACAAATGCCAAACTGTGCCTTCCATTGAGATCTGCTGCATATATGTAGCAAATGTGCACAATTAGGTTTCTCAATTTCAAAAGAACAGCAGAACTGATGATGCAAATTTCTGGAGAGAGAGCCAATAATGATCCCTGAATTCTCTCCCAGTATCACACATGCAAGCAATCCTTATAGTAATAGACGATAAATTGATACTGAGGATTAGAAAGCATAACTGAGGCACGCATGTATGGGAATATATAAAATATTCTGCTTGTGCATCACGTTTGCTGAAAGAATATTAAACACCAGTCTGTTAATATTCCAAACCCCTGTACACACGACGTGATAACTGACAAGAAAGGAAATATAGTTGTGAAGTTTCACTAGTTTTCTGGATCTCTCTGAATCTGCCTAATTCTATTCACCATTGCAAATCCATGCTAAGTATGTCTCAATAGCTTCTGACTGTTGACACAACATACAAAATTTTTTCAGGTAATGTTAATGTAAATTTTTTTGACTTTAATTAGGCAATTTGCGAGATTGATCTGTAAGATTTTATTACAAATTATTATTTGGGAGTTTCTAGCCACTGCATGTAGACATTTATAACCATGGAGATTTTCTGCTAAAGGCAAGGAAAATTAATGTCAATCCAAACCCATACCAGGAGACTGACTTCAGATTTCTACTATCTTCATTATATTTAAATCCCTCAATCAGTGAATACACCCTGCCTCATGATGCAAGCAGCACTGCCATCTCAGTTTTGCAAGGAAATGATAGCATGTTGCCTGATATTGCAGTGCCACATAAAGCAAGCCTTCAGGTGGGCAACTGAACCTCCACCTTCATGTTAGCATTGTAATAAGAGGCCTTATCTGTATTTCCAGAGTTTCCTTAAAAGCTGTGAAATAGCTGAAAATTGTTAGAAGAAACTGTTTTCTAATCATAAGCTAAGTCAGGTTTTTCAATCTGATAAAGTGCAATAGATTATCTCAAACTTTCATTCTAACAGCTCTGTCATTCACAAAGTGAAGCTGATTAGATAGAGCACTCCCTTTTTGTTTAGGAAAAACAGCTTGAAATTGCATTTTCTGCGTCCCTTGTTCTTCAAAAATACTAAACCTTTACAGCAGTCATTTCTAAAAAGACATTTGGCAATTTGTCCTCAAAGCAGAACACGAAAATGGTGACTAAAAAGACTCTCTATTCATAGAGGAGATAATATATTCTGAGTAACTGGTCATTATCTACTCATTTCGGTGCATAAATGCAGCATGTGACACACTGAGGTGCACACAGTCAACTGGTTCCTTACAGTCATAGCATGTAAGAAATGAAAATAGGCTGGAAATAATATTTTAGAGACACAGGCTTTAGATTAGCCACAGGAAAAGCAGCTATGGCACCTTCTCAAATCCCAAACCAAGCACTACCTCTAGTCTAGGGAATCAGGAATTATTTGCAGGAAACTTCCCTTACACTAAAATCATTCAAAAGACTGAAGTCACTGCAAATGATGATAAAGTTTTGAGATAAACCCATAAAAAGACTTGAAAAGTGGTAAGAAAGCAGCTGCAGTATAGTACCAAGTACTCCATTCAGACTGTTTAGTACCTAGGTGTTCACTGTGATCACAGGTATTTTGGAGGAATGCAAATTTTAAATCTAGGAAAGAATGAGTGTTTTTTAATAAAACACTCACCTTTGCAAAAGAAACTCCTATCAGGTTGATATAACAGGTATATACAGAAAGTAAGAGAATGGTACGGTTCTTTGTAGTCATTGCTTTTTCAGGATAAACAAGGGGTTACAAAAGTTTTCTGCCTTCAACATCAACCCTATCTTCATTTGCAATTTCTGTTCTTAACACTAGTAACTTGAAAATGGCTTTTGGTAGCTTGAAGGTCACTCAGTGTATAAACAAAATACTTAATCTTGGTGGGAAGAACTAGGCCATCTCAGAGAACACATTCCTGGTACCTGAGATGTACCTTGAAAAATCTACAAGATGATGCAACCAAGTCTCCTCATCACCAGGAAAAGCAAGTGTTTGAAAGTGCTATCACTGAGCGTTAATACATCAGGTATAATTTGTACAGTGTGTGTTTTTGCATAATGTGCATACTGTGTGCATATCTGCCACTCAATACTAAATGGGCTGCTAAAGATATTCCTCACAGAATATCAAAACAGGTCCTGGAAGAAAATGGCAGGAAAATACAAATTGTAACTTTATGGGGCACAGTTTCCTTTGTGCTACTTGTATTTTACTTGTTTTGCCACTGATTGTAACACTCATCTATGGGACATCAATAGCTTGGATAAAGTTTCACATTGAAAAAAAAAGCCAGCTGAAACAACAACTCATGTAAATTATTCTATTTCACTTCTAAAAATCAGTAATACAGGACATGCATTCCTCCATAACTGCCTTCAAGTTTACAGACAGGTGGCAAAGACGAGAGATTAAAAGAGGGGCAATTTTTTTTAAGAAATGTGAATGGAAACCTTTGAGTTGAAAAGTAGGAGGAAATTTAATGCAACAGAACTCAGGATGAAATAAAGAAAACCTCTCAAGATCTTCCCATGAATTTTCAACTTACGCAAAAACTGGCCTGACAGCATTATTCATATTTCCATAGGTTGCTCGTCCCAGTAGTTCCCTGAAACAATTCTCAGCCAGCACAGAAGGATTTTCTTCTTTCACTCCTGCTGTAGGAGAGGACTGGGGGCCTGTTCTGCTGAAATAAGACAAAATGCATTGATTATATTACTGACTATATTCACCTTTTCTTTACTCTATCCACCCTTGATATTAAAACATTAATGAGTCACACTCTTGAACTAGGCAAGAGCTGTATTTCAAATATGCCTCAAACCAGAATTCTGAATAAAATATTTTATTCTCTTATAGCAGGACCATAGATCATCATCTGTTCACTCAGTACTGACCACTGTATTAGTAAATATTTATATGGCAAACACAAAAGCTGCTAATATTCAGTTAACTTGTTACCCACCACATTGTGACAAACCACTGTGTGTTGCTAACAATGAATGAAGGCTGTGAAACCATGAAAAAAGTTAGACAGAATCTTAGTAATTTTGTTCAGATTAATGATCACATTCACCTGCCCACTACTGAGTCCATGCTGTGTGGGTGAGCATTAAATGAAACTCCCAACACTTCTGCACAAACAGATGGCTTGTGAGTTGAAAAAAAAAGTCTGAGTGAACTAATTAGAACATTATTACCCGCAGTTACCTCTAAATAGACAGTGTAGAAGTTGGTCACCTTTTAGCTGAGTGTCTTCCATCATTACTATGGACAGGGCACTGCTGAGCCCCTCGCTATGGGCACCATGGTGAAAACAGGTTTGAGAAAGAAAGCAAACAGCTCCCCCTGAGGTACCTCCAGCACTTACCAAGAGTCACTGCACAGGTGGCAACCTTTCTAATTTCTCTCACAAAACACATTATAGAAACTTAAGTGAGGATTCATTCACGTACATTAACATTATGCATCTTTAATTTTAGACTGCAGAAATCAATATGCTAAATCCTTATACATAATTTCAGTTGTGTACTGTAAGCTTGCCTGGTAACTACGTTTTAAAGTGTCTACTAAGAGCATCCAGTTTAGTTAAGTATCATAAAACCTTAGCTTTAGAGCATTATAAGAAGTTGCAAATTGAAATATCACTAGTCAAATGAACATGTTAATGTCAGAGGTGTAATGTATCGTCTGATGGTAAGATATTTTCTAGTGTTTCAATACGATTGAAATTGGCCATATGAAAATCCTGTTGCCTCTGGAAACATCACTGTTTCAGGAGTCACCATAACAGCACTAGCCTGTCAGATTTTAATAACAGAAGAGCCTCAGGAACCCTGTTAGGTAAGTAAGGAAAAATAGTTTTACAAGTGCAGCATGATTAGAATTTTAAAAGGCATGACAATTTGTATATAATCCACCACGAGTATCACTAAACTCCAGCTTTATCCAACTGCTGTGCCAGCCAATCTCCCTGTTTTTTCCTTCCCCTGTACTGCCTGGACTCTGATCTAGGGAGATGGGCACACTTCTCAGCACAGAGAAGGTACAAGAGACACAGCAGGGCTGTCATTTCCATTGCTGTTTTGACACAGATTCCCTAAAATACAACAGCATTGCAAAGGTGGGTGTGTGGGGAGGAAAAAGAAAGCAGGCTGCATAGCACACAGAGCTAAGTCTGTCTGAAAGAATTCCAGTTAAAATGAAGTAAAAATAAGTTATGTTTTAAGTGCTTGTATATGCAAACCTACAGAAGGTGACTTCTCAGCATTGCTTTGGAGTCTTTTTTTAGATGAAACTTCCTAGTATAAAATGTTACTCTTTGACTGCCTCAGAATGTCTAAAATTATCTTGCGTTGTCTGTAGGAATAACATTTTATTTTGAACTTTAACAGCACCTACCTCGAAGTATTTCTTAGTTAGTGTTCCTTGGCATTGTCAGATAATAAGACAATGAATATTGAATACTCTCTTTAGTTTTAGAGGAAAGCTTTGTACAGCCTCTTAAGTTTCCAGATTCAAATGAGTAACTCATACTCATTTTGTTTCACTGATTTGGTTTTTACAGAAATATCAGAAAACCTCTGAGAAATCCAACAGCAACAGTTAAGAAAAAAATAGTAGTATTCCTCTGCATCTAGATCTTTTGTACTACCGTAGGAGGGCTGAAAATATGCTTTGCAATGGAATGGGCAAGGACAACTCCCTCTAGCTGCTGTACTGGCTTTTTTGTGGGCAATCTCTATCAGAAGTGGCAACAAGGAACTGGAAGGAGGATGTGTTGAAGTACAGCAGTTTCCATAGCAGACACCTAATCACAGACTTAAACTGGCTCAGAGCAACTCAGCAACTTAATGAAAGTTCTTTAATGCCACAAAACCAGGATTGGCCAAAAAATATGACAGGACACGTGAAGTAAGACTTAACCACTACTTTTGAACAGAGTAGGTACAGGAATGTTTGACTATGATTCACTCACCCTAAGAAAGAAATAAATTCCAACCTACCTCTATAGCAGAATTGGTATGAACATTACAGATGTATCAGAAGGATTTGAAATCAAGTTTACATTAAGTGCTAGAGTGCCCTTCTGCCTGATATGTCTGGCACGTTTAGCTCCACAGTTACCATGAAGAATATATTACAAAGTAAGTGAATTACCAATTTCATACATCCCTTCCCTCTTTTAGAGATGCACATAAATAGACATACACATCACATAATGTCTGATAGACATGTAACTAGAATGTGCATTCAGATATATGAACAAATGATGACATCCACAAATACAATTATCTTTTTTAAATGTTGTTTAAATAGTAAATTCTTAACTCTAAGAAGTGTCTCATCTGCTCTGTACTCAAAAGAATCTTGATTTAAGCTATTAAGCTTCCACAAGCTAAAATTACACTGACTTTCAAGGTAAGCTTTACCTACATGTACTTCAGCTTTAAACAAAAATGCTTTTTTTTCTATGGACTTAAGTTGGGGCTGTTTTCTGGAATTTCTGCTCTTTCTCAAATAATGCTTTGATTCCATCTGCCAGAACAATATGCTTCTTACTCCTACTCTTCAAGATGTCTCTGTATTCCACAAATATTAATTCACACATAAAAAATGAGAAATTGTCTGCAACACCATTTAAGACCAGCAGGTAACAATTTACAAATACTGTTTTCAGCTTTTCTGTCACATGCACATCATACAAGGCCCCTACTCACCACTTGGAAAATCATTAATCTTTTTTTTCATGTTCAGTGTGCATTACAGGACAAGTTTCAAGCCCAACAGATCAGAAATTTAAGTTGCTTTTTGACAGATTTGTTTTTCTACCACTACTACTGCATTCCTCAATAGATGATAAAAATCACTCCTGCACTACATATAAATTGATCCACTTTAAGTGGTTAATCCAAATCCTACTTCAGTCAGTTTTTCCATCAGTAGCTAATTTACTTCTGCTGTAAAAAGGAAAGTGTTTCCCTGAGGGCACTGTAAAGAGTAACAAAGGAAAGGGCTCACCTGCAGCTAGAAGCCCTGTAAGGGCAAGCAAAGGCAAACCAGGCTCTCTTTGTTCAAATAGCAGCTTCAGAAACCTTTGTCTCTTACTCAGATCACTCTTCAGAGGTAAAATTCAAGTGGATATTTCTGTACATATTGTGTGGCCCCTCAGTTATAAGCAGCAAATAGAGAAAAGCATGGACAGACAGACAACTATTGATTTTAGTTATTTAGTCTGGAAATTTGCTTTAGAGATGAGACAGGTACTGGCAGTTAGAAATAACAGAACAAAAATAAAGCTGAGGAATTGCAAAATAAATGCCAAAACTCAAACCAAAAAAGAGAAACTGACAGATCTAGAAAGCTGAGTGAAAGCATGAAAAGCTTGTTGTTACAGGAAGGCTGCTGAGCCTCTGAGCAGGCAAGTTTTGAAGCAGCCAGAATTGGACACGGAATGAATATTTAATGTGCTTGCACAGCTGAAGTTGGTTTTATGAAAATTTCCCAGTGCTACCAATAAACAGTTTTTACACCTACATAGTGTTTAACCATGGACCAAAAAAAAGTGACTTTTCAATTGTAAGGTGACTGGCATCTCCTCAACCTTAATTGTCACAGAGATCTTTTTGAATAACTTTTTGCAAATATAGCAAGTAATATGACTAGGAGGCACTGAAAGCAAAAAAGAGAAGGGAGCCTACATATAAATAAAACTTTATTCGTTACTCTTAGTACTGTTTCAGCCAGGACAAGCAGTTCTTACTAACGGCTAAAGGAATTAAACCCTCAATTCTTAAAAAATCTAAGTAGCAAAATCATTTGAGTCACCTAAAAGCCTTTGCTTACTCATCTCTGCATCTGATCCAATAAAAAACAGAGTTTACAATTTTTATCAAGTCAAAATATGGATATATAATTTCTGAAACAACTTTTATGCCAACAGAATCTAGAACAAGTGAAAAAAAGTGGTTGAAAAGATTTCAGGACAAGAAATATTAAGAACCATTATGCAGACCTATATAACAATTTCAAAGAGCCTCAGCTAGTAAAGCTGAGTTGTTGCTTCCACTAAAAAGAAAAGATTTCCATCATAAAAACTCTGCCTACAGACTGCTTAAAAAAACACATCAGTGACAAGAAATAAAATTACCTGTCAATATCTTCTATTTTCTGCATGTTGAACAGCAATGATGGCACTATCTTGTCCATGTGCTGAGGTTCCCATATAGTTGCTCGAAGTTCATCATTAACGGTTTTTCGAACCACTCCCTGAATGCCCCTGATTCCAGCAATTCGGATCCTGAGGAGGGAAAAGAGGAATTACTGAGGCTGAGAAACAGAGCACCTCCCAGTACGGCTCTGTACATACTGGGCAGCAGTAATCAAGTAGTGTGGAATTCCAGTAGGTTCTCACAAGCAGCAATTGGGAAGTTGGCCAATCATCAAGGTTGCCCATGGTTTCTTTGAACACCTTTAAAGCCACTAAGGAAGCTGACAAAACAAACAGCTGACGAGAAGATGGCCTGTAAGGATAAAGCTGACACTGAGCAATGAAGACTTAAACTCTGTACATCACCACTGACAAAAGTCACATGGATGAAACCCATCAACTCTACCCAATTTACCATTCATCAGTTGAAACTTTGCACAGTCTCAGCCTATTTCAGAGCTGAAGAAAAATGTGAAGTTACCACAACACAGCTGAAGTAATATCTAGCACGGCCTTGTGATCATGTCATTAGAAGTAATTAAGGCTATGAATTAGTCAGAAAAGATCTATAAAGATTTCTGAAAGATTCACAAGATGGAAAGCAAAAGATAATTCTGTCAAGTCCGTCAACAATGCGCAAAAGGAACCACCACTTTCACTCTAAAACCATTTGAATGAAATAAAGTGAGAACTAATCAACAACAATGAAATAATAAAAAGATAACATAAGTTCAAAAAAAAGACCTGGTCTAGCTGCTAGATATTGTCATTATTTTATGAAACAAAAATAGCTTGCAGAAGAATCTGTCCAATGAAATGAATAGCAAAATGTTATTTTTTGAAGTGATAATAGCAAATTATCCATTATAACAGGAAGATAATTTACTTCCTGAAAACAAGTAGAAGAAATCTGGTACAGCTATCAAATGAAATAAGCACGAGCCTCACTAAAATTTTTAATTACTTCTATTAAAATCCATCCTAATTTTTAAAATCTTGATTAAATATGGAAAACATTTAACTAGCCCTTGCTCAGTCAAATTCACTGAATTAAAACATTTCTAAGATGAACTACAGAGGTAACCAAGTTCTATAATTATTTTTGTTTAGATTTCAATTTTTAAATACCTAAATCGGTAGCTGCTTGTATTTTAGCTATTTCTGAACAAAGTCTTGTGCATTCAATATGATTCCAACATCATTCTAGACCTCTTGAGATCGTTTCAATAGGATTACGCACAAAGCAGAAAAGAAGAGGGATGTACAAACAACTAGAAAAGCTGTTCCTGGGAAGGACACATCCTCCAGGGGGAGCCGCAGGAAAACAAACTGCGGCACTGATGTAAGACTGGGAAAAATTCAAATTCCCATTCATGGAGGCTCTTGAGTTTCACACACATGAGCATACTTCAGACATCTAAGAAAACCCAATTTTAATGAGCAATTCTCAAAGAGCAGACTTAATATATGCTTTTGCTTTTCATATAAGTAGCCTTGTTAATATCTCAAGTAAGTTATGAACTCGTGCATTTGCAGTAATAAGTGGTGCCTTTCTGGAGAGAATCCACACAATCTAACAGGCATTATTTAGGTAAAATTACACCTAAATATTCTAGGAGTTCTAGCTACCTAAGATTTGCAATATTTGGTGCTACTCAAAAAGTCAGACTGTCATTTTCTTCATATGGAATGAACTACTCCAATAAACACCTTAACAAAAAGCTGTATTACAGACACTGTTAATGTGTCAACAGTTTTCAGTAATTCCTACAGAACGGCTCTTACTCAGTTTGTACTTCTGGATCCTGGTCGCAAGAATGACACATGGCACTGAACCGGGACACGAAGAAGTCGTAGCGTCTGTGATATGAAGGTGTGTCTTCCTCAATGTTGGCAAATTTGACAAACTGAAAATAAAATACATTAAAAAAAGCTTTTAATACCAATTTCCCAAAATAGAATAATGACTACTAAGCTTCATTTAACAAGTAACATAAAATAACTGCATTAAAGTAAGAACCCAATTTTGACAACACTTTAGAACTTCAGAGAAGAAGAATTTGAATAGGAGGGTTTTCTTTTTAAAGTCTTTCCACAAGAACTTAATTTAGATAGTTATGGAAGGGTGAAACTTCATGAAATACAACATACTATGCAATATGGAAATATCTAACACTTGAACAGTGAGTGTCATCAACTGTCAGAATCATTTAGGTTGGGAAAGACCCTTAGGATCATCAGGTCCAACCATTTGCCTAACACTGCCAAGTCCACCACTAGAACATGTTTTACATAACTCCAGGGATGGTGACTCAGCAACCTCCCCAAGCAGCCTGTTCCAATGCTGATAACCCCTTCAGAGAAGACATTTTCCCCAATATCCAGTCTAAACCTCCCCTGACACAACTTGAGGCTGTTTCCTCTCGTCCTATCTCTTGCAACTTGGAGGAGAGCCTGACACCCACCTCACTACACCCTCTCTCAGGCAGTTGTAGAGAGCAGTCCAATCAATCAAATGCAACACCGTCACTACCACGTTACTTAGCAACATTCTGACCTACCAAAATTCAAGGGAAATAAATTTGGAGGCATTCTGTCAATTCTATCTGACAAAAGGGAAAAAGGAGGAGTCAGGGAATTATAATCCAGTCAAATCTAGTCGGTTCACAGAAAAACACTGGAAAAAAAACGCCAATTTGCCAACATCTACAAAGTATCGAAGGGATAAGTAACAGTCAACATGGATTTGTCAAGAACAAATCACATCAATCCATCTTATTCCTATGACAAGTAAATCAATTTTGTGAATCCAGATGAAGCAGCCTCTGTCAAAACTTCAGTGATTCTCAAAGGGAAGCTAGAAAAATACTGTCAAAAGAGAGATGTGTAAGAGTTCAGAAAAAACATGGAAACACTTGTAAATCATCACAGTACAAACATATGATTTGAGCTTCACTAGAGACTTAGATGGCAGGCTGGGCTCATCGAATTTGCAAAGAACACTAAGATGACCAGAGCTGTAGGCACACTTGATGCCTGCTTTTTGAGCAATTGGAAATAGGATCTGAAAAATCAAGGCAGCAATTTGGGAATGGTTATTGCAAAACAGCATTTTAAGACAGGTGTACAAACACAAGCCAAAACCAGCTGAATGAAGAAAAGAAACTTAGTCAATGCCAATACAACGGCATGAAAAACAGAATATACCGTGATACATTTGCATTACTCATGATACCTACAAAGAAACTTCTGCCATCTAATTGGGCCAAATAAGCCGTTAAATGAAGTGGTGCATTCAGCTGAAACATCACAGCTGAAAATGGTGAATAACTGACACAGTCCTCAAATTATTCAAGAGATGAGCAAAGCTTTAGATAACTATCTGTAAAGAAGAATGAAATACATTAAATTACCTAGACTACAGCTGCCTAAAAGGTATCAGTCTTAAAACGTACAGAAGATAGCTATAAAAAGAGAAGAAATAAATGGTTTTCTTTGTCCAATAGTAATAGGAAAAGCAATAATAGGCTTACAGTGAAGCAAAGGCTAAGTTAGACATTAAAAACCCCTCTTTCCTAAGGTGAGCAGACTCCCTAAAGACCTTTTGGATTCTCCATCACTGAGAGTTCTAAGAACAAACCACAGAAGTAAATAAAAAGCTAAACAAAACATTGTCAGGAAAGGTTGAGCACAGTGCTAGTTCTGCCCTGAAGCAGAGTGATGTCCCATTAAGACCCCTCTCCTTTTACTCACACCATTTTTATCAATTCCTAAGCACAGGCTGAGGCATTTCCTTTGTATTTTTCATGATGCAGAACATGCTTTCATCAGCACATTACCCATAGACATCCAGATAAGCCCAAAGCACTTTAGCATAATCTACTGCACACTGATTTGTGGAGGGTTTGAGGTTTTCAAGCTGAAAGTGAAAGCTGTGTATTTCAGAAAAAAGACCCACCATTTTTTTCTACTCTTTTGTTTAGTCATTTTCTCTGTTTTATCTAGAATACTTATCCCTTTCAGCTGCACTACCAGTTCACCCTCTAAAAGCTACCGGAATAGCTGAAAATGATATAGTTCATAAAACTACATTCTCAGCTATTTCTGAAAATGGAGCAAAATTGTATAGTGTGAGTCCATTTTACAAGTCCATCTCTTAGGAATATCCTGTTTTTCAGATGGTAAGAAAGTGACAAAAGTCAAAATCTAATTCTGTATGGTCCACTGCCACAGACTGAAAGACGATCCACAAACAGCACCTGTGTGTTTTCTCCAACAGAGTGAGTTATAAAAATGATTGTTTCCTTCCCAAGAGATCCTGGCAAATGCTTCATAAGTATTATGGCTCCCTAGTTTGTTTCATGGAACTGTTACTAGCAAAACAGAAATAGATTTTAATTTTTTTTTTTTTTTGCAAGAATTTCATTAGCCCTTACATCTCAATAAGGCACAAAGACCAAGGATTTAATAAACCCTCAAACAATATGATCTTAGTATTTTCCATACATTCAAGTGTTCAAGTCTACAAACGATTCACCCAGAAAACTTCCATAAAAGCATGGAAAAGAATGGAAACAAAAAGTCTGAAGAACACAGAGCACTGTGGGAGTGGCTGTGAGAATGAGGATATTAATTCATGTTGCATTTAAATCAGCACTTAATACTAATATTATCTGAAGTACTAAATTATTTGATTGACAGGATCTCCCAACAGGATCTCCCAACAGGAAAGCTTAATACACTCTAATAACTGTTTTGTTAGCAGAAAGATTTATTGTACCAAGAAACTGCTTTGTAAGAACAAATGATGAATTTAGGCCAAGCAAGCGTCAGGGACTCCCTCATTCTGAACACTTCTCCAGCATCAAGGTGCACCTTTGTGGCAGGGACACAAACACATGAAAGTCACACCTTTCAAAATGGCAGGCACAGTAAGAGATCCAGAAAGGGCAAAGGGTTTTTATGTCCTCACGTGTATAACAAAACAATTTCACCCACTGAACATACAGCATTTCTCAAGCACAATCCAGGATTAGCATTCAGATGACTGAGCATTTAGGCCACAGGAAAGCTGACTGTGGTAACAGTTTTGAGTTGTGCACTGCCATCCAGTAAACTGTAAAATTCCATTTCATCATAGAAAGTTTATGTTTTTACAGTAGACATCAGTCTCTGCTTTGCTTTGCAGTGGCGCTCTTGTTATTGTTGTTAAAAAATATTTTACTCCTAAGCACTTACTTTCAAACAAACTTCAAATATAAAAAGTATCTAACCTAAAAAAGCGTAAAACTCCTACAAAAGTCCAAGCACTTGTCTAGGAATTACATACAAAGCTTTTATAGATGTCAACACATCATTCAGTCATAGTAAATGCTTGCAAGCACCCAACGATAATTTATGGAAGTTTTACCAGTACAAATATCTCCTGTATTTTATAATACAGAAGGTACAGAAAGGAACTTATATTGGTAGTATCTTATTTCCATTAATTTTGAAACCAATAAAATTCAATCAGTATAAAAACATATAAATCTATCACAAAGTGAAAAAGAAACACATTATTTATTCAGAAGATGTTTGTTCCAGACTGAGTCAAGAAAGTTGGATCATATTACCAGGGAGATTGTGTGAGTCCTGTAAGCAAATCATGCAAGTGCTCAAGGACAAAATTTCTTCTATGTATTTATGCTGTTTTATCACTGTTATGTAGCAAGTGCATCAGAAGAAAAAGCATAACTTTTAATGGTCCCTGGACGTCTTTAAAGAAGGGCAGTTTTTTTTCAAGAACAATCACCATGCATCATGTTTGAGTTATGTTACTTAAAAGTATCTCCTTGTAAGAACAGTAAGGGGGACCTGAGCAGTGATTTTTCCTATCTGAGCTCCCCAATCTGTGTTCTCCAGCCTGCAATTTTCTCTTGTTTCAAATGGGGAAAGAGGGTGCTGATCCTGGCAGTTACCACCTTTTA
Source organism: Pachycephala philippinensis (assembly GCA_013397055.1). Classification (NCBI taxonomy): domain Eukaryota; kingdom Metazoa; phylum Chordata; class Aves; order Passeriformes; genus Pachycephala; species Pachycephala philippinensis. Next base: position 31,023 of record VWZT01013823.1, on the reverse strand, counting down.
TAGGCCAATGTACTGTATTTCATTACATTTCATTACATTTCATTACTATGAAACTCACATGGGAAGTCATGATCTCCTATAAACATAAGACTCTTACAAACCACACACCAGAGCCTTATTGAGAAGTGTGAATGTTATGTATGCACTTCAACAAATAAATGCCAGAAGGACAAGCATTTCACCCTTCCTAAAGAGAAAAGCTTCAAACATAGGATACATTAACTTTACAAATATAGTATTAAAATGGTCACAACAAATAACCACAATATAAGGTCCTCAGCAATGAAAATTGGTGATTTAGTTTCTTTATTAATACCTAGGGTCACCTGACACTTTCAGTTTTATCGGAATAGGATGGGTAATTCCACATTCTATTTTACTTTGTGCCCCTTGGATGAAAATTCTCCACCACATGTACAGTTATGTAACAAAATCAGCAATGGAATGTTGGCTTACAGGGCCACGGTAGTGTGGCCATGGGTCTCCAAAACCAGAGAGCACAAGTAAGAGTGGGGGAAGCAACACCCAACTTTGAGTGACCCTACAGGACCCACTCAAATTCTAGCAGATGCAGACACAGAATTTCTAAGATAATTTAATAACCCACAGGATGAGAAAGAGCACTGTGTGTTAATCTGTCTCCCTGAGCTTTAACTCCTATTAAAAAGGCAGAGGAGGCATCCTAGAGATGGAATTGTTCCATTCTGTATTAAATCATTACCAGCACATAATTCTGTATTGGTACTTGGAATGAAAGAAGCATCTTGCAGTAAGGGTAAATTTCCATTGCCTACTTCCAGATTAGCAGGCTGCAGAAAAGGCAAACAAGTAAGTACCCTACTGGGAATATTAATTCTGACATTCCTTAATTTCAAAGTGTTGACATTTTATACTATTTTTACATACATATGCACTTCAATTCTGCCCAAACCAACTGCTTTATAAGCCAACACTAACAAATATGAAAGTCTCGTCTCAGGCACTGGTTGGTCACTTTTCCACTTGGGATTCTGCTTATCTTCCTTTAAATAACAAATGACGACAACCGGCAATAACAGCCACCTCCTCATGCTCAGGAAGCTTAACACTGTCACTGATGCAATCATTATTTCACTGCTCCTACAAAGAAACTGCCTTTATAAAAGGAAGAACCCTATCAACTAAAGAAGCATTTGTGGTACATAATTATAATGTGGTGATACTGGATTCCACATATTATCTGCTATTTTTCACATGAAACCCCAATATCTGACCGGCAAAATACAAAAAACCTCACCCCATCAGCATTCCAAATTAGCTTAAAATGTTTTGTATTTAACTGAGTCTTTTAAATATGGATTAAGATGAAAGTTTTACTAAATTATGTATCCAATTATTCTTGACCAGTTGCTGACTACAGAAATTTTCTTTAGAAGTAGACATAAATTGGATATAGATAATGGATATAAATTGATCTTTATTCCAAAAAATTTTGACCACAAGGTCAAAGATTTTAAAGCTTGTCACTTCTATCCTAGTAATAAACACTATGGACCTAAGCAATACATTTAATTATTTGTACATGGGCAATGGAGATGTTTTACATGCTACTCGGTTACTGAAATTCTGCAAGAAAATAAGAGAGAGAAATAAAGTATTATCATAAATTTCTAAGGAAAAGCTTATTGCAATCAGCCTTCAGATCCTCTAACACATAAGCCAAGGAGATATCACTTTTTCCCACCACATTTTTTCAGTTTCCTCACCAGCATATGCTATCTTAGCACATGGTCTATAAAAATATCTTCCATGCTAGAAAAAGCCATTTTGAACCTCACAGACTTATCAACCTGAAATTTGGTCTACATAAAAAAACCCCCCAATACCTATTCAATATATTCACTATTGAGTTTTACCTGTTTTTAACTATCTGCCTTACATAAATAGATTTACAATTATGTTATTAAAAAAAAAAAAAAAGTCACTGCTGCTATAGGAAATAAGCTAACATAACTTATAAATGCAACATATAAAAGATCACAGGAATTAATTATATGTAACCTGAAGATCAGGCTTAAAAGTACGTAAATAAAAGCAAAACAATTATTTACCTAAAATAGTCATCTTCAGGTTTCCTTTTCAAAAATAAATCAACTAATATTATAAATTAAATGGAATTTAAATTCCAAAACGAATTTAAGATGACAAAAAGCTAAGTGAAAGTTTCATTTTTTTCCTAAAATACAGAGCACCAAGTAGAGTTAGTTCTGCACCCAAAACCAAATATTTGGAAGTCAGCAAAACACACTCAGAAGACAGTGGGAGCTTCTACATCTTTTCAAGCCTTTAAACTACTCAAAGGTGTTCAGTACAGAGATTGCTCCATTTGAAACCCTGACTTTTAAGCAATTACAAGAGTCCCCACAGCTGAAGCAAAATCTGTGAGGCTGAAATAACCCTACAGCTCAAGTAAAGAGGCTTTAATTTTACTTCAAAGACATCACTGCCTTTCTATCTCAATGAAGCTTTGGGTAGAAAATAATCAAAACCTACTTAGAGCCACAATCATACTCCATATATTTAAAATGTAAGCAGACTACAAATTTGTAGGGGCCTTAAACTGAGTTTCCTAAAAATACTCTGCAAAATTTTCCAAAGGTTGCCTGACTTTTCACCAGTTTAAAGACATTTACTTCAGATACAATCCAGTCTTCTCTTCTAGACAATACCAGTTTGCACTCCAAAGTGGTACATCAAAATAGCTAAAGCACATGAAGCATTATTCAGTCACCATACCATCTCCTCTTGTTTTTTTGTTTGTTTGTTTATTTCCTTCTGGAGGAGAAAAAAAGGCTGAATATGACAGTAAATTTTCTTCGTATTTAACAAAATTTATTTAAGAACACAGTAGGGCAGTGCCCTTGGTAACACACAAGCTGTTACCCTTTGTTCCTTTTAAGTCAATACAAATAGACTTGTATCTTTTGTCTTTGATAACTCTAGAAGGCACCTAGGGAAACTAGCAGTTAGGCTAAAATAAGCTTTTGGAATACTGTTGAAGAGCCATAAAAGTTCTCTCTCCTCACAGAATTTCACCTCTTATTTAGGGAAACTTACTTTTTTTCCCTAAATTTTATAGAAGACAAACACAAACTCTCTCCTAATTCAGGAAGTCCATTAATCTCCTTTACTCACAAAAGACTTAGGAACAAACAGGAACATCAAACAGATTACCCCAAGGTGGAGTTCTGTTCAGTAACACGCATTTTGAAGTGACACATGCCTTGCACATCAGAGCGGAGGCTGGCAGTAACTGTTTGCCACTAAGGATTTTAAACCACTGGAAAGTGATGTACACCTTGCCATTTGGCAGCCCAGGAAACAAGTTCCAAAGCCATTTCCCTAAGAGGACTCGCCCAGGCATTATTATACAAACAAATCAAAAGAAGCAGGGTAGCCTGGCTCAACAGTATTTAAATCTATAGATAAAATTTAATATGTATAGGGAGTTATAGATCTCATTATCCTCAGTAAAGCTGTCTTGCTAGTGGGGGAATGAGGGGACACTTCTACCCTACATTACAGCAAAACTCTCCTTATTCCATCATAACAATAAATTCTGCTCTGGGGTAGCATCACTTTACTACATCCTCCTGTCTTCCTGAACTGCAACTCCATCTGATTTCATCAACTGGGAACCAAGCCCAAAAGCCCAACAGTTTTATTGATTCCACAAAGAACCCCCCCACTGTTAGCAATGGCAATAATTTACATGAAATTCAAGCACTACTCTATACTCATGTAAAAGCAACCACTCTAAGTGAAAACAGTCCACATCACAATCCTGGAATTTATGAGGTTCCAATTTTACCAGCTGGAAAATACAATGGCTGGAAGGGAAACATGACAGAGCTATAACCCTGATTGTACCCACCACTCTAATTGGAAAACTAGATCTCTAAATCTTCATTTGACACTTTCAGTTATGCCCTTCAAGTCTAGATCTGAATCCTGAAATATTTAAGCTGATAAGATGGTGAGGCTGCAATACTTAAAGCTACTTTTCGGCTAACAAGAATCTTTCCACATAGCTTAAAGTTGCCAGAAAACAAAACTCAGTCTTACCTGTACACTGGCTCCAGGAGGGCTGCCTAAAGACTCAAAATATGAACTCACAGAACAGCTTGGCTGTTCCTTCCAGAAGTTATTTTTGGAGGGAATGAACCCAGACATCAAAAGAATTTGGGACACTGAAGGGTAACAGTTTATCTGCCTCCAGCTGGTATCTGCTCTGTGTTTAGGCCCAAAGGATACACCCTGCTACAGACAGCATCTTTCAATTCATGTCAACTGGCAGACCCTTTAAGACCTCTCAAACTACTTTCCCAAGCAAAGATTTACTCTGATTTGATTTAGCATCTGAGCTTACTCACAGAATTAGTCCCAAGGACTTGCAGCTTTGGTTCGCCTGATTCCAGAAGCTTGGCCACCATATGAAGGAAACTTTCCACAAACGGTTTTATGCTTTGAGAATGGCAAGCCATTAGAAGTTGGTCCAGTGCCTCCATGGCAATTAAAACATAACTGAAAATTAATTAGAGAGACTCACATAAAGATGTATTGCACTTATCATTAACTCAATTAGTTCAATTTAGGATCTTACCACAAAAAATAGAAAAGAAAGAATGGAAGGCACATATTTCTCACTGTATAAAAATGACACTTAGGGCTATTTCCTACTATATTTTCACTCTTCTTTTTCGTTTTTTTGGGGGGGGATGGTGTAGGAGGGAGGGAAGTATGGAATTGAGTGTTGGCCATTCACCCTTTCTATAAAGTTATAAAAACAGCTTCTGATGTCATGAAGGCCAAAAACTGATGGTCTGTGATGGATGTTGCTTTTCTTTGCCAATTCCTGCTACTTCTTAGACTTAATATTTCTCACGTAAATATTTGAATTAGCCAAAAGGGCTCAAAAGAAAGATATCCCTGTTTCCCTGTATCCTGACTGTCATTCAAGGGTATTAGGCTTACACAGCCAGGTTTTAGCAGCAAGGGGCTGCAGGGGTGGTTTCTGTGAAAAACCAGGAGCTGCCCCCGTGACAGACACAGCCAGCTCCAGCCAGCTCCAAAACCAACCCACCAGTTGCCAAACCTGAGCCCCTCAGGGACACTGGAAGTGCCCACAGCTAAGCAGATATCCATAGTGCAGACCATGGAGGACCCCTGCTGGAGCAGGTGGATGTGCCCTGAAGGAAGCTGCTGCCCATGGAAAGGCCCTGCTGGAACAGGCTCCTGGCAGGCCCTGTGGAGAAGAGGCCATGCAGGAGCTTTTCCGGCAGGATCTGTGATCCCACGGGGGACCTGTGCTGGAGCAGCCTGTTCCTAAAGGACTGCACCCTGAGGAGAGAAGCCATGCTAGAGCAGTTCTTGAAGGACTCTCTGCAAGGACAGACCCAAGGCCAGAGCAGGGTAAGAGTGTGAAAGAGTAGGAGACACGAGATGGTACAAGCTGACCACAGTCCCCATTCCTAATCTGCACTGCTTGGTGGGGGTGGAGGTGAAGGACTTGGGAGGGAAGTTGAGCCTGGGAAGAAAGAGGGCGGAAGGAAAGATGTTTTTAAGCTTTGCTTTCATTTCTCACTATCCTACCCTGTCTTTAATTGGTGATAATTAAATCAATCCTCCCCAAGTTAAGTCTCTTTTTCCCCATGATGGAACTGAGTGATCTCCCTGTCCTTATCTCAACCCATGAGCTTTCCATTTCTCCATCTGGCTAAGCAGGGGGAGTGAGAGCAGCTGGATGGGCACCTGGCAGCCAGACAAGGTTAACTGACCACAAAGGGGCTGTCTTGCCTTCCAGACTCGATCACAACAAATGTGATGAAATTCCATGACTTGTTAGCATCTATTTTTAATGCTGTGTCTTCTCTCCTTACCCATAGCGATGTCTGACCACATCCCTGCTCAGTCTGTCTGCCAGGTAAGCCCCAATTCGATCCAGCTTCTCTGGTGCAGAAACTGCATAGAAAGTCAGCTTCTCCATGTCAGCTTTAACAAGACCATCCTAAAACCAGAAATAAAAAATAGAAAATTAAAGAGTTCATACGAAGTATAAAGCTTTCCAAGTGTTTTTCCTTTTTTTTTTTCTAGTTAACATTTAAAGATGAGAGCCTTACAGATGGAAATAAGCTACTGAAAAAAAAACCAACCCAAACTTCTGAGCAAAACTGCCAGTAGCTTAGCTGCAAAAATCAGCAACATTAAACAAATAAAGTATTTTAAAGGAAGTGAAGCAACTAGCTTGCTCCACCATTTTTTTGTGAGGGAAGGAGAAGGCATGTAGTGAGATATGTGACCAGTTCTAAAAAACACTTCTTTTCTACTAGCACAATGTAATTTTTTTCTGTTCCCATCCCTTCCTCAAAGTCTATTTGATGCATAATTTTGATAAAATATACAAACAAGATTGTAGTTTAAATATTTTATATTGTAGTTTAAATATTTTATTTCTTCAGTGTCAGATCTTGAACAAGGTCGACCCCCAGGAACCTGAAGGCTAATTGTCAGAGCAAGATCAAAGATCAGCATATTAGTTCCAACATGAACTGTCACATGGATCTGCTCAGATGAAGTTATAATCATAACTATCAGGTAAGCAGGATAAGACTTTTTGTCTTTTTACCTTTTTTTTTTTCCTGGAAGTTCATAAAAACATTTATTTTTCAAATAAATTACTTACAAGCTTTTAAAACACTCATTATTGATTAATGGATTTTATCAAGAAAATCTCATACTTCAGAGAAGGTCTGCAACTCAAGGGAAACATCATGGACTGGCCTGTGTCCTGCACTGAGCCAATGAATATTAACCAAAGCAGAGGCTAAGAAGTACCACCTCAGAGCCACTGAGTGAGATTTAAACTAGAGCAGTACAATTGTAGCAATTCCAGGTGTTTCTACACGTGTACCAAAAATTAGATTAGAACAAATAAGACTATAAAACCATACTGTTCCATGCATTCAATATACTGTACACACAGAAGACATTTCCTTTAAAGCCAGTATTATGCGCTTATGTAATCAGTGGCACTCAGAAACAACACAATTTTAAAAAAAAAGCCCACATACTTTGTAACATATAAGCCAAATATTATGTAAACATTGACTGTTCTGCTTACTTCTACTATAACAAAAGATATAAAAATTTGGTAACACACTTAAAAAAATAGAACAGAGGAAACATAAGCTCTTGATCAGTTTGAACTGTCAAATGATTATGTGTAGACATAGGCATCACTAAATGGTACACTGAAGTTATTTATTTTCACAGAGACTAAGAGTTAGGCTTTAATATTGCTCCAAGACTGTTACAGTGAAATGAAGAAATAAAATTGTAGATAAGTACCTGGAGAAATTAAAAAAAAAAAACACCAGAAAAATCTTTTTGGGTCACAACAGTCTACCAGAACTATAAAAACGTTCACAGTCAAGAGTTAAAAAATTAAAATCCTGTAGAAAATCAGAAAATGTTCACACCTGCAACCACGAGAAAGCAGGAGTTTGCGGTTCTAAAAAGTGATGAAGTTAAGTGCTACCTCTGCAGCAGAATACCTTGTTTAACTAAATCTCTGTTTCTCTGAGCAAAACATACTAATTTTACTCTTCAGTGTGCAGCCCCGTTTTGGAAATGGAATTAGACCAGATGATCTATACAGGTCCCTCTCCAGATAAATTATTCTACTAACCTCTCTTAAAGCTATTAAGTGCTAAAGCAGAATTTACGGTAAAATGTTAAAAGAGAAAAGAAAAAAGAAAATTTAAAAAAATTGCTAAAGCACTAGCTATAACGACAAATTTTCAAAAACCAATCCCTTAAAATTTTAAAGTCGTGACTCACTTTTGGATCTTCAGGAAATATGTTGTCTACCAGACGCTTGTAGCGAGGTCGCAGCGCAGCACAGCAGCAGCAAACTCCTGCAGAGAGATTTACCCAACGGGATTTAGGATGCAGTTCTAGGGACTCATTTCAAGGGACAAGCTGACAAGCGTGGAGGAAGAAGATAACACTGAATTCAGCTTGCTATCATCAATAAAGCAAAATCAAGGGAATTGAAAGTAAGTACAAATAAGTCAAATAAGCAAAACGACTGTCACATGAGAAAATATGCAGGCATCTCAGGAACTAGAAATGCACCTGTCATCCATACTTAAAAACATGCAGAAAAGTCAAGGCATTTTAAAATTGAGTCATATTAAAACAGAAGCTACTTTGTTTGTGGGTTTATCTTCATTCTGAATGACTGTTTCAAAACATCCAAAAGTGCATTATGTTCACCATTCCAAAAAAATAAAACAAAAATGAAATCTGTTTTAAAGGCACCCATATAAACCAATATAAGCCATAATATAAGAAACAAGCTCTGCTTTGCTTATCCCTTATCCTTCCTTTTACTGGGCATCAGTGAAATGACAGTCACTTGAAGCAGAAAAATGAATTTGTTTGATCTGATTTCTACTCTACTACCAATCCATATAATCAGAACAATGCATGTAACTTCAATTTTATTAATTTTAAAAGTCATACTGCTTGCTCTAAAAAGCTGCAAAGTATTGTTTGGTCTTTTTTCTAGCACTTAGAACTACAAGAACTTTGGAGTTAGGTTAAAACTCAGCACAAAAAAAAACCCAAAAAAACCAGTTTCTAGGTATCTGTCCAACTGTTTACCAGGAAAGACATATTCCCTTTTTAAAAATTTTTTTTGACAAATTGGGTTTTAAATATTTCAATGGGCATATTATCAAACTAACTCACTGGTCAGGCCTCAGATCAACACCAAAGCAGCTGTAATGCACAAGAACCACTGAGTAAACAATAAGACACTCAATAATAATATATCAAGCATACATGCAGATCATGTCTTTCAAGTTTCAACACCTGAAGGATTCAGAGTAATTAAATAACTTACAAATGCCTTATTAAAGGTATCCATCTACTCGAGAAAATCTTCTAACATTTTGCTAAAATAGTAAAAAATGCAAACCAATAAAGGGTATCTTGGCAGAAACTTTTGATGATTGCAATTGATCCACAAGTGCATCAATACTTCTATTTCTTTACTTAAGATATATAAGTAATCTTAGTGGTTTGTAACCATATCTGGGAGATTCATGACAAAGACTTCCCTTGCTGTACTTGTTTTTTTATTACAAGACTCTACAGGAGTAGACAATCTCCCTCTATTACATCTGTTTTCTGATACTATTTGTCTTTTGGACAAAAATTGTATTCTTCTCATACTCTGACAACTTAATTCTTGCAATTTATTTAATCAAAAACCATTATCAAAGACAGATCTATGATTTTAAAACTGTGCATTAACTCCAGATTCTCCCCAATGGTCTTGAATTCTCCCCAGCTCATGACTTAGAGAGTCCTGTATCACCAGTAACATCAACACCAACTTACGACTTCAATACATGATTATGAAAACAAAAAGCACTCAAGGAATAAACAGTTGGAATATTGAGAAGTTTTAAACAGTACTTTGTTACTACTGTCAAGTTCTTCACTCCACTCCTGCTGATGTCCTACTCACGGAGGTCTAACAAGTGTAAAAATCTACATTTACATCCAAGTTGCAGGTATGAAGTAACTAAAATCAAAGTTCTTTAATATACCACTGGAAAATGTAGGTACAAAAAGAGGTTAAAATCCTACTTGACTTAAGATAGAAATAATTGAGACAGTTCTATAAAAATATTCTATTGAGAGCAATGCTATGCAACATTTTAAAAGTAAGTAAAATCATAATAAGAAAGTAGTACTGTATTAGTGTCCCGTATATCATTCTGTATTGGGAAATTCAAGTAAGACCATCAATATCCACTGAAAAAGACATAATATTGCTATATATTTCTTGAGTTAGGTATGCAACTCTGCACTTGGTTCAGCACTCTTTGTAATTGGTGTTCCTGCTTGGTTTTCTACCTTACGGTTGACCATTAACTTTGGTCCACAGTAAACAGAATGTTTGATTACTACTAAATATAGCAAAATATTCTAACAATAACTGTAGCAAAATATTTTGATACAACTATCTAAACCATAACAAGAGCAGGAAAATATTCTAAAATACTGCAAGATAGGCAATTAAAAATACTTTTAGAATTACTTTCTCCTTCTTTAAGTGACCAAAGAAGAAAATCTTTGCAAAGAACTGCAATTTAAATCTTAAAATGCTGTTTTAAACCCGTGTTAATTACATAAATTTACATAAAATCTGGATACAGTTACTCCTTTGAGATGGGTAATAAAGATCAGATAACAGAACCAACTCATTCTGGCAGCCTTACCAGATGGTTTCCGTTAATGGAAACATAATATTGTTGAAATGCTGCTATTCAAATTTATGGCACACGGTGAATTTTGACACCAAAAAAAGGCCTAACAGTAAGTATGCATAAGATTTGAAATTTTGTCCTCATCTTGAATTTTGGGTAATATCTCTACATTGCTATGTATTTAATTATAGAACTGTTTACACGGAAAAAACCCATAAACTTGTCAAAAATTCTCTCTCATCAAAGTATAAACCTAAAATTAATATGATGTTAATACTATCAAAAGAACTTCCTACATTAAACAGAACATTCAAGTATCAGAAAGTGAGATTTAATCTGTCAAAGCTTTCAGCCTCCAAGCAGAACGCTATCAGAAATAAAACTGACAGGCACTCTAAACAACACAGAAAAAAATGACAACCAAAAGCAAAAACCAAAAAAATTAATAGTCACGACACGGATTTTGTGGAAAAACTACTAATCATTGCTCAGTTATGCCATTTTTGATGAAAAGATTAATAAAATCATAGGAATTGGTTTAAACAATGTATGAATATTAAAAAAATGGACAACAAACAAAATCCCACAAAAATCAAGTCAACAACTTACATTAAAAATAATCCATAAAATTTAGGAACATTTTACTACATAGACCAAAAAGATGAATCTTGTAAAAGACAGATAGAAGCTGAGTAATTGAAAATGGATTCCCTACTTCTTAGATACCAATTTAACACAGGTAAAAATTTAATTTATCTAAATAAACACACTCATTTCACATAAATAAACTCTTCAGTAGGTCTGTAGAACACAGTCAGGTAAAAAGAACCTGTTCCATTTTATGCAGGTTTATCGAGGAAAAATCCTATGACAATTCCTTTTTACTGTCAGGCAAAATTTGCATTTCAATGGCCTCCCCCTTGCAGACATCTTTACATCACTTTATACAAGTAAATATAAAGGTTAAAGCAATATCTACAGAGAATTCCACACTGTAACTTGATAGTTAATGTAAAAGGTTTAAAAAATAGTTGTTTGCTTCTCCAATAGAGGGATTTTTATCAAGTTCAAACATTCACATTCTCTTCTGCTAAAGGAGTCCTATAATCTGCATTCTACATGTTAAAACTGTACACATTTACCAGCTGCACGGGTACTTCTTTTTACTGTATTTATTCTACACAACAACAGCATAAGATACAGCCCCCGCTATCAGAAAATGGTAATTTCACCTACCCAAACACATACATGGTCTCGGTTCAAAAGCAGAATTATAATCATAGGCTTTTTCTTGCTCAACAGTTGGAACTTGCACATACTGCCTCATGCTGGTTATGAATTCACTCTCGAAGAACTGTCTCCTTTCCCAGGAACTTGCTCTCTCACACTCGCATAGCTGCGGTTACTTCCCGCGAGGGCTCTGCAACACTGTAAGCTTATCTGATCAGCTCAGTGACATCTGCATAAAGCCACCAAACACGTGAAAAACTTCAGTATCGAATTCTGTTAACAAGGCCAGGCACAAGGAAAGAGAAAAGGATAAAAGATACATTGTCAATGTGTGATTCACAGCTCCTCGAATGAAACTGCACAGACAGTTTCATTACTTCAACTTCCCCGGAATGCAGAGTTCATTTCTCTGACTAGAAGTAAAAAACCCATACAGTTTCAGGAAAAACTATCTTCATTCAGCTGCCACATATCACTGTAGAGTGATAAATATTTTAGCAAAACCTACTCACTTGGTCTTCCGGGAGAACGGACAAAGAGAAATGTTTTTAAGGCACACTACTGACCAAAAAGACTTTTTTAAACAGGAAGGTTTACATCTAAGATCAAAGAAACAATCTAAAAAAAAAATGAAATTAACATTATATCTAATAATACTTCTGAGTTTAGGAAGCAAGGATTACAGAATTTAAACCGTTAACATGATTATGACACATCAGGTAGAAAATCAATTTTGAGTTAAGCAATTCTGAAGTTATTTTCTGGCTTCCCATTAATTCCCAGCATTTTATTGTTTCAATTCCTACATTACATCCACTTGGGCAACTCAAATACAGGATTTTCATACAGACATTTTAATAAACCCTGGAAATTATAAGTACTGTTTTCAATAAAAACACAGCTAATAATTTCCACTACATAAAAATTCCATAATAACTCTAGACTTAGAAGATTAGTGCTAATAAACTCAGAGAAAACAATGAGCTGCACAGTTTACTACAGAAAACCCTACGGTGTAAATTAGAAAAATGCGTATTACAATAAAGCTGTATTTCAAATTAGTGTGTCTGAATACATGTGCTACATCTTACTCATCCAAAATTGCAGGAAAACAAAACCTTCAAGGTGGGTTTAAACATAAAACACTAAGTTCTGCCCATCGAGTTTAAAACTGCCACATTATTTTCCTCTTTATCAAAACCTAGGAAAAGGGAAATTAAATCATCTGTTTCATCTAATATTGGAATTTCTTCTAAAGTTTTGTACTGTTGTCTAATATTGTTGTCAACTGTTTACAGAGCATCAATAACCTGAAGCAAGATTTCATGTTCACTCACTGAATATTTTTGTTACGTACCAAGCTTGGATCTGGTCATCCCCAACTTTATTTTCTATTTTCCAAGCTTTTTAGAAAAAATCTTATTCTATGGTATGATATAATTAAAATGGTATTATTAACATAGAATTTTCAATCAACAGTAAAATGTATGTTTTGCTAGCATCAAGAACTCGAGCAATACTAAAATTACATTTGGTTGCTCAATGTGCTTACATATAACTGTATAAAAATTTACTTGACTTTAATACATTGAACTTTCATTTTACTTACTTTTCTGTATCTGAGATAACAAATATAAATACAATAAATTTTTTTCAAATATCCTGATGAAAGTGCATAAAATAACACTTCAACCATAACCACTTATTATACCTGTTTATTTCTGAACTGTTAGTATCAGTTGATGCATTTAATTCAGAACTAAAATGACTTTCAAGGGCATTCCCATTCCACTATGAAAAAGAGATCAGACATTTTATAACAAGGAAATTATTCCAGCCATATAAGGGAATTAATTAAAAATATTCTTCAACCTGCTATAAAAAGAGGAACTGCTGTACGGACGCGCTGATCAGCCATTGCAATGTCCCTGGAATGCACTCCCAGAGGGCACAGTGGACTCATCATTTAGACAGGATGAAGTCTCATCCCCCACATGAGCCTCTCCTCCCCTCACCCGACTGCTAGCTGACTTCTAAGTGGCTGGTTTCCAGCCTCTCTCCACCAAAATACACCAAAGAAAATGTCCAAAATGCAGAAGAAATTTTTATATTGAGAACACGATATTCATCTTGATGTGAACTTCTGACCCCCATGACAGCAAACTCTCAGTAACACCTAACAGGGAAAATTCCATCCATACCTAGGTTTGGCAAGTTTACATTTATTTTTAAAAAGATTTTGGTGCTCAGTTTATTTGAAACAAATGAAAACAACACCCAAAAATCCAGCTTTCTCCTTAGAATTTCTTACAGCAAGCTAAAAAGTTAAAATTAATTCTGGTGCGATACGACTTCAAGAAGAGTTCTTCTAAACTGGAATCATAGAATCGTTAATGTTGGAAAAGACCTCTAAGATTATCAAATTCAACCATCAACCCAGAACCAACACCATGTTGGACATTAAACAATGTCCAGAGGTGCCATATCCACACATCTTTGAACACTTCCAGGGATGGTGACTCCACCCTGGGCAGCCCATCCCAGTGCCTGACCATCTTTTCTGTGAAGATTACCTTCTTAATATCCAATCTAAACCTCCCCTGGTACAATTTGAGGCCATTTCCTCTTGTCCTGTTTCTTGTTACCTGGGGGAAGAGACTGACCCCCACCTGGCTCCAGCCTCCTTTCAGGGAGCTGCAGAGAGTGATAAGGTCTCCCCTGAGCCTCCTCTTCTCCAGGCTGAACACCCCCTGCTGCNGCTGATACAGGCCAGGATGCCATTGCCCTTCGTGGCCACCTGGGCATACACTGGCTCATGCTCAGCCACTGTCGACCAACACTCACAGGTCCTTTTCTGCCAGCTTTCCAGCCACTCTTCGCCAAACCCATAGCGTTGTACGCTGGAATAAGCATCAAGAGATGCACACCTTGCGATGGTGAAAAGCATGTAAAAACAGTTTGAATATGAACTTTTTGTGAAAGCAAATGACAATGCATGTGAAGATACTAATAAGAAGTAGGAGAAAAACTGAAGCTAGTCAAATAATGCTCACCACCAAGCTTCTTCTATGCAGTATCCTTTTCAGAGCCAGTAACAATTAAAACAAATCCCTCAGGAAGATATTATCTTTGGGACAGTGCGTTTTAAAGACTTCTAATCCATTAAAAGAAAGTTTTCCATTACATCAGGTTCTCCACTTGCATTCCTTAAGTTCCACCACCTGCAGTGTTTCCATACTGTCTCTCCTTTCTCCCACCTTTGCTGGTTTCACATAGTAACTTGGTTTTACTTGCTCATTTCTGTTCTCCTCAACACCGCCTCCTCCTTCCCTGCTCTGAGATAGTACCGTGACTCTCTATTTTTATTACAGCATTAAAATGACCTAAAACTAATCTGGTTCCAGAGGAAGAAGCTCTATGACATTATGAGTTTTGCTTCTTAATTCCTGTCCTTACTTATATTCCTATTAAGCTGGCCAACGTCATTTACTTCTCTGTCTACTATCACTGAAGCTATACAAAAGAGACTTTAGGAGACCAGAAAGACACATTTACATAAATCTCCTTGACCCCTCTTCATCAAAGCTGGCACTGATAATCTGTTCAGGGAAAAAAAACGAACGGGCAAAGTCCAACTCTCATTCCTGCTTTCAGTATGTGGGTTGCAGTTGGGAAATGAGTTCGAGGTGATAAATCCAGCGGAGAGAAAAAAATCAAACACAGAGGTTTTGTTTCATCGTACTCCTATTTCTAAACAAATACTGATTTCATAACAAGATGTTTCATAAATCAGTGAAAAATGTGATGTAAGTAAACTACTGGACTAAAGGAGACAGGGAGCAAAACAGAGGCCCATAGTGCTTTGTGTATTCTCTGAAGCACAGGAACTGGTATTATTCTTCCAGCCAGGCAAACAGCAGAGCATGGAGCAGACTCCTAACACTGACAGAACACCCACTGTGCACATCCAGTAACACACTAGGGCAGGAGGACATTCTTTACCTACTATTTAATTCAGAATAAAAGAAGCGAAGAAGGATAGGCATTATCACAGCAACCTCTTTCTACTCCTGATACTTAACACAAATACTTTGACGTATCTCTGGTTGTCCAAATGCCTGGCTCCTCCCAACATCCATGGGTAATGGTGAATGGAGTCCCCCCAGCAGACTGATGATCCTGGCATAGAAGTAGCCTCCCAGTTCCACACAATCCTGTTCAAAGCCTGGCTTCACCTTGACCCTAAGCTATTCTCTAACCCAGATGAGCCATTTTCAGAATGCTGCATCCTTGAACACTTCCCACGTGCAGAAGACAGTTGCAGGTGACAGAGTACTGTAAATGTCATGTGTGCTCAAAGGCCAAGCCAACTAACTTACATAACACTTCACTGAGAAGAGGGACTGCAACACCTGCACCTCTCCCACCCCCTTGTTCCCACTTTGTGTCAGGTTAAGGAGCAACATCTAACACGGAAGAGAAGAGGCTGGAGCACCTCTGGATTGAGACAGACACTGAAGGAGAGGAAAGATGCTACACAAGGCATGGTTGAAAGGTAACAGGCCAAGCAGTAACACTTAACCGATCTCCAGGGTGGCCAGAGGTGGGTAAGAAGCAGTTCTTGAGGGGTGCCAGAGGCCTCTGGAGCCTTCAAACCATACTTTGGATCAGCAGGTTGGCCAGGTAATGGTAAAAATATACTTGGCTAAAAGTCTCAGCACTTTGGTGACCAGGTCCAGGCTACAGAATGCCTCCCAGATGCTCAAGCTGGTCATACATTTTCTTCCCAGTCCCAACTCGAGGCAGCACAGCAGACTGCAGACAGGGACTTTTTTGTGCCACTTCTGTTCAGGGCAGTTTTAGTTTTAAATTTTCTAATTTAGATGTTCAACATTTCCCATTCTGTTGCACTTCCTCATACTACTGGACATGTAGCTGTCTTTTCCTGAAGGAAAAGAGTTATTTTGTTGCCTTAACACTTGCTGCTCACTTCTGTTTTGCTACAGGATTTCATATGGATTAAGCTACTGCCTTGCATACATCAGGATCAGAGGGGCATCAAGGGGAAGCTGGGACAAGAGCGCAGGTCTGGATACAACTCTAGGAGTTACAATTAACAGAACCTTCAAGTTCTCAAATTTGTGACTGAGATAGGCACACAGGGATTACTTGGCATCTCAGAACACAGTCACTCAAACACCATGAACACTTCTGCCTTTCAGGAGATGTATTAATTCCGGGGTCAGCATCACAAAAGGAACTGGAATGGCTCCCGAAACATGGGGAAGTTGCCAAGACGTCTAAAGTTCTACCTTCTCAGTCAACTGAAATCTGCATTACACTGTAGACTCTTCTGCTTTGGAAGCTGTTGCTTCCCTATACCAAGAAACTGATGGAAGAGTGTCACACACTCTCTGCTTTTGGAATTTGATGAAGATTTTGTTAATACTACATATTTTCATTATCTGAAGAGAGCTGTAAGGGCAGCACTGATAAACTGACCATCACCTGCCCTACATATGACAAGCCCACTTCAAACGAATGAGTAACTGGTCAACAAGTTCCCAGGGTTTCAAGTCTTCTTAGGGGGTGATAAACACATGAAACTTTGTGCATTGAAGAAACATGACTGTAAAGACACATGAAGAATTTTCCTGATGACTGCTACTTTTTCCATTTTCTTAAGACAATGAAGTTTGCTTTCTTAATCCAATCCACAGGGAAGGAATACAGCTGTAATGGTAAGAACTTCCAGAATCTTATGCTGCTGTCCATCTTTTCAGAAAAAAAGGATGCTCAGAACAGTAGTGTGACCTCCTCATCACAGATATCCTACGACTGCCGTAGGTAGGCTGGGAGGCTTTAATTCTCCACTCCTGCCCACTGGTGCCTTGCAGCTCACACTGCCCAAAGACATGGGGCTGAAACAGACCAGGGAGTAGGTACCACATTATCATTTGAAGAAAAACAAGGCATGAGAAGCTTTTTGTGATTGAAAAATGCATGTATGTCATAATTAAAAGTCCTGATGATGAGGAAGCAAAGGTTCACAGGCCTTCTCTCTGGAACCCTCAAAGCTAATGGAGAAGGTAAGCTTAGCTCAGGAAACTAGATTTTAATTAGTTCAGCATAAACCACTGACCAGTTTATAGGCCATATAAGAGAGTGTTGTTCTATAGATCCTTTTTTCTATTAAAACATCTCAAGTACCAACATAAGCATGGCCAGAGCTTCAAAAACAAGTTTCACCTTCATTTAAGCAAACCCAGCTACAGACTTCAGTACATATGCACAGATTTTGAAAAACATTTCCTAATTAAAAGAAAAATGTTCTGTTCACAAGTAGTTCAACACCACATTACATAAATTTTATTTCCTGCACACATACACAGTGTACACAGAAAGTAACATAAGAGTGGATGACTGTTTCTGTGAATCTAGAACCATACTGTGCTATCTACACTGAGAAAACAATGAAGCAATTCTTCTGAGGCACATACACAGAGCTCAAAACATGACAAAGCATCTGTTCCTGTTCAGTAACAAAAATGTATAAACAGTACCGGCATTAATGAAAAATAAAATGCTAAACAAACATGCGGTAATGTCACTCTGAAAAACAGAGTCACAGAGGATACTTAGGCTTCAGAATTCAAATTCTTGCTTAAATGTCACCAATCTTCAATTAAGTAACCTGCTTGTGTCTATTCCTACCTGTCTGATTTTCCTAGGAAGCATTTACAAAACGAGATATTGCCATTTGGACATGGAAACATACATGTTTCCATTAAAATAAAAACAACATTAAAAGAATACGGAATGAAAAATTTGAAAAAATATCTCTTTACATATTGTCAAGAACAGGTCCTTGGAGCTGCCAATACACTCTATTTTACATTTCCCTTTCTCTGCAAACTGCTCTACCTCGTTCATCCTGCCCTCACAGAAGAGTAGCTTTTGAACAAACAAGTAAACAGAAGCTTATGCAACAACTTTTCAATTATTCACAATTTCAAACATAGATATGAAAGACACCAGTTTCACTGAAAAAAACCACCTCTTTCTAGGTTAATCCAAATTATAAAATATCCTTGTGGTTGTTATCTTTTCCATTAGTTCTAAAGAGCATTTCATCTCGAATTCAGGTTTCCCCCCAGAACTGAAAAGCAGCTGTTCTCTCAAACAGTGGGATATAAGGTTAGAACATATGCCTATCTAGAACCACATATCCCAGCTGATTAAAAAGCAATTTCTCTCCTCCTGTAATGTCTAATGAGTCAGAGAAGAACACAGACACAGTGGATTTGCTCTTCTGGGCACCTTCAGTACCTAAAGACTGTGTATGTCCCTTTACTACCACAACTTCTGTTTCCCACCAAACTGAACTGGCCAGCCTAGAAGATGGTCAGTGTAGGAGACAGACAGCTTTGTATTTATATATATATATCTGGTTAACCAGTAAATCTTTGGGTGTCTCAGCTTTCTGTAGAAACCAGACAGGACATCTGTGGGCACACAGGCTCACTGGCTTCTGCAGCAATCCAGCAGTTCTTGCCCACAACCAGCACTTCTAACCACACTGCAATTCCAACATCAGACTCAAATTTGCAAAAATTATGTTTTGTCAGTTCTGAGGAACGTCAAGCTCATGTCTAAACCAATGTCAGTAACAAATCACAAACTCATTTAATAAAAAAACACAAGCACACAGAAAGTCTTGAAAACAGCTTGCACTGCATTTATTACAAGACAAGAGAACTCTGCTAGCTCACTCATGTCAGACACAGATCAATTACAATAACTATTCATGTTTTATTACACATAAAGTTCATGAGTAGGGTATCAGCATCCTAAAGAGCTGTTCTAATGAGTAGACAGTTACGTTCTAGTTTAATGAACACAACAAAATTTGTTTTAATAGCATAAATTATTGGGTATTTGTTGGTGCACTTCTAACAAAATATCCACGAAGCTTTATCGTCACCGATTTCTTTACCTATTAACAGCTTTACAAAAGTATCAGGAAGGAGTACTGATTTAGCATAATTATATTGCTAAGTGTTAGATTGGAATTCCTTACTCATTCTTGTACTGACTAAGCTTTCTCAAACTACAGTTAAAGACTCGGGGTGCCCATTTCCAACCAAAGTACAGACTGTTATCAACAAAATACCACAACAGATCCAAGTACAACTTAGAATCACAACTGTGGTCTTGAAAAATGAAAGGACTGAGACCTTTAACAGATCTCAAGCCGGACATGAAAATAAAGGCTGAGTTATACAGGGGCCAACTATTTTTTGAAGTCTTGGGGTCTACAAGTTGTTAGACGAGGAATCACAAAATTGTAGAATATTCTGAGTACAAAGGGATGCAAAAAGGATCACTCCTGGCCCTGCACAGGACAGCCCCAAGAATCCCACTGTGTGCCTGAGAGCATTGTCCAATGCTTCTTGAACTTCTGGCAGACTTAAAAGCGTCTCATTCATCTACCTACCCCATCTTTTATTCATTCCTGTCTAATTCCTGCATGATCTTGAATAATGTAACTTTCTAGAAATGAAATAGCATTCTTCAAAAGCCAAGAGTGGTGTACACAGCTAATTTTCATCTTCAGCAATTCACAAGGAACATGATTCCCTAAAGAGCCACTGAGGTTCACAGTGGCCAAGTGTGGGAAGGAAAGTCCATGTATCAAGGAAAGGGAAAGCCAAAATACTTTTAAAAGCAGTTCACCCTGGCTTTTCCAGAGACATGCATTTAATCACATAATGGAAATCTTATCCCCGCTCCCCAAAATCAATTTTGCTTTGTTGTCATGCACAAAAAATAGGACACTCGCATGCATAATCAGCATGAGCCTTCTTACCCTTTCGTCCCATGATTCAGAAATCAATAGCAAACAAGGCTGCACATGAAGATTAATCGACTGATAGTTGCAAAGCGATTTCTGTAAATAACAACGACAGCCATATTTTAATAAAGCCCGAGAAGACGACTAAGCTACATTTTTAACATTTGGTGAAAGGTCCACTTACAGTTTAAAAGCACACAAAGGCTTGGATGGGCACCGAATGAAGCTCATCCCTAAAGCATTTGATTTTTTATGTTAGATGCCCAGATCGTGCGCACGTAAGTAACAACAGCCGAATAAATAAATTCTTCAGATTTTGACAAGGAATGGATGAAACAAAATTGTTCATTTCTTGGCCATATTGAAATGTGTTCCAAAACAAACGGAAGAAATAGAAGAATGAAAGATGATAGTGATGTCACTCATCATGTCTTGTCTTAATACGAGTGGTTTTGACTCTCTATGGAACTGCCCCTAAACATTAACTTTCCCAAATGGGGTTAGGATGATGGGTACACAGAAATGACAGCTAACAGAAAACAACAAAAGGAGCCCTTGCTCCAAATTAACAAGTCTTAAAGAAATCCACGCATATTCATTAAATAAGGAAGCACCAATTTGACGGCACACGAAGTTGCTTAAGGTATCATGAGTTAAATAAACAGATGTACAAAGAGCTACAGTTTTCCATCTTCAAGTTCCTGTTTTGTTTCTTTTCTTAGCTTAATCGAGGATATATTTGGAGAAATTACTACTTTTTCTTTTCAGTGTAGAAAAGACAGTTACCTAAATATCAGCTGAAAAAACACTGTATCTAAGTGTTTACATACTGAAAGTATTTCTTGCATATTATTCTGCACAGAATCCATAATATTATAATAGTTACAGAAATTCTGAAATACAGTCATTTTCCTTTTCTGGCCTAGGTCTAGCAAGTGGCAAACTGCTGAAGGAAGCCCAAACCACGACTTTCCCCTGACAGCTGTTTTCCAAGTCCCCATGTCCCCAAAGCTAGGTTAGTAGTTGAAAAGGACGTAATACAGGGTTTCTGATGTTTCTCATCCTAAGATACCAGAATCAGGCAGCAAACAATAATTTCAGATACCTCCTGATGTAACTCTTCTGTAATAGCTGAAATATGAAAATGTTACAGAATTATAAGCTATTTAACACTGTTTTAAGCAGTCAACAATGCTGTCATAAAATTAAGAGTGCTTCTCCTGCCTATAAAATAAATCAGGCAATTACAAAAAATGCTTTACTAAGTAGCATGTCCTATTTTAAAGTGTGAAGCCTACATGAGAAACATATTCCAGATGAGGAAAAAGGTATGCTGGATGGAAAGAGTGAACACAGTAATTAATAAGAACTATGGTTTGATTTTCACTAAAAACATTAGAAAGCTTAATCCTTGAAATATTTATATAGACACATTTAGGAACACATCTCCAGCCACTGGTATTTCAGAATTTTATTTCACAGGGAGATAAATCTTCCCATTAACAATCTTGTTAATGCTTACTTATTATATATACACACAATAAAAACTAGAATCACAAAACACAAATAAATTAATTTCCCAAAATTGTTGGGAGGGGAGAAAACCAAAATGAGGAAGTTATCTGCTGCTTAAAATGTGTTAAAAATGTTAAATGCCAGTTAAGAATTCACTCATTTCAAATTCCAAGTTCTCTTTTCCCTCCTACACTTGGTAAGACAGTTCTGTTCACATAGAAAATTATAATTTTATAAGTTTGATGGGTATTTTTGGGTTTGAGGGAGGGGTGGGTCATTTATTTGTTTAAAGACTATGAAGTAACACAACGAAAGCAGTAGCATGCATGAATACAGAAATTAACAAGCGCTACTCAGTTGTTCCATCTTCTGTTTGCTTTCACCTTGCACAAAGCAGGGAAGCCAGCAGCACGCCCCACCTGCTGTCAGAGGAGCAGCCTCTGCACAGACAAGTGGCAAAAAGCCACAAGATGTTTGGCAGCCTGATGCAACAAAATGTTATGTAGTTTAATGAGAAATAATCTGCACCGAGCATGCTCGGAGCCAGTCTGAAGTCACCAAAACGGCCTCTTCACTGTAACCAAGAACAGGCCAAACCATGGAATATTTTCCACATAGCTAATATATGTACCTCTTAAATCAGAATGGTCCCTTTCCAACTGGCAAATACTTGACAGATGAGTGTAGGAGGTGTTGACATTACTAAATATCACAGCAGTAATTCAAAGGGAGAATGTGGGAAAATTACATTTGGCAAAATCCTTATTTTTATTTATTTGTTCTCTTAATTTATGTTAGTCAGTCATAAGGACCTGCTGATCAGCTGCTAAAAACTTTTTAACTAACAATTATAATTAACAAAACCTTGAACACCAAAGATATAATTAAGTATGTTAATGGCATAAGGCGAAAGAGAAAAGAATAAGCTAAGAAAAAGTTAAAAAAAGTCACACGTAGAGCTACCAGAAGTAAAATACATTCTTACAGTCAACAGGTACTCTCACCTGTGCTACACATAGTTCTTCTAGTTCAAGCAATTTCATTTTATTATAAAAGCTGCCTTTCAAGTTAAACATTTAATTGAAGTCAGGGAATACATCCAGTAAGTAGGTTAGCTGCTTCTAGAAAAGAAAAACCTCATTATCTACTAAGCTGTGTTTCAAACATCTGATTAAGTGTGAATATCCAGAACATAACGTTCAAAAAGAAGAGTCTTTGACAAATATTTTGATATGACTTAGCTATTGCTTTTTCTCCTTAGCAGAAGCATTTGTAACATTTCAATCCAAATGCAGCCAACAAAAAAAAACCTACCAAAACCGCCCATGTTCCAAACCAGAAGTATGCTAAATGAAATTATCTGCACAAATTATTCAACAGGGAAATTGAGAGCACACGAGCCAAGTGAGAAACACATACTGCCTGTACTGAAAAGGCTATCTGGTTACAAGTTCTTTCGTTTTGCTTTTAAATAAAAGCTTAATCTTTTACTCCTGAGTTCTTTGGGATAAAGCACAGGTTAAACAGTTACTGAAACAGCTGTAGTTCAAACCTACTCCTACTGTACTATAACAGGAATGAGGAAACACATTTGCTTTCCCAGCACTTGAGAATTTGCATTTCAACTTCAGCTGAAGACACCATCCATGTCTGTAACCATTCGCATCAACACCCCTGTTATCTGCACAAGAGAAACTCATAACATAAACATAAAAACTACAGGGAAAAGCTACACCTTGGCACGGTTGATACAAATGCTGCAGCAATGATAGAGCACCACATCTCCATTACAGATGTCAACACAAATGCCATGTCATGGCTGGCCAAAGCCAAGCACTTCTACATCTCAAGGTTAAGAGAGGAGACTGAATATTTTCTATTTGGGCTATTACAATTGCATTGAGACTAAGATCTTAACGTTTTTTAGGACTCAATGCAGCACTAATCCCCACATTCCTAAGTGGGATCACTAAGCAGAAACATCAATAGAAAATGTGATAATCCGAATATGGAATGAAAAACTTGTGCAGAGCCCAGCAGCCACGGCTGAGCTGAGGTTCAATGAGGAAAGCATCCATCACCTCTGGCTCATGACCTTTGTTCATCTCTTCCCCTCTCAGTACCACAGCCCAGTTCTGATTAGTGCCTGTTTTTTCACAGTTAATGTTGAAGGAGTTAAAAAGCATATTGTCCTGTGAATGTTTCATGCACAATAATTTCTATACTGACTTCTAAGGTGCCACCAGCAACAGCTGAAGTCCCCAGAAACACTAATTAAGCTCTGACTCAGTCTTTATGTAATACCAGTATCTGGACTTCTCATGATATTCCAGAGACCACCTTTAGACNTACAATTACCACCAGGAACACAGACCCAGAAAACAAAGAACAAGGCAGGACAATAGGGGATGAGGGAGTTGGTCAGTATGACCCAAGAACTCCACCAAAATTTCCTGGTAACTAGATATTATTTTTCTACTTCATTCGTAAAGAACGCATTGTAACATGACAGAAAACATTTTTTGGAAAGTATCTCGCTGTAACAGCCTTTTCTAAGTTTTACTCCTAAAGATGGTCAATGCACTTCTTGATATGTGGGATGAAAGAACTCCATGAGAAAATAAAATAAACACACAAAACCCCCCCAGCCTTTAGAAACAACCGAGTTTTTAAGATTTCAAGGACAAATACTTTAAGATTTCCAAGTAACACTGTAGCAGCCTGTTTCACCAATATGCTCTGAAAAGAATCCTATGGAACGTTTAGAGAAACCTAAATTAGCTGACAGATTTCCTTTCCACATGCAACAGAGCTGGATTCCTGAAGGCTCTATTTCTATTGATCAAAAGTACAATCAGCCACAAAAGGATGTTTGCTTGCCTTAAAATCCAATCCAATCATACTTCTTCACTGCCATAACTTTTGGAAGTAAAATATTACGAAAATACTGTTCTTTCACAAGAATTGCAATACACACGTCTGCCCTTCCCTTAACCCATGCACTTAAACTCATTAATATAGGCAAAGATAAATAAATGGCTGTGTAGTTCTGAGTGTCTCACTACAGATAAATACTGCAATCAGTTCTTTTGGTCCCCTTTAATTCCCATCTGACTGTAGTAATGCAAACTCTCCACGCATTGATATTAATGACCCCAAACATAAGCACATCTGGTTTCAAAGACACAAAAAAAATCTTACTTTTCCAGCTTATTTGGTTAAAAAAGCCCATACACTCCTTGACATGACAAGTGTGACATATCTTACTTACAGTAAGGTATTTTACATGACAGTGGCTCAAACAACACAACACAGAATTACTGTAAGGCACTTCTAGTACCCACAGACACAGCTGATTACAAATCACAGCAAAGAACGAATGTTCAAACACTTCCTCATGAAATTAAACATCCATGAAATTCATTACAAACCTATATAATTAAAATGCACTCAGTGTGACTGGTACTGTAACTTTACAAATACTTCTTTATCCTCTGGATAAAACAGACTGCTTTATCCAAAGACTGATGTTATCGATCTTACTAGAGATCATGTAGAATTATTTCTAAACAGAAAATAGAAGAAATACATTTAATGATTTCTTTAATTATAATTTTGTAACACATTTTATAATGTGATCCTTTGTGTTACAGAAATTTGCTACTCTTGAAGGTAAATAATTTGATTCGTAGAAACATTTGCCTCAAAAATCTCACTTAACTTTGAATGTCAAAAATTTTAAGTCTTACCACTTTTTATCCTAAATTCTATCTCCTATAAACACCAGTTGTAATTTTCCAAATATAGAATTATAGCGATATAAAAATACAGCTTTTCTATATCCAAAGTATCTTTTTATTTTTTGAATACAACTATTTCAGAACATAGTCTAAATCACAAAATTCAATGTTATACTGTGAAGTTCTGACCAAAACGGCAAATGCAGAGCCCATATTATTATTTGAAAAATAGATGGATACTTACAAAAGGAGAGACCAGATAACACTAAGATCTTAAAACTCTTAAAAATTACAGCAAGTATAATGTTTCTTTTTCCATTTTAATTTTTTTAGAATTTTTAAACTCCAATGAAAATACCTTAACAGTAAACACCCCTAAATATTGTCTTAATGTACTTAAGATAAGAATACTTACTGCTAGGCATTGTTAATCAGGGATCTGTCTTCGGTTTTGCAAAAACATAATAAACTATAAAGAAAACAAACAAACAAACAAAGTCAGGACTAGGTTTAGAAAATTTACATCCAAACATGCTCAGTAATTTGTGCAGAATGAACCAAGTCACATTCTTCAGCTCCAATACCAAAGAGGCTGTTACCACAGAAACCCAGATATCCTCTTATCTGACCAGGCTAGGTGTAGGTTTTGCCAGTTCTCGAAATGCAGCCATTCTGTGCTTGCCTTTGATGCTGGAGTAAACGTTCTTCTGTTGTGAACCGTGACCTTTCCAAGTGCCACTGTTTGGGATGCTAAATCCTGCACAGTCTCAGAGGATGCTGCCACTTCAGATGTAAACCACAGCACTTCCCTGTTAAAACGCCTGTGAGAGGTTTCTGTTCAACACTATGACAAACAACTGAAACACCTGTGTGGCACTTTCCAGGGCATTTTTCTCCCAGTATTAAAAAAGGCAGATTTTAGATCAGAGTGCAACCTCCTATACACAACAGCTGCTCGAAGGATTTTGATGCAATTAAATATATTCATAAAATTAACTCATCTGAAGTTACAACAATCTGTTTTGGACATAAAAGTAGCCTAATCTACTGTTCAATTAATTAGCACTAAAATGCAAATAATTTGAAGATTTTTCTGTATTAAAGCAGTGCATTTGGGTTTTACTAAATGCCAAATGCAAACTCCCCTCAAATGTACCTTTCCACAAATAAAAACAAAATCTCAGTTAGACACTGAGTGTTGCTGTAGTCAAAAACAAAATAAAAATTTAAATGAAAGATATTCAGCTAATAATTGTATGTATATACACACCAAAAAATTGTAATTCCAGAGACTGATACTGTGAGAACTAACATTGCATTTGGTCAACATATGTTTCAATGACCACATCTTAAAGCAATGCTCATAGTTGCTAAAAATAAATTTTATTCTCGTTGTGTATGTATTTCAATCAAAGGTTCCAATTTGCTGACAGCAACTGGGATTAAAAATAGTACTTCAAAGTAAGTAATTTAAAATATCCCATCTATTAGAAAGCTGTATGTCCCTCTCCAAGGACAGAGTGAGAAGCAGCACAATTTTATAAAAGGAAACCTGCTGTGGATCATGCTGTCCAACAGATACATGGAAAAGCAAAATCTCTAGTTCAGAATGTACTTATGGACTTAGCCAAAACATTACAGAAAATAGATTTACTGACATGTAAGAAAATAAAAATGCAGAGAACCTGGTGAGGGCTTCAGGGAATCAAGTGCCAGAGACTCAGTGTTTTACTGACCATGACTGGCAAACAGGAATTCAATACATTTCTCTAGAACATTACTGCTGCTGTTGCCAGCAAAGTCAACTCACTTTTAGAAGATTTTTAGGAGACTTTTGGAAAAAATTACTACGAAAGTTTCATTATCAACTAAGACAAATAGAAAATATCTGGTTCTGTTTTTAAGTAATTCACTGGATTTTTAATAATTTTATGATCTGTAACAGGACCAAAAATTCCATATGGAGGTGGCCTGCCTCTAGCTGCAGAACAGACCACACAATTTCCTTTCCATAAAGTCTTCAGTCACTGTCTCACTTGGCCTAGGACAAAGTTTAATCCACAGATGCTGTCACCGGTTACAGCAGAACAGAAGTAAACTAAACCAAGAAGCTTCTCACCATGAGTCTGCTCAGATTTTTGTCCTGAGCTAAAATTTTACATAAAAAGAGAGGGAAAAAAAAAAAACAAACCCAGAATTTAATGAAGTAGAACTTAGCTAATTAAAAGAATGCTACGGAAAATAATGTGATACCATTTAGTTTCCCAGTTTAACACTTACTGTTTAACATATTCCATGTCAATTGGTGACATCTGACAGATCATCAGATGCAATTTATGGATGTTAAATACTATACAATGTTTCCTTCACCAAAGCAACCAACTTCTGGATATTAAAAAGGTAAATAAAATCATATCGACTTTTCTGTGGAGGAATAAAAGCTGTTGTGTTTTTCCTAAGGAAATTATAATAGCTCTAAATGCAATTATAATCAAAGTGCAAAGGTAGTAAATGTACCTTAAAAGGCAGATGAACACTTGCATGATACATAAAAGCTGTTCTTCTGAAGAAAAACTGACATTGGACACCCAATGTCAATTCATTATTCATCAGAAAAAGGATAAAAATACACTTTGTTTGACTTTTTTTTTTTTTCATTAACTAACCTGGGATCTGAAATTAAAGAATAGTTTATAAGCAAAATATTTCTTATTATTACAAGATTCCAGAAATGGTATTGAAAGCCAAACAGAAAAGCAGAGATTGTTTTCCTGTCTGCCTTAAAACAATGGACCTCTTTAAAACACCTAAAATGGAAAAATTTATATAACCTTGTGCTACAGATAAAGTAACAGAGTCAGCATACCTGGGGTTTTGTATTTTCTTTCAATAAGCCCTTGTTGTGTTATTTTATTATGTAACACCATAAATGTTTAACTTGATTTTGAGTTTTCAAAATGAAATTGCCAGCTGGGCTCCAATTCATTCCTCCAACTTAAGCCAAATATGGGCAGAGGCTTAAGCATCTCTGACAGCCACGCAACCCAAGCTACGCAGGCATGAACTGAAAAATTAAAAATCCACTGCACATTAAGTTTTTACTTAGCTACCCACTCATATTTCCTCTTTGAAAAATTAATCAATGCCTTCAGCTTTGAAAGTAGGCAAATGGCCAGTGCAATGCAAGATTAATAAATCACATGTTCATTCCTAAATATAGACAGTTAAGCTCCAACTACAATTCCCAGAACCCAAAAAACGCAATATAAAATAGATTTCCATACCACAGTGTAATTCTGGGTAATTATCTGACTTTAATCTGAATTAGTTTTCTCAGGTAGAGAAGCAATGCCACGTATGAGGCTGGCTGAATTAATTGAGATTACCCTGCTTTCTTACCTAAGAGAGAATGCAACTACAGAAAATATGATTGGTTTTTACTTTAAAAAACTAAGTATCTTCAAAGTTGTTTAAAAATTGTGTGATAACTTTACAAGGATTACTTCCTTACAGAGTTAGGCAGGGCAGTTAAAAGTCACTGATACCAACCAAAGCTGTTCCTAACCCACACTCTTTGTAATTTAAATTTTATAATTAGAAGTGCAATCCCTTTTCATTATACTTGAAGTTCAATTGCCAACCCCGGTGAGTATTGTCACACCTCCTTCAACTTGCATGCAATATAAAATTTGTTCATTCTTTTCTACTGCACAAATTTGGATCAGAAGTAGAGAGAAGTTACTGTCACTGAACTGCAAACAGTTGCAATATTTAAAACAGTTGTTTAATCACAAACGGTATTCTAATTCCATTTTTGTGAGGTTTTTCCTGCATCAGGAATTAATCCTATTCTAGCAGCCTGTTTTAGACAAGTTTTAGAAGTATTATTAAAAGGCTTAAATAACACTTATGGATAAGCCTTTAGGCCTATCAGGGCACTACAATCAAGATCTCAACTCCAAACCACCAATTTCTCATAGAAATTTTACCATATGTTTAAGAGCATCAACACCAAGTCTTCCAATAAAATGCCCTGAGGTTACTTAAGAATACATTTCAAATTATTCAGAATTAATTACAAATGTTTTGGGAAGTAATTACCTATAAAATCCCAAAGCCTTGGCTGTTAACTCTGGTGTTAGCTCACCTACTCAGTTTGCACAGCAAAGTATAACATCTGGGCTAGCAAACTGGATTTTGATATAGCAACTAAAACCCCGGTTTAAAGTTATAGGCTTTTCCACAAGTTCTACAACAGCATATACAACCCACACTAAGATCTTTTCTCCCAGGATCTCAGCTCGAAGGACCACGGGATACCTTTATAGATGTATTCAAAAAGAGACGCTGTACTAGTTTTCGCTAACAGGATTTGTGAACCCACACCTAAATTATCTAAAGCTCTGTGATGCACAATTGACTTTAAAGACGAAGCCACGGAAGTTCACAGTGCCTTCCTCCTGTCGATTTGCATTGTGTTCGGTTAATATCTCGCTGTCTTAAGATCCACTTGAGGAAAAGCTGCTGAGGGCAATCCCAAAGCCACAGCCCTGCCCGGTAAAAGCGGGGGATCCGCTCGCTGTGCCCAGCCCCGCTGTCCCCACAACCCCCGTGGCCAGCAGCCCCGTCCGGCGGCGGAGAGCCATCCTGCCAGCCCTTCCGCCGGGACCGAGCACCGCAGCGCCCACAGGGACACCCCGAGCCGCGGCCACGGCGGCTCCGGGCCGGGGGGAGGGCCCGAGGGCTCTCCCCCCCCCCCC